>CM014271.1:27808488-27819682 GCA_004135705.1 Alloteropsis semialata
GCTCCACGACATTCACGGAGGAATCTGTGGATCACATGCTTCTCCCCGATATTTAACAGGGAAAGCATTCCGACAGAGCTTCTACTGGCCTACAGCTCTTCAAGACGCAAGCGATTTAGTAAAAAAGTGTGAGGCATGTCAATTCTTCGCACGGAAACAAACTAAACCTGCGCAAGCTTTAAATACTATACCCTTGTCATGGCCTTTTGCCACTTGGGGTATAGACATCCTCGGGCCCTTTCCAAGGGCTGTCGGGGGATACAGATTTCTGTTCGTTGGCATTGACACATTTACAAAATGGGTTGAAGCCGAGCCCATTCAGAAAATCACAAAAGAGGCAGCTGTCAAATTCCTACGGAGTATTGTCGTACGATTCGGTGTCCCGAACAGGATAATCTCTGATAATGGAACACAGTTTAAAAGTAAAAAGTTTTACGATTTCTGCTACGACCATGGGATCAGGCATGATCGGTCATCGGTAAACCACTCGAAGACAAACGGGCAAGTAGAACGTGCCAATGGCATCGTGCTCCAGGGCATCAAGAAGAGGATTTTTAACAGATTGCAAGCTTACGACAAGCGCTGGATTCATGAGGTCCCTACAGTACTCTGGTCAATGAGGACCACTATGAATCGGGCAACAGGCGAAACACCTTTCTTCTTGGTGTATGGAGCAGAGGCGATTCTACCATCCGACATCCGACTACAAGCCCCTCGCGTGGCAATGTTTTCAGAAACTGAAGAGCCTGACAGACGCACTGATGAGCTAATCCTCCTGGAGGAGGCTCGTGACGTAGCTGCTTTCAGAGTAGCCCAGTATCAGCAAAAATTGCGACAGTACTACGATGCTAATGTTCGACAACGAAGCCTATGCATTGGGGACATGGTGCTCAAACTGGATCAACGCACCAAGGACAAAACTAAATTGTCTTCTCCATGGCAAGGACCATACATTGTAGTAGATATCGCCCGACCAGGAGCCTACAGGATCGCAGAGATAGATGGGGACGTACTGCCAAACACGTGGAATATGGATCAACTACGTAGGTTCTATGCCTAAACAATGAAGATCGTGCACAGTTCTAGACCAACCATCAGGTTTGGCAGGTATAAACCATCGTCTGCGTCGCCTACAGCGCCAACAACAAAAAAAGATAAGTTCTATATACTCTACTCACCCTCGCTTTTATGCTCGGGGGCTGGGTTTTCTATTTTTCTATTCTGTTTCTACTCTTTGTTATCATATTGCATACACTAACAAAGAGCCGGGGACTACCATGCTGAAAATTTTCTTTTCAGACCTATTCTATGCGTCCCGAGCTCTATGCTCGGGGCTCCCCATTTGATCGGGAAGTTTCTTGCAGTTTGTACTTCTAGACTCTTTTTCAGCATGCCAGCATGGCTGTAAAAGAGCCCGGGGGCTACTACGGTACTACTACCATGCAAGAAACGGGCTTTTTAATTCAAGAAAGCTAGGCAGACGCTAAAATTACCGAACACCATGACTACAAGGAATTACACAGTTCAGAAGGCCGCCCGTGTCTCAGCAACTAAACAATTCCAGAATAGCTTATGGTAACGGGACTTTTTGGCTATGACAAAGCTATCAGTTAAAAAGATCCATGAAAATATCGATCAGCTCTAAGATTTACGCAAAAACATGCAAGCATATGTTTAGCAAAATGTAACCGCATTCTAAACTGTTAAAGTTTTGCCCTATTACAGGAATTTTGCACAGTGTTCAGGGTGATTCCTCCGAATCACTCAGATGAAGATCAAGTTTTCTGACAAACGATTCCACCAGTGGGGTAAAGCTATTAAACATTACCTCAGCTTCTGACTCCGAGCACTTGAAGCCTTTTAAGAGCAGAGAAACGTCCAGATCAGGGAGATGGCTTTTCAAAGCCCCGATGGTGTGAGTTGCAGCAACGCAGGCACCTTCCATCAGCCTGGACTCCAAGGACGAACTGCGCTTCTCTGATGCTTCAAGACGCGCGGTCAGATCAGCCAGTCTTCCTTCCAGATCCGAGTTTTTCTCTTTGAGCACCTCAATGCTCTTGGAGTCAGCTACAGGGTCAAAGGCAGCATGTGAACAAAAGTTCGAAGATAAAGACTCAATAAGCAAGGCAAGAGATTTAAAGTATGTACCTTCTTTCTCGGACTGGAGAACTGTCACCTGGGCTCCCAGTCTGATCACAGACGCTTCTGCAGCAGAGGCACGAGCGTCTAACGAACGCCATTGCTCTTCGGCTGTCGAGAGCGCACTAATGATCGGGCCCAGGGGCGTCGGGATGAATTCCACGATCTCTGCAGTCTTCTCTGAGCGGTCAAGTTGTGCTGTCGAGTCTGGCTCGGGAGTTTTCTCTCTGGCAGATGGTTTGACAGGAGGAGAAGCTGTGGGATCGGGATGCCTGAATTCCCGAACATTCAAATACAGTAAAAACAACATTTAAGAAAAATGTTCATACATAATCAAAGATTGTCAAAGCTCTTACTCGGCCGTTGGGATTTTGACTTTAAATCTCTTGGCACCAGGAATAAGCTTTGATGACTGTCTGGTCGGACGGTTTTCCTGTCGAGAAATCTCCCGATCACGTTTAGCTTTGGTTATGCGATCAAAAGCTGCGAATAAACGCCCGAATACGATCATGCTCGATACCTGGGCAACAGGACGAGGCTGATCACGACTGGGCTGCAGATCGGCGGACCCAGGCGATCCAAAGACTCCCGAATCTAGAACTGTCCCCTCCACACTGCGAGAGCGTTTCCGGGTTCGGGGGATAATCGCCTGGGGGCTGCTCGGGACCTCTTTCTCCAAACCAGGTGATGATTCAGGTTGTTCGTTGGTCGGGGCCCTGGTGCCTTGATCAACGGGCTGATCTCCCTCCTCTTCAACATTGATGGCACCGCTCTGGGCGGGAGCATCAACAATAGCTGGGGCCTGGTCGAGATAAAAGAGGTGTATTATATCACTATTAAACAAGAAAGAGCTTTTTCTGAGTAACAGTTTACCTCTGGAGGAGGGTTGTCAGCGCTGTAGGGTGCTGGGACGTTTTCCCAGTCCGGGAGATCAGCCCCGAATATCTTCTTCAGGCGCGCGGCCACTTCTGTCTCTGGGACAACTGCTAGTTAAGAGTCATGAATTCAAATGACCGAACAAACTCGAAAAAACAATCGAACAGAAAAACAAACGCTCACCATCGGGTTTCATTCTGTTCGGGTCGTTGTAGCCCCTAAATGTCCAAGCGTAGCGGTCGTGAGTCATAAGCGGAATGAATCTCCATCTAATGAAGATTTCTGCTACATGAACCGCCGTCAGACCAGCATTGCGGAGCTCCAAGATCCGATCAATGTGCTTCTGCATCTCCGGGGTAATTCTTGGTAGAGCTTTGGCCTCATCCTTGAGATAGGGCATCAGATACTTCCCTTTTGCCAATGAGGTTTGGGGAAGGGTGATGTAAAACCAATGATGTTCATATCCTTTCCAGCAATCCTTAACTGGGAAGGGGATGTATATCTCCCGATTTCTCAAGGAAAAACCGATGGACCCGAGCATCACTTGGTTCTTGTAGTATGAAGGGCTATAAAAATATCTCCACAGCAACAGTGAAGGCTTAATCCCTAACCAGGCTTCGCACAGAAAGGCAAAGACGCTAAGCATTGTCAAAGCGCCGGGCTTAAGGTGCACAAGCTCTATCTGGTAATGCTCGCAGACGCTGTGGAAGAAATCAGAAGGAAAAACCCCGAATCCACAGTGGAAGAACTCCAAGAACACCACCATCTCGAGAGTGTTGGGGGTTGGATACGTCTGACCTTTGGCATGGCGACGGGGAAAAGTGCGGTGTCAGGGAGTAGTCCAAGGTCCTCCAGTTTCTGCAGTTGCTTGGCCGTCGTGGTTGATCTGTACCAGTACTCATCCGAGGTGGGGATCGAGTTCCCACTGCGGAGTTCTCGTCCGGCGGCGGTGCTGATCTGGTCCCCTGTGGACTCAGTGCCAGAAGATGATTGGTGCGTGGACGCCATGGCGATTGGGAGCTAGCAGGGTTGGAGGAGCAGGTGGACGAAGGAAGAAGCGGTTGAAAATGGCGAATGTTTTGTGGATGCGAACGAGGAAGACGAAGTCCCAAATAGATCTCAAGCGGCCGCGCTTGGGGGCTTTATGGTTCTGCAAGGGAGCACGAACCCCGAGAAACCTGCCCTTAAGCCGCGCAATCCGCAGTGACTGTTGGGTCAAAAAGATTCTTTCCTTTTTCTACGGCACGCGTCGTTTCGAAAAATGTGTAAGTCCAATTCAATGCGTTTAGAGCTGTTAGCTTATTTGGTAAGTTATCAGTTTTAAATGACCAACCGATCGGTGTGAATCAAGGAAATGCCCCGATCATCTCTGATCAGGGTCGAATTTCCCGACCACACTAAAGATAGTCAGTCTGGTCGGAAGAAATTTTTTATTCGGGAATTTTTGTTTCTGGATGAGCAATTTCATGAACAGATTAACACGGATAAAATTCCAGAACTCAAGGGATTTAAGTTACATCCATCAAGTGAAATTTCTTCATTAAATCCAAAAGAGGGAACATTTCACAATGGATTGATAACTATCCTAAAATCAAAATACTAAAGCGCCCTGATCTTGGGTTGACGATTGACAACCAATCTGATCAGGGCGATGATGGTGTGCTCGCTGGTGGATCATCATCTACCGCGTTCTCTTCTTCAGAGTCGCTGACGAGATCCACGAGCGCTCCGTCTCCAGGGATCCCGATCAGGTCGCGGTTCAGGGAGACGAAGAGGCGCCGGGTGAATTCCTCGTCGCCGCTGGTGTCCACCGGAGCAGAAGACGAAGATGCGCCTGCGTGCGCCGCCTCTGGCTTCAGCCGGATTCCGCTCCCTCCTTGCTCTGGCTCGTCGTCGGAGGAGAGGGAGACAGGAGATGCCGGGGCTGGGGAGGAAGACGCAGGGCGTTTCCCGGCGGCAATGCTTGAAGGAGCAGCCTCGGGAGACGGCGGTGCCATCGCCGGAGCCTCCTCCTCTGGTGGCTCGACCTCGACTCCATCATCCCCATACCAGGGGAGAGCTAGGAGCGGAGCCTGAGGAGGAGCGGTGGGTGGTGTCGTCGCCGGCGGGTCCTCCGGCTTGTCGGGCGGTTGTTCGCCGGAGCTGCGAGGGGAGTCTCCGAAAAGGAGGCGAGGAAGCTTGAACCTGCTGCTAAGCTTTTTCTTTCCTATGGCGAGTGGAGGAAGAAGGCTTAGGATGGAAGTTTCAAGTACACGTCAATCCAGGAGATCTGATATTTAAAGACTCAGGGGTGCAAGGATTAGGATTGTTCTCCAATGCTCACACACAAGTCACTCTCTCAACCCAACTCAAAGATTCAAGCTATGAGCATAAGTCTCACTTAGAGAGGTTGGGGAGAGCTCAGCTGGCCTCTAGAATGTGTTAAACTCGAACTGAGCCAGCAGCCCCTCAAAGAGGAGCTCATGGGTATAAATACCCACCACTCCAAAAACTAGCCGTTTTTCTGTCAGAGGAAAACCGGTTCCACCGGTTCCCAAAACCGGTGTTACCGGATTTCGAATAAACTAGCCGTTAGACACTCAGGCCACATAAACCGGTTTAACCGGTTCCCAAAACCGGTAAAACCGGTTTACCCAGGGAACCCCCACTAAGTTAGAATCTCTCATGGTTAAACTCACAAGGTTCACTTGAGCACTTTTGGAGATTGTCATTCAACCAATGTTGCATCCCTCTTGACAGTACGGCATACCTATACTCAAGACATAAGATAAATCATAATTCAACCACTTGAGCTTGTATGTCAATGATCATGCCAATACTTGATCAATCACATGTTTGAGGGCTTTTCAATATTGTATTTTCAACTGAGCACATCCACCTTGAGCTAGTGACTTAGGATTTTCCATAACTTATATTTGAGTTCACTTTAATCCTTAGGCCACTCCCTTCATCAATCATAACATATATGCATTGCATTGCTTCTCTTGACAAGACTTGGATATGATACTTCAAAACCCCCCAGATACTAGATACTTCACCTTAGCAATTCACACATGGTCATAAGTCATCACTTAACCAAAGCTTGCTTAATCCCTCGCTCTAGTCATCTCGATTTGTTTCTTCACCACTTACCCTTGCATCATCAAGTTCGCTTTGCTTTGCCATTGAATGAATTCCATTTGAAAGATTCTTCAAATGCTTATTCTTGATTAATAAAGAATATCCCACATAATGCAAGCTTTCAATTGTAGACCAATATGTAGCACATATGCTCATGTCATTTTATTTTACATACATGAAGTCTTGCAATATCCAATCTTATGTATTTTTCTTCTCTTCTTGGCTGATCCATGAATCTTTATTTTTAGCATAGTGATATTGTCTCATATCTTGTTCAAAGTGCATCCATGGCATGAGACCAATAATGCTCCAAACTACCTTCATTGAAATTAACATCCAATATTTAATGACAGTCCTCCTTGAGCAATTAGAGACCACACATCATGCATAGAACCATGTCTCCATCACAAACATCAAGGACTTGCCACTTTCAACAATCTAGATCCATGGGATCATACTTGCTTGCTTTGATCAACCACAAATATATCATGAGCATAATGATTGTAAATGAACTATAAGAATAGATCCCTGCTCATGCACTCAAACAAACAAGTTAGTTCTTTAATCGTTTTGTCATTCAATTCACCAAAATCCACTTGAGGGCCTAGATGCACTTTCAAACATCCAATGGGAAATAGTGGCTAGCAGGGTATCTTTCTCCGATTGGTTAGTGCTAGAATTCTCCAATTCGTTAGTGCTAGAATAGTGGATGGAAATGAGGGGAAATGGCTCTAATGGTAGTTGCGTTGCCAGATCTGGGAGCGAGACGATGAAATTCGAGCACTCACTCTAGAGCGGAAGAACGCGAAGTTGAATCGGTTGAGAAAGGGGAGGCACATGTGACAAGAGGATGAGGTCAAGTGTGGACCTCACCGAATCCGTGTTTGACAAAAGCGAAGCAGCTAGGGGGATCGAGACACGAGGTGTGAGGGTGGCCACAATGTGCTGATTTGTTTGGCGGCGGGGGCGGCGATGAAAAATGGATAGTGAGAAGTGAAACTGAGGAGTAGGTTAAGGGAAATTAAAGTCATTGTTTGTTCGGATCCAATTACTATGAAATTTGGCATACAAATAAGTAACTGTTTAATTGTCTGAAGAGGAGATGGACATTTATTTTTTCAAAAATTCTAAAAGTTTACTAAAAAGTGCAGTGAGTTTTTCCATGTCGATCTTCCAACCACACTTTCTACTGTGTTCTTATGCAGCTCAAGGTCCATGAATTAACACCGACTGAAACCGTGAGGTACCATGGGTGAAGGAAAAACCAATCTCCCTGTGGGCCACCAGAAACAGTCGGAGGAAGCCACCGTTTCTCCTTGACATCCATGGCCACGTCGTGGTGGAAGGTGGCTTCCTCCGACAAAGCGATGAAGGGAGAAGCAATGCAATGCATATACCAGAGAGCGACAAAGCCAGATTAATCTCCATGCAAACAAGGACTCAAGCACCAGTGATGGTGAGGCTGACTGCTCCTGATCCTTTCAACTCAACAATGCAGGCCCTGTTCACCTACGCCGAGTCAGGGGCCATCTTTGTCGGCATGGAAGAAGGGACGACAATGACTGGTACGAGTCCATTGCTCGTGACGCTCAAATGATGGAGCAGATGGAGGATCTAGGACTCGATGGCATGTCGTCTTCCCCTCTGCAGCTTCCCAAATCCCCGGCGCCCATGGAGGAGCTGACCGGCGACCATCATCCCTGTGCCAAAGAATCCAGCCCCAAGCTATCACTGCAAGACATAGGCGAGATATGGGGCCTCCACCAATCTGAGCTTGGCCCAAACGAACCTGGCCCGTCAACAAAGCAGGCGAGGGTGGCCCCTCTCGCCGATGACGAAGTTGCCAAGTTCGACTGCGGCATCTGCTTGGAGACACTCCCCGTCTTCGACCTCTTCCACGGCATGCCATGCCCGCATAAGTTCTGCGTGCAGTGCATGGGCACGTACATCAAGGGCAAGGTCCATGCCAGCGAGGTGCCGATCCCGTGCCCAGACCCTGCGTGCAAGGAAAAGGGCGACTGCCACGTCCTGCAACCGAAGGATTGCAAGAAGTCCATCGACTTCGCCGTGTTCTGCAGCTGGAATGAGAAGCTCACCGAGAACGCGATCCCGGTGAACTAGCGTGTCTACTGCCCGAACCGCGAGTGCAGGATCATGCTCGAAAAATCCTGCACCGACAAGATGCCGTCCGAGGCGCCTTGCCCTACGTGTAGCCGCCTAATGTGCACGATGTGCGGGCTGGACTGGTGCACCGATGGCAGTGGCCAGCACGACTGCGCCGAGGGACTAGAGGCCGAGGCCGTGAAGAAGCTCGCCACCGAGCGCCGGTGGAAGCAATGCCCTCGATGCAGGATTCTTGTGGAGAGGACCATGGGCTGCGATGCCATGACCTGTAGGTATTGATCTCTTCTCATGTTTACCTTGTTCCTTCTTTTTGGTGAACTTTACGTGTTTACCTGTGTCTCCATTGCACAATTCCATTACTCCATCTATGAACTGTTTCCGTTTACATGATGTTTAGGAATTAATTTGGTTATCTCTCTGCCTACCAAACAGAGTGATGTCTCAAAATTTATTCTATGGTTTTGTTAAGAAAAAAATGTTGGTTCATCTCACTTATAGATGGCCAAATGGGTGCCACGGCACGGGCACGATCAGACACACGGATAGGCACGGCACATTAGTCGTATCGTGTTGTGCTGTATCACAGGCTGACAAGCAGGCCCGCGCATGGCACACCGGCGTTTAGCCGTGTCGTGCCACCTGATCAGCCCGCCATGCCCGCTCGTGGGCACCGCTTCTACTGTTGTGCCATCGCCTATTGCTCGCCATCGCTGTCACCTTCCTACTGCTCTCCGCTGCCTTCCATCCCTGTGCTACTGCCACACGCACCAGAATGGAGGTTAGGATTAGAGCAGTGGATTCTAGAGGGCGCAGGGAGAAGGGAGGACCAAACCAAGAGCAAAGCAGGTGAGCAGGCATGCCCTAAGCGAAGCGGAGAAGGAGGGGAGCAGGCGCGAGCATCCGAGCAAGGAAGGGAGCAGAGCGGCGGCGGCGTGGAGTCGTCAGGCTACGTGGGATTGGAAGATGGGAGAACCGAGAGGTTGGTTTTGTAGCCTAGGGTTTTCTATGCCTTTTAAGGAAATAAACGGGCCCTAGACGAGCCGAGTTTAGGTTCCAAAAATGGAAATGATAACAGCGACCCAAAACAAAATGGTAAGGTTTTCTTTTCAAAGAAAATGGAAAGGGATGGGGCCCTACTCACCTGTTTGGGCTAGGCCACAGAAGGGGCACGAAGCAGGCCATGGCGTGCCGTGTTTGGGCTAGGCCAAAATCACGTGTCATGGGCCGACCCACGGGGCTGTCTGCCTTATGGCCATCTGTAATCCCACGTGACGTTGCAGTGCATTGATACTATTTTTTTAGATGTTGTTTGGACTTGTATACATTGTCGTATACTTTCTCCTCCTGTTTCACCTTGGCACAAGGACCAAGAAAAATAATCTTGTTTATCATCATCTAATTAATCATATCATTAAACTTTTTTGTTTTTTCCATGAGAACTCCTCGATATTGATGTTATCATATACATGCACCGGTTTTTTCTTTAGAGGAGTTACTCTGCACGGGAACCGAATGACCATTTATGTCAGATTTAGGACTACTCCCTCCATTTTTATTTATAAGGCATGGTATGATTTGGCACATTCTTCCATATTACATTTTGACCATCAATTTATCTTATATTATATTGTTTACGATTATAAACTATGATCATTGTAGAATGTATTTGATTACGAATCCAACCATAGAAAGTTTACAATATAAAATTAAAAAATTGTAAGTCAAATTGTTGGTCAAAATTTATGAAGTTTGAATCTTGATATACGTGTCCGCTTTATAAATAAGTACGAAAGGAGTACGACTCAAATGGGACTATCAAAAAAGAAAATCATAGTTTTGCAGATAGGACTATCAAAAAATAATGTAGGGAACATGTAGCAGCATTAATATTTCCTTTGTCTTATATTACTATTTACTTTAGAATTTTTTTAAGTCAAACTTGTCTAATTTTGATCAAGTTTAAAAACATATAATAACATCGAGGATACCAAATTGGTTTCATCGAATCCATGGAATATTGTGAATCTATCTGGTATGGTAGATGTTATTACATTTTTTTTATAAAGTTGGTCAAAATTAGACAGGTTTAACTTAGGACAAACTCAAACTGAATATTAATTTGGGATGGAGGGGGTACTTTGATTCAGATAGCATATGGTTTCATGTAAATGGTAGAACTTATTACTTATTTAGAGATAATTATTCTCTTTTGGGGGAAAATGATTCGTGCACTGATAAATAGGATCATTTTTAGGTAATGAAAATTAATCATTATATAGGCCCTCCCATTGTATTTTCTGTTAGGTCCATCTGCAATTCTGCCCCAACTTTGATACCGAACTACATGTTTGCCCATTTTTCGAACTATGCACCATTGCCCCTATTTTGACCTTGCCCTACTTTGCTACTTCTTATCATCAAAGTAGGCGAAATCAGGGGCATTAGTGCATTGGCTACATCAAAGTAGGGGCAAATGTGTAAAGTTGAAAATATATAAACATGCAATTGGATGTCAAAGTGAGGGCATTTATGCAATTTCCCTTTTATCTTTGCACCTACATTGTCTTTGGTTGTTGTTATCTACCTTATATATGCATATAAGCAAAATGTTAGAGACACATACACCTAGATTGTGCATTCTATTTTAGTTGCCCTGTCAGTGTACTTCCTCTAACCGTTGTGACTTATTCAGATACACTTGATTCTGTTAGCATATAGCTTCATGTAAATGGTACAACATTTGTTACTTATTTGGGCCTATTTATGCTCTTTTTTGGGGAAAAGAACTATTTATGCATGCTATTTTATTTCTCCTGTTAGTTTACTTCCTCTGATGGTTGTTACTTATTTGGTTATACTTGATTTTGTTTGCATATAGCTTCATATAAATGGTACAACATTTGTTACTTATTTGGGTATATTTGTGCTCTCTTTT
>CM014271.1:27820683-27847901 GCA_004135705.1 Alloteropsis semialata
CCATTCAGAGCCATTCTCGTTATCTCTATTCCATCATCACTGATTTTCTTCGATTGATTCAGGGATCCTTGATTTTCAAAGACTAATTCAGGGATCCATGGTGGTGGCTCGGCAGTTGGTAGTGGCGGCTGATAGAGGGGGAACGGTGGGGCTCATAGGATATGCCACGGCAGCCAGGACTCCTCGATTTGTAATGCCTCCATCACGGGAGGTAACTACCTCCCCTCCTCTAGGTAGGTGCATTGCCTATTCGTTTTCCCCCTATTAGATCAATCCTATTTTTCTATTTGTCTATATTGATTTGTGTGTTTGGGATCTTGCTTTTGTCTTTTCAGAATATATTTTTGCAGGGATGAGCTGCAGAGAGACGGGGCGACAATAAGATTTGAACGAAATCTGGACATATTCCCATCAGTTAACAGTGCCATCTCTTGGTATATTATATTGTATCTTCCATTCTTCCGCCTGATTGGTTTTTGATCAGTAAGGCAGTAACTGATTTGCATATTCCAGTAGAGGCATGCTGCTCATGGTGGCCTTGCTGAGGGGATCTATATATTTACTGGGATATTGACTGATCTTGTTGCAGTGACTTTGCAGTGGGGCAATAGAATCTTGCAGATCGTAAATACCAGATGTCTCTTCTTTACTATTCTTCATGATTGGATAATCATTGGTTTACTTTATATAAATAATTGCTGATTTCTTCTACACCGTGTCACGTGAGTGGCAGTTTATGGGCACAAAAATATAGACACTATCCTTGTACTGCAGTGGATTGGTATCTATATTATAAGTGCCATTTTCTTTTCAAAAACTATTCATGGCAGGAAATTAGTGGGCCATATGTGGTATATAAACCTTTTCTGGTGTACTTTTTTGGGAGTAAAAGAAAATGAACATTCTGAATGTAAAGAACATAGAGCCATTTTATTATGTGTAGTAGGGGATGCTGCTACCACAATCTCTTGAGTTTGGTGTATACTTGTTCCCTTTTCTTCTTGATAAGTTTGTAATTTCGATATATGTTTTGATTCTTGTTCCACAGTCTTGAGATGTGTAGCCTGATCAATTCTTGATTCACTCATTTTGGATGCAGAGTTCATCACTAAACTTGACGTGGTGGCTGGCTTCAACGAGATCTTGCCGGACATCATCGTTTTCATTTCGAGAGGTAACAACTTCTTGCATTGCTCTTGTCTTGTTGTCCCATTGGATTTGGGTCAGGTTAACCAAGGTTGGCAGATTTGTGAACACTTAGGTAAAGACCCAGGATGGCCATGGTGATCACCTCACTGCTGCTTGGAATTGCTAGGCTACTGGATACACGAGGAGGGAAGGAGTTGCAATTGAAATGTTGAGGAGCGAAGGATATTCAAATCATTGTTGGCATGTTACCTGTTCTGCATATTTTGTTTTTATTTAGTCAGATACTGCACTGTCACATGGTGAGTGCAACACATTGGAGAAGCCTGAGGGCATATGTCGTGTTACCTCACCAACACCGTATCTTGATTTTGCTATTGTTACTGTGTGGTTCTGTTAACCTGAGGAGCCGAATTAGGAAAATATTTGAAGGGTACCAAACATTGGCGCTCAGTGTTGGGTTAACGTTTTTTAGCAAATAATTTTAAAATACGTCATTGTGGAATGTATTTTGAGGGTATATTGTTGGTAACTTTGTTTCTTAAAATACTTCATTGCAGAATGTATACATTTCTTGTTAATATAGATTTTTCTTTTATTCTTTTATAGATATAAAATATCTTGCTTACTAGGTTTTCTTGAAAACACGTGCTTGTGGCACGTGCTTCTCCGTTTTGGAATGAAACAAGTATAACATTTTTGTGGGAAATGGCGTATATCTCGTTAGTACTCTTACCATGTGCTGAAAAGTGACATTTGATGTTTCTGGGATGTGTTTCTCTTATACTTTTAATGAGATTTTTTCTATGTATGTTGTCTCTACTTAAAATCACATGTGGGATATAACACGCGGATCAAATTAGGGGTGAGAGAGCGAGGGAAAGAAAATCACACATGGACCAAATTATGAGAGAGATTATAGGTAGGTTGAGTTAATTAGAGAGAGATTATAGGTAGATTGAGTTAATGAGAGCTGAGAGAGAGAAATCGTAAGTGGGTTGAGTTAGGAGAAAGAGAAATCATAAGTGGATCAAGTTAGAAGAGGATGGAGGGAGGGGGGGTGAGAAATCACAGGTAAGAGAGGATGAATAAATGACATGTGGATCAAGCTATAAGAAGGAGAGTGCGAGTGAGAGAGGACGGAGGAGGGGAATCACGGGTAGATTGAGTTAGAAGAGGAGGATATCACAAGTGGGTCAAATTAGAAGAGGGAGAGAGATCACTGGTGGATCCAGTCAACTAGCAAGTCCTAATAGAAGTGTGGCGTGAACTAAAGTTTTTTTGTTGTTGAATAATTGTAATCTGTGTGATGCTAAATAGTTAGATACTAAATTTAAGTTTTAAATATTTTTAAATTGCTGCATTTACATCTTGCTTTAAATATTTTTCAAATAGCAGAGCTCCCTTCGCGAGGGACATCATCATCCTTGTCGCTCGGCCCGTCGTCGCTGCGCCTCTACACCTCCCGCCCGCCCCTCCTTAGGTACGTCGTGGGGGCGAACCACGGTGAGCGACGGCGGGGCAAGCCACGGTGACGAACGAGGGCGAGATGCGGCGGTGCGGAGGCTGAGGCGAGCTGCTGCGGCTGATACCTGGGCGGCGAGCGGCGGCGTGAAGGACCGGGTGAATCACGGCGAGAGACGACATGGGGCAGACGATCCGCGGTGGAGGATTTGGGCGAGGTTTTCTATACACGTGCCTCGGCACGTGCATCTCCACTAGTAGATTCTAAACAGTGCAGTGTGCGACCTTTTCTCTCTCTCCTTAACGGAATCCACTGACGGCGTCGGGGTGGGCACCTATCGCCCTGGGCACCCAGTGTTTTCTGATATATCAATTCTACGTCGTCTGTCTGCTGATTGTTTTACTTACCAACTTATCTGTTTGATGTGTATCAGCCATTCAGTCTTCATTACTTGGCCCAATGATAATCTCTAAACCCCCACTCTGATTGTGCCAATGCCATTTGTAGATGCCGTGCTGTCTTCTGCTACACATGCGGGCTACCCATGCTGCCTGTGTTGGATGAAGAAGAGGAGCGGTGCAGGTGCCGCAACCTCAATGCTCTTGCAGACCTTGTCATGCAAGAGTAAAAGATGCGCCACCCCCACACGAACTCAACAGAGCCGATAAGGAGAAGGGCACAGCCGACGTGAAAGGAGCATGATGGATTTATTGCAGTGGCGTCGTTTGCCTTGAATAATTCAAGTTTGGTTTATCCTATCGGTGTCACGTTTTGGGGGATTTGCTGGGATAGCAAGTCCGGCTATTTATTTTCAGCACTTCTATTTGGTGGTCAATTTAGTATACTGTTTTATTTTCATCTGTGCTCTTCATTGCCTCCTCGTGAGTGATTGAGAGAAGACATGGTCAATTTGTCAGGTGAGACTAGTGGTTTATCAGGCAGTATTAATAATTATGCAGACTTACCCCTTTTACTTATGTGACATTGCTATATATTCTGATGGATTTAAAGTAAAACATGTTATACATGTGATGTTCGGTATATTTGCACCTCTTGTTGGCTATTCTTTTCTTCTTTTTTAGAAGAATCTTATTAGCTATTCCTATTTAGAGAGAAGAGCTTAACCAAAAGAGTGTCTCACGCACATTTTTTGATGTGTGGTGGGCCAACATATTTACATCTTCTCCAATCACATTTCTTTGTTTTGGGACCCACTTTTATAGGGGCCTAAATGCTAGGCACCAGGGGCACACCCCTGGGTGAACCGACCTCCAACTCAAGGGACGACAAGCCAATTCGAACCTGGGTTTCGAACACTTTAGTTAATGTGTAAAAACTAGACCATTAAAAAAATGATCTTTTATGCTAGCTCTTGTTGAGTTGGATGTGAAAAATCGCCTTTGAGCCAGCAGTAAACTCTTAACTATTAGAGGAGACCTAGCAACCGAGACTTGTTAAGGTGGATCATTTTTTACGTAATGAAAATTAAACAGTATATTGGGCCAATCCCATTGTGTTTTCTATTAGGGCATTTGCAATACCGCCCCAACTTTGATACATAACTACATGTTTGCCCTCCATTTATCAACTCTACACCATTGCCCCAATTTTCACCAAGTCATCACATTTGTTGCGCCTAGTTTTGCTGCTTCTTACTATCAAAGTAGGCAAAATTATCCCTATTTTGACCAAGTCAACACATTTGTTGCCCTTGGCATAAAAACATGGGATCCACTTGATTCCCCTCCTTTTCTCCATTGGTCTGACCTTGACACGTCATCCTTGTCATTTTCATTAGCCTCTTTGTTTCATGGTCCTCGTGACCATATATATCTTGATTGGGGATACACAGTTAACAAATTTAAGGAGTAAGAAAGATATAAAGATGGATTAAGGATATGTGCTTAATAAATTGGGGGAGCGAAAGAGATATAGAACTGGATTGGTGTGCAGTGAGCCAGAGCACAAAAGCTAGTGTAGGCGACTAGTGAGGAGTTATTACCCTATTCTCTCTCCTACATGCCCTGCTCTCACAACATATATGCACAGGTGGCAGTGGTGGTGTGGTGCGCTCGTCATTAGTGCACCAGAGCTAGCGGCGAGGTGATATAATCTATCTCCCTATCTCTTAACTTTTGTACTGGAAATTGTGATGGGGGACGGGGATTTTGAGTTAGGGCTTGGGAGGGGCGGGGATGAGATGGGAGGCTTACCCATGTCGATGTTTGTAGAGGGTGTGCCTAGGAGGTTCACCTGTAGGTGTTGTTAGATAGCAGAACGATGAGGCATTGGGGATGTCGCTTACCACGATGGTGGATGATATCCAGTGAAAAGTGGCTAGCAAGGTATCTTTCTCCAATTGGTTAGTGCCAGGATTCACCAATTGGTTAGTGCCAGTGGATGGAAATGGATCTGAAGGTAGGAATGCCTTGCCATACAGGGAGTGCGGCGATGGAATTTGGGCCCTGCTAGTATGCGCTGGAGTGAAAGAAGAGGAAGTTGAATCAGCGTGGAAGAACGAGGAGTGCATGTGACAAGGGATAAGGTCACGTGTGGACCTCATCGTCTCCATGTCTGACGGAGGCAGAGTGGCTCAGAGTCGAGCGGCGGGACATGACGGTGGGTACAATGTGCCATTTGTTCAGCGGCGGCAGTGACGATGAAAAAGCATGAGTGAGAAGGGAATGGAAAGACAGGTTAAAGGAAACTAATAATAAGACATTGTTTGTCTAGATCCAATTGCCGTGAAATTTGACATACAAATAAGAAACCTTTTAATTTCGTGAAGAGGAGATGGAGATTTCTTTTTTTAAAAAAAATCTAAAAAGTATTCTAGAAAGTTCAACTAATTTTTCCATGTCGATCTTTCAACCACATTTTCCTCAACCGTGTCGTGACCATGGATGTCGAGGAGTCCTGCATGCCGACGTAGGACACCCACAGCTACGTGGCCGCACCGAATTTAAAGGAAGAAGCCGTTGTTCGCCATGCCGCTGCCACAGAGGAATTAGTGGAGAACGACACCATGGAGCCATGGAGGAGGAGGATTGTGACCTTGACTACACCGCAAACATTGTGCGGAACGACGTCGAGCACCTCGGTGCAGGCAGCAAGTCGGGCTCGCAAGTCTGGCTGTTTAATTTCAGAACTTCTATTTGGTGTTCGATTTACTATACTTTTTTTTATTTTTCATCTATGTTCTTCAATTGCTATAGGCTCAGATTTAAATTATCACACGTGCGTTTATGTGCCTAAATTAAAACACATTGTTTTCATAACATGTGTCTAAACCATATTGTTTTTCTAACATTTGTCTAAAACACATTGCTTTTTTAACATGTATCTAAAACATATTTTTTGTAACATGTGTCTAAAACATTTTGTTGACAAAACTGTATATATTGCTTTATGGGGTGTTTAGATGTGTGGAAAGGATGAAAAGTTTATGCATTGGTCTGCGTGTACAGAGAGAAGAACCGAACTGACACGGTTCTCAATGCATAAATTTTATGCAAAATGTGGTGAGCTAAACACGCCCATATATATTGAACTAGCAAGACGTTAGAAACAAAACACGTATAAAATAATAAAAGGTTGAGACAACTTCCAGTCAACACAAATGTGAATCGGGCAAGTCAGGGGGTGTTTAGATACCCCCATTTTGCATTCTACCTACCGTTTTGCATTCTACGCGCCTTCCAATGCACTTTTTCCTCTCTGTGCACGCGGACCGAGGCTCCTCCATTCTGCAGAATGCGCCATTCTGCAGAACGGGCGACGGAAGTAAACAGGCCCTCATCTGTTGCCCTGTTGACCTAGCTGGAGCAGGTTGACCCTAAGGGGTTGAAATCTTCCTATTTCCTACACTACGGATTCCCTTAGGTGGCGTTCGGATACCGGGAAAAGAGGGGTGGGATAAGGAAATAAACTACTGTACAAACCTTTTCCCGTGTTCGGTATATTGGAAAGGGAAAAAATGTCGGACTGGGAAAGGGAAAAGAAGACCTTTTATCCCAGCTATCCTATCCCATTGGAAGGGGTGGGTTTACCCGGGAAATGTCCGCGCCGGCCGCAGGTCGCTCCACCCGCCGGCCGCCGAAGCCCGCAGCTCGCCCCGCCGCGCCGGCCGCTGGAGATGCTGCAGGAGCTCGCCCGCTTGCCACACCCACACTAGCCGCCGAAGCTGCTGCTCCCGTTGTGCCTGCGTGTTGCCAGAGCCGTCGCTCGCGTCGCACCTGATGGCCGCCGGAGCCGCTGCGCCCCAATCACGCGCGGGTCGCAGACCGGAGCCACTGCTCCCGCAAGCACGGGCGGGTCTGTCGCCGGATGCGCCGTTCATAAGTCGCATCTTCGCGGGAGCACAGGCAGGCGGCAGCCGTGCTTGTCTCGTACGCGTGTGGCGTGTGTGCTCTGTGCTGAGCGGAAGGGATTGGAGATAGGCTAAGTGACGGTGACGGTGGGTGAGTGCTTCTTTTTCTTGTTTTTTTATTTACCTTGTGGGTCCCACTTAACCCAAACCCAAACCCATCTAAACCAAACAACGGATTGGATTTGGATTCTCATTTCCCTGACCCTAACCCAGCTCTTCATAACCCAGTACATTTTCCTATCCCAAACCCACTGGCTATCAAAACGCCACCTTAGTGCAACATTTCATATGCTAACATGGCTCCCTGGTCTTCTTTGGTCCGTACTGGCACATACTATTAATAATTAAAGAATGGCCCTGTTTGGATGCCAGTGTACTAAAATTTAGTACTACTGTTTATAACTTTGACCACTAATTAGGGGTATTATATAAAGGCAGTTTACAAAACCAGCTTCACAACCCCTGCGCTAATTCGCGAGATGAATCAAATAAGGCCTTTGACCGTATGAACAGAGGATGGTTACTGTAGCATCACTGTAGCTAATCATGAATTAATTAGGGTCATTAGATTCGTCTCGAAAAGTTACACCCATCTGTGAAGAGGTTTTGCAAATAGACTTTATTTAGTACTTCATGCATGCAAGATTCCCTTTAGCGTTTTTTAGATATTTGGGAACCAAACAAGGCCAATGATATACTGGTCTAGATTAAAAAAAAAGCAGGGAGTGTAGAAACACATTAACTCATCATGGACCTACTCTGATATTTCCTCTACGAAACTGGAAATTACCAGCTCGATTCGCCACCTGGTGCTGCCCTCCATGGCATGGTGCTCTCTCTCCTCTTCTGGCTCACGCCCTCCTTTGACATCGACGACACACACTTTCCTCGCTATGCAACCTTGGCCTTAGCACATATTGATATGTCCTCTCGTTCTTCTTCGAATCCCTGGCTTCCGGTTTTTGCAATACTAGGATTTATCATAGGATTGACCTGGCGATTGCGCTGTTCGTGCGAATGGAAACGAAGTCCATGTCGATGTGACTGTGTGAGACGTTGCCAACTTGCGGTGCCGTCGGGAGTAGCACATGGACGAGCAGTGACCAGTTTTACTCCTATTTGTTCACACGCTGGTATAAACAAAAAAAATTACTCCACTTTATTATTAGAGTATAGATTATATTATATAATTATATTATCATTATAGTATAGATAAAAGATTGGCGGTTCAATTAGGACTCTGACCCGATACAAAAATCAATGACGGAAGTTGGAGCCTAAATGTACTATTAGTAGGGTATATAGATAAAGATTGACGGATTCAATTAGAATTCTAATCCGATGCGGAAATCAATGTCGAGAGTTGGAGCCCTGGCTAGAGTTCAACGGAACAGATGGACACAAACAAAAAAAAAGGAACAATCTTTATTTAGGGAAAAAATAGAGAAGAGATAGATGTCGTTTGTATTAGTTTGGAATAAATCCATATTACCCCCTCATGTATTCCACGAGTCTAAAACACAATCCCAAACTACAATACCATCTAATGGACCCCCTTGAACTGTGCAAACCAGGCAAGTGACCCCCTCAAGCTCGCTCCAGGCTTGTTTCCGCCGTGCTGGTGTCCACGTAGGCCCTCGGTCGAGATCCGCGTCAGCTTCTTTTTTTATTTCTCTCGCCCTCGCCCTCTCCTTTCTCTCTTTCTGTTCGTTCTCTCCCTCTATTGGCAGTATATCGATCAAATGAACACACTATCAGCTGCTGTTGACGACCCAACAGCGGCCTGATCTGGCCGGCGCCCTTCTCGCCGATGAAGCTGCCCACGTCGCAGCCCTGATGACGAGAGCAGAATTTTGTTAGCCTTCCGTTAATTTCAGCATAAGCACGCGTATGATAGTCTCGGCATCTAGTCTTGGCCTCGCCTGGGAGCGCGGCGGCGCCGCGGCGGTCGTCGGACAGCGATGTGCCGATGTCGCGAGCCCGCGATGGACGACGAACTGAATCGCGCCGTCGGCGCTTTGCCCTACGCGAGACCGCGAGTAGTCCGTGGGACAGGAGAATGAGGAGTCGCACGGAAAAAAAAGTCAGGTTTGATTGTTGGGCCCCTCGGCGTGGGGGGCCCGGGGCGGCCGCCCCGCTCGCCCCCCTCAGGGCCGGGCCTGGAAGCAAGTCGTGGAAGAAGAGCCTACCAAGGAGGCGCCCATCCGGCGCTCGGCGAGTAGGAGCCCCAGTGTCAAGCAGATCGCCGCGTAGAACAACGACGGGAGCTGCCCATGCGCTGTCGAGGCGAGCAGGAGCGTAGCGAGCAAGCAATGCCATGTCCGGAACGACGCCATCGCCATGGCCAGATCTCTACAGTAGCCAGGTAACTAATGCTCGTCTCAGCAGAATCTCGCTTTTCCCTTCACACCAAGAGAGAGAGAGCGAACAAAAAGAGAGAACGGCTGAACGAGAGGGCGAGAGAAATAAAAAACGAAGCTGATGCGGATTGATCGAGGGCAACGTGGACACCACGGCGGTGGAAACCAGCGTGGAGCAAGCGTGAGGGGGTCGCTTGTCTGGTTTGCACAGTTTGAGGGGGTCCTTTAGACGGTATTGTAGTTTGAGGTTGTGTTTTAGACTCATGGAAGACATGAGGGGGGTAATATGGACTTATTCCTATCAGTTTTATTCAGTCCATTTTCATGAGAAAAAAAATAGGCTTCAACGGAAAATACAAGGAATCAGGAGTGCTGGAAACCGCTCCCACCTCCGCAACTTCGCAACTGACGACGACTTGCACGAGTCCACTGCCTTTTCGCCGATCAATCGGCCACTCCCATCCCATGGCGAACTCGACCGGAGCGTGCGCCGCCATCGACGACGAGTACCTGCAGGAGCTCATCCGCGGCTCCGTGCCGGGCCCCTCGTCGTCGCGCCCGCGGGTGGCGCCGCTCACCGACGACGAGATCGGCTGGTTCAGCTGCGCCATCTGCATGGAGGAGAGGCTGGTGTTCGACCGGTTCCGCGCCGGCGCGTGCTGCGCGCACGAGTTCTGCATCGAGTGCGTCGTCCGCTACATCGAGGGCCGCGTCGCGGACGGCGCCGTGCCCCTGCCCTGCCCGTCGCCCGGGTGCCGCGACGGCGACATGCACCCGGAGGCGTGCAAGAAGCTGCTCGACATCGACGTCTTCGACGCCTGGTGCGTCGCGCTCTGCGAGCGCGCCGTCGGGCCGGCCCGCGCGCGGTGCCCGTACCGGGACTGCGGCGAGCTGATGGTGCTCGACGCCGCGCCATCGGCGGCGGCCAAGGCGAAGTGCCCCACCTGCTCGCGCGCGTTCTGCCTGCAGTGCGAGGAGCCGTGGGACGAGCGCCACGGCGGCGGCGGCGGCGGCCAAGGGTGCGCGCTGTCTCGGCTCGCCAAGGGGCGCAATTGGAGACGCTGCCCCAGCTGCCGCGCCATGATCGACAAGATCGCCGGGTGCAGGCGCATGGTGTGCAGGTAAAGTATTGACTTGCTACTGATTTCCTCTCGTTTTGCAAACTTATGCATCCATGCACACCATGCGCCTGAAATTTCGGTTAATGTTCAAACTCTGAATTGCAGCAACTCTGCTAATTTGCAAACTTTTGCAAATTCCATGGTTGCAGCAACTCTGCTAATGTTCAATCTCCTAAGGAATTTCGGTTACAAATTGTACACGGCTGCACGCACCTGAAATTTTGTAGTTGGCTGACCTTGGAATGATCTTGAGTTAGCATTGACTGAAAGCTCCAATTAAATTGATCAGCAATTATTTTAAGAATACGCAACAGATTTACGAATCACTGCATTAACAAGAAAACTATTTGGTTCGTTACGATGTGGTACTTATGCAACAACAAATCAACTAGACACGTTTAGCGATGATCAGCATTGTCGTCCTCTGCAGAATTGGTCACCTGTATATGATTAAACTACATGATGTAGTCCATCTCTTGTTGTGATTTGCAGGTGTGGCACTGCCTTCTGCTACGGCTGCGGGTTGCCTTTTTCAGCCAAAGGTTGCGGATGCACTCCACGGGTAGAGGAGGATGCTCACCCTGGCGTTACTCTGCTGAAAGCTGAGCTCGAATGCAAACCAGACATTTCGATTGACAAATGTTGAACCGACCAAGTTAGTTAGTCATCAATTATGTGCAATTCTTGATAAGAACAGCTAGGCTTTACATTTGCAGGAATCACGATGTCTGAAACAGGTTTTGGAGGTGTAGAGAGCTTCTGTGTGACGTCTTCTGCCAGTCGTCTTCGGAGACATGATGATAAAGTAAGGGGCGATGTTACCAAGGCAATTTTTTTTCAAGAACAAGTGTTTTAGATAGGAGCAGATGAACATCGTCACCATTCCAGTTCAGGATTGGTCGATGTACACTGCCCCAATTCCAGTTTAGAATTGTCCTAGCTTGATGCTTGTTTCTTCGCTGAATGCATCGATGGCATCGCACCCACGGCTTTGCACAGGCGGACTCCAATCCTGAGTTTTTTTTTTAAGAGTTTTAGTGCCAACGCCCCCACCTTACTTAAAGATTACAGCGCAGCGGCTTAATCTTAATTAAAGGCAACACTCAGGTTTAACCACCCACGTTACATGAGCAGGACCGTAAAATTTTTTGAGCAAAAAAAAATACTGACCGTAACTGACTCTGAACTGTTAACTGTACCCTCTCCTCACCCTACAGCTGTTGGTCTGGCCTTCTTGTCATCACCCCCTCCAGGTCTTTCGGTTGCGTCAGCCAATCACCCATCCCCAGGCTGGTTGTGAGCCTCCGATCCTGAGTTCTTGACGAAATGACTCACGTAGGAATAGGAGTTCATGGCTGCAATCTGACTCAGATTGTTTGCTATGGCGGTTGACCCCGAGATGTCTAAGTTCTGATGTCTTCTTGTCTAGATCTCTCCCGTCTGAGTCTGTAAACTGTGGATTCTTGTATTTCCGTTCTCATAATGGAAATGGGGTTGCCTCGATTCAAAAAATCGTAGGAATAGGAGTTTGTTTTTTGTTATGACCTGGACCTGGTTATGGTGCGCGTTGAGTCCGACTCCGACCCTGATATCCATCGAAGACGTCGAGCCACGAGGCGAAGGCGAACCGGGAAGCCGCGACGGCGAGGAGATGGCACCCAGGCCAGGCCTGGTCAGCATTTCATTTACGGGCCCATACATACCCTCCTAGGGACGGTTCACGGCTATCGCCTATACACCAAGACAAGAAGAGGGAGAGCATACGGCTCAAATCCGAGCTGGCTAGGCCTACTTAAGGCCCGGTTACATGAGGCAACGTTGTACTGAGGCCTGCACAGCCTCTTCTTCGTTGGGTCATGTTGGCGCTACTCCCGGAATTTTTTTTAGATTTTTCAAAACCCAATCGCCGTATCATGTGGCTGCCGCCGTATGATACGACGGCAAGAGCTAGAACCGCCAGATGAACCGGTAGTTAGACTTAACCGCCAAATGAACCGATGATTAGATATAACCATCTAGATATAACCATCGATTTATTTGGCGGTTTTTAAACCGGCGGTTCACTCCTATAGGAGGAACCGCCGACCTGCATTTGGCGGTTCATGCAACCGCCAAATAAACCGGCGGTTTAAGTTACCGCCGAATGGACCGGCGGTATGTGGTTTTTTATTTCTTTTTCATTTTTCATTGAAAAAGTGATGTAATTTGTATATTTTTTATTTTTATTTTTTAAAATGCTTGCGAATGAAGGAAAATTATAACATCGAATGGAATAACATCACAAACATCAAACAATAGAACATGAAAAGTATAATACAACATCCAGTACGATACATAATCACTCGAACGTAAAAAGTAAAAAACTAAATTCGGCCTCGCTTGGGCGCCACCTTAGGCCTGACCCTCCTGGGCGCCTGCTGCGCGGCCCTCGTGTGGTGCGCGGAGTACGTAAGGGGGTCGGGTGGCAGTGCCTGCCGACTCAGGCGCCCTGCATCCGCAGGAGGCGGTGTCGTGAACGGTGGCTGTGAGAACTGAGTAGTAGGTACAGGGGCGCTAGCTAACTGCGAACAATCAATCTCGTCCTGCGACCCCTGCCCCTGTCGGTACCACCGCTCAATCTCGGAGGGGACCGTCCACTGGGTCGGCGCTGGGTGCTACTCCTCGACTGAGTCGTCGGGTGTCCCGCCTGAAGCGTACGCTGCATTTTACACAATCACGTTAGTATGCAAGTAAAAGTATGTAGTCATATCGTTTGTTCAATTATGTACCTAAGCCGTAGACGGTGTGCCCTGCCGAAGTGGACCCGCCGCCCGTGGTCATTGCTGGTTGCCCTGTCACATAAAACGTTAGTCGAGAACGTAATTACACAATGCTAGGATGTTACGAACAAAATGTGGATACTATGGTGTACCTGTGCTGTAGACAGCTGCTGGCCTCGGCGTGTACGTGGGTATCCCCGAGGGAGCGCTCTGAGCCGGGAGAGGAGTGCTCAGCGCGGGGGGTACCGTCGACGGACCTGCTCCCATAGAAGGGAAGGGTGGCCGCGAGGAGCTGGACGGTGCGTGGTATGAACGTCCAGTCGACGCCGAGCTCGACGACGAGGCGGGGTGGCGTGGAATCGCCGGAGCATCGTCCTGCCGGCACGAAACCGCCTGCCTGAACCTCGTCAGGAGGCCCAGAATGCGGTCGTACGTCGCCACGTGCTCGGCGGGGGTCATGAAATCCGCCCTCGCTCGGCTCCTCGCAGCTGTAGCGTCGATCTCCGCGAGCATGTCGTACTGTTCAATTATGTTAATTAAAATGCGTACCGTACGAATGTGTTATATTAGTGAGGACATAGTACTTACCCCAATCGCGTAGTTCTGATCGCGTCGTACCGGGTACGTAGTCGTCACCTGCGAAGGCCTCGTCGGAGTGCGGGCGGTGCTCGGCGACGACATGGTTCAACGCGTCTGCCCAACCGATCACGTACTGCGCCACCGCGGGCTGCCACAGTGTGCCAGCTGTGTGTCCCTTCCTCGTCCACCTATTCAACGATTGACCACGTAAGTTAAGAAATATGCAAAACTTACGGGACGGAAAAACGACACCCATACCTGTGGTGGGTCGGCTCGACGGTGTGGACGACCGGCAGGGGTGACTCCTGGTACAGGTGGAACTGTCTCATCACCCGGTGCACTGCGTACTCCTCCACGTGGATATCGAAGACCACGGGCTTCCTCGTCATCCAGTAGTCCTGGTCGCGCTGGCACAAGGAGGACAGGCCCTGCAGTGCCCGGGCGTGGATCGCGTCTGGCGAGTAGGGGGTCCAACGCACGTCCGCGTCAACGAGCCCGTCAAACTACCCGACGAAGTCTGCGTACAACTTCCTCGTCTGCTGGCCCACCCAATTCGGCTGCACAAGTAATACAAATAATATAGCAAGTCTCAACAACAAAAGGATGTTAGAAATAAAAAATGTTCCAACACATACCTTCCGGAGGCACCACAAAGACTTAATACGATTTTGTACTCACAAAAAGACTTATGCATAATACTCTACTATAAACTATAATATAAACTGGTATATATAATCTAATATCAATAAAAATCTACTGTAAACTCTAATATAAACTCTAATATAAAGTCTAATATAAACTCTAATATAAAGTCATTACTCTAATATAAACTCTAATTTAAACTCTAATATAAAGTCATTACTCTAATATAAAGTCTAATATAAACTCTAATATAAAGTCATTACTGTAATATGAGCTCTAATTTAAACTCTAATATAAAGTCATTACTCTAATTTAAACTCTAATATAAAGTCATTACTCTAATATAAACTCTAATTTAAACTCTTATATAAATTCTTATATGCATAAAACTCTAATAGAAACTCTAATATAAAAGATATAAACTCTAATTTAAACTCTAAAATGCATAATTACAATTTATATAAAATTTTGGTGTAAACTCTAATATCAGTACATCTAATATAAAAAGATATATTAATAAAAATCTAATATCACTAAAAGTAATGACTGTAACTATCTCTAATGTCACTAAATATAAGGTAACTCAAACTAATATCACTAAATCTAATATCAGTAACTATCTCTAATACTAATTTCAGTAACTAAGTCTAATATCAGTAACTCAAAATAATACAACGGTTTCATACTATGTAAAATAAATACTAAAATAACTACGAAGTCATACATCTACGAAATTGAAGATACAACTGCGAGTTCGGATTTTACCTGAAACCGACGCGCTGAACCGGCAGGGCTTCGCCGCTGATTCTCCCTCTCCCTCTCTAACCCTAGTTTTTCTTTTTTCTGATTTAGAATGAGTTTTACAACAGATTTTGGGGTTTTATAGGGCTAGCCACCTAACCGCCGTATGAAACGGTGGTAGGGGCTGCCGCCGCGGATCCGACGGCGGGAAGGCTTCCCGCCGGATCAAACGGCGCGGCAAGGTGCAGATTCCTCCTACCGCCGAATGATTCGGCGGTTAGGTGCGCCGGGCCCAGGTGCTGACACCTACCGCCGAATCATTTAGCGGTTTGGTACGGCATTGTAACGAAAATTGACCAAGTTTGAGCTCTTACACTTGCTTGAATGATTACCACTCTTTTCATTGGATTGGGGAGCCATCTCTCCCATATAATTTGAAGTAGCACCATGGGTGTGGCCTCCCCTAAGTCCAATCTCCCCCTACATGTATCCTCTCCCTTTCTCATGGCTTCTCCCCCTATCTCATGAGGTCTTGTACATTAAGCTTGCTTTGATCCCAAACTTCTCCCCCTTTGGAATCAAATCACCTAAAAGGACCTATCAAAAACATCATATCTCATAGAGGAGGTTAGTAGCCTAGGGAGTTAGTTAAGTATCATTTGAAAGTAGAATTTCAAGAGTGAATAAGTGTGATACTTAACCTATTGGGAATGTATGAGCACATAGCCTATGAACTTAGATATGAAGATCATAAACTCGATAGGCTAAGGCTCAATATGCATGAAAGCACAAATTTTCTATAATCATGCACTTAGAGTTGTAAGATCACATTATGAGTGAAGCACATTCTCTAAGTATGATATGGACGGCATAAGGAGACAATAAAGAAAAGCTTGATGAACAAGTTAGTCTCCAAAATCACAATCCATAAGCTAAGCTCCCCCTAAGTGTGTGCATTTAGTGTTTGAATCACTATCAAGTGTATGCACATTGTTTTGAACAACAAATGGGAAGATAAGCTTATAGCTTGTGGTCATGGTACCAAAATCATACCTTGTGAAGCTCATGTACCATGAAAGTGACCAAGTGTAGAAAACCTACACAAACTTTGTAAACCATGTAAGTTGCTCATGGGTTAGAGTGCATGGCACAAGCAACTTACCATATGATAGTAACACTAGAATTTGCAATAGATACCACATGAATGCAAGAGATATGAAAGGTAGCACATGCAAATCTAGCAAGGTAAATAGGCAAAGAATTTGAATTGAATTACCATTACCTCTTTTACCTTAGTGTGGGGGATTTGGGTACATGATATCCAATCTTGCAAGCTTGGCTTTCTTGATGTGATCTTTCTCCTCTTCTTGTGAGCCAAGCTTCCAAATCCCCCGAAGCCAATCTTGGGCTTCAAGTATCCTTTGGAACCCAAACTTTTTGGGGCCCCTTCATATTGGTGATGACTTCCTTGGGCACCCAAATGGGTCGGTTCCATCCCCATTCCTTCATCTTGGGCTTCCCAACCGTACTAGCAACAACCTTGCCATTAGCATTCTTTTTAAGGATATAGGTGTTGGCTTTTACCTTGTTCTTGCGGTTGGGCTTGGTGTAGATGAGGGAGCTCTTGATGGTGGTTTTGGCCTTCTTCTTCTCACTCTTGGGCGTCCCCTTGACAAGTGGGCATTGATAGAACTTGTGGCCTTCCTTGAAGCACTTGAAGCAAGTCACGGTTTCACCCTTCTCAAGCTTGTTCACCATGTCATCACGGTTATCTTGAGGAGGTTGGACATTGCTTCCAATGCTCTTGCCCTTCAAGTTTGCCAAGCTTTGCCTAAGACTCTCCAATTCTTGCTTAAGCTTTTCATTCTCCTTGGCAATGAGATCATCTAGAGTTTCTACAACAATTTTCTCAAAGCATTTCTCATTGCAAGGGGGTGAGCAAGATTCATCAATTAAATCAATGCAAGAAGTAGAGGCATCAACCTTGGAGATAGGAATATCACAAGAAATAGATTTCTCTAATTTTAACAAAGAGTCCTTAGATTGATTGTTAAGGCTCTCAATTTTGAGTTCTTCATGCTCCTTGCTAAGCAATTGGTATTTGCCTAATAAATTGTCAAAATTTGAGCAAAGGAGAGCATTAAGATCATTGAGAGCCTTATTTTCTTTGGTTAATTTCTTAAGGCCCTTTTGTTGTTCATGAATCAAGGTGAGAAGTTTAGCGGGGGATTCATCATCGGAATCGGAATCGGAGTCATCACTTACATCGCTTTCCATACCTTTGGCCATGAGGCATAAGTGTGATGATGGAGAGGAGCTCTTGTTGTTGAGTGTATCATCACTCACCCATTCTCCGAATGTGGTGAAGGCTTTATGCTTGGGCTCCTTCTCCTTCTTCTCCTTCCTCTTCTTCTCATATTTGATCTTCTTGATCATCATGTGTTGATGATGCTTCCCATCCTTGACGTGGACCATGTACCCCATCGAGTTGATCTTCTCCATGTTCTTGATCAACTTCTTGACTTGTCTTTGGAGCTCGGGGGACATCTCTTCACCATCACTTTCACTTGAGGAGGCTTCTTCTTCTTCTTCTTCTTCTTCTTCTTCTTCTTCTTCTTCTTCTTCTTCTTCTTCTTCTTCTTCTTCTTCTTCTTCACTTGAGCTCTCCTCCTTCTTCTTGCTCTTCTTCTTCTCTTGGTTGCTCGCAAGAGCAATGCTTGGAGTAGGTGAAGAAGATCTTGGCTTTGGCTTGATTCCATTGCGAAGCTCAAAAGCCATCACCTTGTTGAGGACTTGATTTGGTGTGCTCTTAGAGAGGTCTTTCTCGTAGAGAATGGCAATCATCAAATCATAGTCCGGCTTGCGAAGACTATGGAGCAACAACCGAATGATGCCCATGTCGTCGATGTTGTTGACACCTAAAGAATTTATCTCATTCACAAGCATGGTTAGGCGTGAGTACATTTGTTCGGCATCCTCATGCTCAAGTTGCTTGAAGTTGTTTAGCTTATCCTTGAGAACATGATATCTTTCATTTGCCACATCCTTTGTGCCCTCATGGTTCTCAAGGATAGCCGTCCACAACTCATGAGCATCTTTGCAAGTGAATACACGATTAAAGATATCATTACTAAGAGAAGATAGTAAGATGCTCCTAGCGGTAGAATCATATTGCATTTCGCCTTTGGAGTCACTTTTTCTACCTTCACTAGTCACACGCCAAACATCAAGCCCCTTTGCTTGAAGAAAAGCTTCTATGAGCACTTTTCATCTTTGAAACCCCGTGCCATCAAAACGTGGAGCTGATCCTAAGAAATCCATCCTCTCCCCAACGAGCTAACTCACTAGGCGGTGAAGTCTAACCGATCAAATGAGCCGGTTTCACAAATTGCCAATTGCATGTCGTAGTTTACTTTTGTGCAATTAGCTTTCATGTGGTAGGCCAAAGTTTTAGAAAGCCTAATTCACCCCCTCCCCCTCTTAGGCTATCACGAGCATCGATCTCTTTCAGGCATTCAGAGGTAATTTATATTTTTAAATTAAATCTCTATTTCATATGGCGGTTTTTGTAACCGCCATATAATTTGGCGGTTTCAAGCTCTTGCCGTCGTATCTGCCGCCATATGATACGGCGGTTGGGGATGTTTTTGAAAAATCGTAAAAAAAAAGCAGACGAGGCCCTGGTCGGCGTTGGATCGAGAGGTGGCTGGGACTCAGAACCGGGTGCGTTGGCTGGGCCAAGAGTAGGCCCAGATATTCTAGCCCACTCTTAGTCAAGGCCGTGCGTTCGATGGCGAGAAGGTTGCCCATCGCCTTCCTACTCGCTCATCGCCAGAGACGTCGAAGGAGGCGCGCCGCTGCTACCCGTCGGGCTCACTTTACAGGGCGCTGGCTCCGGCTGTGCGGCCGACCGACTAGCTCCCTGGCCATCCATGCGCTTGTCCCGCCGTCGCACCGTGAGCAAATAATTTCTCCTTTTTCCCGTGTGGCCTCCCCTTAGAAATACACTCCCACGGCGTGCCTGCCTGCGCGGTGCGCGATGGTCACGTGTCATGGAGGGCCGCAATGCAAAAGGCACGAGCCGTAACAAACTGTGTGCCACCTGTCCGGCTGTACGTGCAGGCGGCGCTGAGCCGCTGACAACGGCGCGCGCGCGTCCGTACCAAAACGGACCTGCTCTCCCGGCTACGAGCCTACTCCGACGATGTCCGTCGTCGGCCAGGCGCTGGCCGGTGGCGGCTGGCGAGCGCAAATTAACTCCATCTCTGGGCCTGTTTAGTTCGGTGAGAAAGTTTGCGAAATTTATTGTAGCAAAACTAAATCAAAAATTAGAAGGACTAAACATGATCTAAGAGTAAAGTACATCCATTATACATGAAGTTGTGTTGTTGTTTCAGTTTGGTCCAACAAGTATGAAACGTTGCACCACCATACATAAAGTTGCGTTGTTGTTTCAGTTTGGTCAAACAAGTATCAAACGTTGCACTACCATATGGAAAGTTGTATCATTGTTTCACTTTGGTCTAATAGGTTGCAAACGTTGTATCCATCATACATGAAGTTGTATCATTATTTCACTTTGGTCCAGCAAGTTGCAAATATTACACCCACCATACATAAGTTATTCATTATGTGCATATACAATCCACTATACTCCAGTAGTGTTATTCAACAAATGCCAATTGGCAAGCTAGCACCATCAATATATATCGTGGAACCAGCTCAACTATTGTTGCAGCTAAGATTAGTGTCCGCTCGACCCAGAAAATTTCCTTTGAGGGTGTGGTCTATTTTTTCTTAGTGCTTTGAAGAATCTACGTGTTAATTCAATACTTGCTTATGCATGTTCAATAATTTTTTCAATGTGTTCTGTATACCTAGTAAGCGTTTAAGACATGTCCATGTCCTCCAAGTATTCCGCATATGTAGAATACATAGTGTGGTATGCATTGGACTATATATGCACATAATGAACAACTTCATGTATTGTGGGTGCAATGTCTGCAACTTGTTAGACTAAAGTGAAATAATGATGCAACTTCTTGTATGGTGGACACAACGTTTACAACTTATTGGACCAACGTGAAACAATGATACAACTTCATGTATGATGGTGCAATGTTTGATACTTGTTGGACCAAACTGAAACAGCAACACAAGTTCATGTATGACAGATGCACTTTACTCATGATCTAATTATAAAACTAAATACACGGATGGACGGAAATCGCGAGACGAATCTATTAAGCCTAATTAATCCGTCATTAGAGATTGTTTACTGTAGCACGACGTTATCTAATCATGGTCAAATTAGGCTCATTAGATTCATCTCGCGAAGTTACCCGGGGGTTATGGAATGAGTTTTATCATTAATCCACGTTTAATATCCTTAATTAGTGTTCTCATATTTGATGTGACAAATTTGCAAACTAAACAGGCCTCTCTGTCGTCGATACGTACAACCGTATTGGCTTATTGTCAGCGTGTGCGGACAGAGAATTGAAGTGCGAGATGACAAGGATATCCAAGCAGGCAAGCACGCAGCGCCAAATAACAAGTGCCACAAGTTGGTCCTTAACCTCGTACATGTGGGAGCCGGAAACTGAAGCCGCATGGGCGGGTGCAGTGTAGCCAGGAAGGATCCGGTCAGTTGAAGATAAGGATAAAGTAAACCTCCAATGAGTGACCCACCCATCTGATGGATTTATCTCGTACTCTTAGACTTGTAAAAGTGCAGATTTTTGTAGCACTCTATAGGATGCTGTACTAAGTAATAGGATCGCAGATGATTGTCTCCAATGGAATAAACGGAGAGACTAATCAGTCAGCAGGTTACAAACTAGTACACAACAATCCCACAAGGGACACTGTCGCAAATTAGCAATACAAAATGCTACATTAGACAATAATATAGTATGTAATAACATTTGGATTTACTGCCGGAACATGACGCACTCATTTTAGTGTCGAAATGTAGAACAATGAATATGTTTCACTCCTGCTCCGATGCTATAATTCTAAACTCTAAAAACTCTGTTAACAAGTGGACGTACGTCTCCGTCTCCGCTAGCTACTACTGTTTGCAGGCGCGCGGTCCCCGCAATGGCGGTCGACCTTCTCTTTTAACGGACCTGCGCCGGGTACGCCGTACCGTACGTATGTTACTTGATGACCTCCGATCCGTTTAGCTATGCGGCTATGCCTATGGACGCTGTCACGCTGGCCGGCCGGTGACGTGACGAGCGCAAACTTTCTGTCGTCGGTCGATCTCCTCCGGCCGGGAAATCGCAACAAGCTTCTTGCTGCCGCCAAACCAAGCACGTACGCCAGATAATAGATCGACATATACTACACGGACGGTGCTGCAAGTTGGTTCTTGATCACTGTACATATGTGGGTGTAGCTGGACAGTGAAGCTGATGCAAGGGCGGGCCGCGGGTGCAATGCACTAATTAAGCATTGGGTCATTGAAGACGACAAATGTTAGAAAATCGGCGATGACGACCGGCCAATTTGACGGATCTCTAGCCAGTGTACCGCACGCATTGCGTTCTTGTGCTAGGTATAACCTCAGATCTCAGTTAATCTCAATCGAACTGAAGGAAATAATGTAGAGAGGATCTTCTAGGTTACTCGCTACACGACGAACACGGTGACTTCTGCGGCACGGTCTTGCTGCTAAGTGCATGCTAACCCTGCCGAGGAACTCTCTCTGCCTACCCGTGGCGCCTCCCACCACGCATGCGCGGTGTCGTTCAATATGCATCGAGATTACCATTTGTTGCACATGTACGGGCAAATTATTATCAAAACTTCACGCATATCAAATGGTGGTGGTCGGAGACACGGCAGTGGGTTGGGGGTGGGCGATGTCGACTGGATTTGACGGAACGATCGGGTATATCCATATAATCCATAACATATGTACCAGACGCGTGGAGAGAGCACATGATGTCTTTTCTTTGCACGGAAGGACGATCATGTTCTGAATGTGGATAGCCTGTCCTGAACATGTCTCACAAATCAGCGCGTTAGTGTATGAATAATCAATATGTTACAACTTAATTTCTTGTGTCCCATAGGATCAAGTAGCATAGTAACTTGAACACGCTAATCATGGTTAGTTAACCATCTGACTTTTATAAAGACATGGATGAAATCTAGGTCACCGCCCTGATGGAATCGAACCAACGAGCTGGTTTCGTGACAGACCGAGGTGCTGAAGATACGTTAGCTTAACAATACTCGATGAAATTCCACAGTTCAGTAAATTGTACTCAATAGAGCAACATTTTAAGCGAGCAATGACTATCAATCTCACACGGTACTGGACTAGTCGGGTTGTTCTTGCTCAGGTACAGGAAGTTCTATTTACTCAGGGCTCGTGGTGCCACCAAAAGAAATTGCGTCCACAAATGAGTTGCCGCTCAAATTAAGGCTGAATAAGGCTCAAAGCAATATGGTGAGGAGGAAGAATATTGAGGATGAGGTGCACAAGCCCCCTTGTACTACGGGCCTAAGTTTCCCACAACTCTGTTATTATATTATCGGTCAAAAGTAAGTCCTTAAAAAAATGTAGGTTCTTCAAAAAATGTCAAGAGCTGCCCAGTAAGTCGAAAGCTGCCAATAAGTTGTTCTAGTCCAACCATAGTCGCTCGATTTCAGTGCAGCGACCCAATCATCAGTTACCCTCTAGCCACATGCACTAGAGCAGCTCAGTGCAACTCTTCAGGTATTGCGACATCATTCCACTGAAGTTGTTATGTGCCACAGTGAGGTTATGCATCGAGATTCGAGAAGCCATCTCAAAGGCTCCGTGGCAGCGAGCCGTTGAATTCATTATAGGAGAAGCGAACAACGACCAAGACATGTCTTTTGCTGAGGCCCGATAGGACTGTGTGCCACAAAGTCTGCTATTGAATTCTATGAGAGAATGCAATTTTCTCAGAGATGTAATGGTGGCGAGTAGCTCACCTTTGAGATCATTAGTGTAGATGTCAAATATGCGTATCTCACTCATGTTATCTATATGTGGAGGGATGGTGCCATTGAATGACGGCATTGGAGTTGTGCACTGTCAGTCGTCATTGTACATGCACTTGGGGAGTTGAGCCCAGCAAGGTGGCAAGGGCATACCTAGCGTGAGGTAGGGTGGAGGGCATGAGGCCCCAAGCCCATGCAGCCCCCTTAAGCCCTCCTACAATTTTGGCCATTTATGGAGCCTCCTTCCTTAAGGGAGTTTGTCTACAATTGCAACCATGTGAGCTCTAGCTAATTCATAACCAATGACAGGATATGGCGAGTTCGACGAAACACCGAACTCCCTTATCGAACCCATCACGGTGAAATGATAGTTGAATCTTTAGAGCACTCGTAGAGTCGTAGTTGCTGGAGAGTTGGCGAGTAATCCGGGTAAATAGAGAGTGCAATTCAATTTCAAACGAGTTAGCATTATTAGCTGAAAAAACGTGCACACGACAGTTTGGTTAGGTCAAGCGCCTATGTGTGTCGAGGACCTGATAAAGAATGACTGTATCTCTTATGTCTAGCTAATAAAGCTCTCTTTTACCCGCAAAAAAAAAAAAGAAATTGGGGGTTTGAAAAATTATGTGTGGTGTCTCGCACAGGTCGCTTGGGTGTAACCGTTCAGATCGAGTTAAAACTTAAAAAACTACTGGTCGACAAAGAAACGTTGGGTTCACAGTCAATGCAAATGGGGTTTACCTAAAGTTCAGAGCATAGCATATGGATTCTGTCCTTTTTTTTCACCCGACTGAATTTGATGGGTTTCCCATGCATAAGCACGGGCTGAGCGCAGTCCGACTTTTTTTTACCGGGGCGTCGTTGGATCGAGAGGGTGCGAGTGAGATTCAGACCCGTCGACGGGTCGCGTTGGCCGGGACGAGAGGAGGCCCAATTAGATTAGCGGCTTAGCGCACGTTTAGTTAAGGCCCCCGGCCGAGCACTGCCTTCTTAAGCAACGCGACTGCCCGTCGCCGGCCTGCCCTTGTGCTCGTCGTCAAACGCCGTCCAGATTAAAGGAGACGCGCCGTACATTTGGCGCGCTCCAGCTCAGCTGCCCTGCTTACGGTGGCGGCGGTGTTAAAAACGCTGGCATTGCGGTCGGTCGTCGTCATCGCAGAAGGTTGCGCCCGCACCAACGTCGTGTCCGTCCGACCGGCCACTGGCCAGCCGGTGCCGTGAGGAGCTGACAAGTGACAATTGCGTCTTCTCGTCCGGGGGTCGATCGGCTCGTCATAGGTATACACTCGATGTGTCGATCGCAGATACCGTACGGCTCCGCTATAGCTGTGTCTGTGAGCTGAGCAGAGCAGGGCAGGGCAGTCCCGGCAACAATCCTGTGTCTAGTGAAACGGCCCTACGCCTCTACTGTTTACATAAAACTATGCTACGGCCTACGGCTACGACGATGGCGGTCCGCCCGGGCCGATGACGAGCGCAAACTCTCCGTGTCGTCGACCGATCTCCGGGATATCCCCAATCAAGCACGCACGTCACATAGTTACCAGCATGAAACACGCAGTAACCAAGTGGTCGAAAAGAGAAGCCAAACAACTCTAATCTCTGACGCCTGCAAATTGCAGAACTAGACTACACGCTTGACCAGAACCAGTTAGCCTACGTGCGCGCGTGCGTGTGTGGACAGGGAGAATATCTACGCATCAAACTACAAATGGCGGTACGACACTACGTATCTAAGCATGCAGCGCCGATAAACAAGTGCTGCAAGTTGGTCCTTGGCCACGTACATGTGGGAGGAGCCGGAGGACCCCGGAAAGCGAAGCTGCAGGGGGGCGGGTGCAGTGTACCCAGGGCTGGGTTTGTTGGTGACAATGCAATTTGACGGTAGTTTAGTGAATATCGTACGCATTCCTTTGCAATTGTCAGGTTGTTCCACTCATGGAACACCATGACCAACATGAATCTTTTCCGAGATCTGCCACTTGTTCCGAAAGAACAAAACTAATTAATTCCGCAAACTTTACACAAAATTGTTGGGTTGTTCCGCTCATGGAAACCTTAGCGCAAAATTGTTTCGGGGCAACCACTAGCAAAGCCACATATTCCTCGCACCTGAACGCGTGGCCATGGCGCCCGGTGCAAGGGGTCCGTCGTTCTCGTTCGTGCAAGCAAAGTTATTGCTTATTTCGTCTGTATCCTCGGCGAAAAGAAGAGCCCCACCGGCGCAATTGGACTGATATCTGAGAGGGATGTGCTGGTGCTGGGGCAGAGGAGGGTCGAGTTCATTGAACCCAACCGAGGGGAGAATGGGAGTGGGATCCATGCCAATCAAGCGATCAGCCAACCGAGGGACGGAGCGACGTGCGGTCCTTTTCCGCGCGCCGAGTGCTCGATGGCCTCATCCCCGGCGGCTCGGGTCGCGCCCCTGTGCCCTAGGCCGCGACGTTTTTGTCCAGTCTCAACGCAGCCTGACCCTGGCCATCTTCAAGCAAGTGTGATGTGAGATTTTGGTCCTGTCGAAGAGATGGCGATCGATCGAAATATCCAAGCCCCCAATGGAGGTTTCAAGTTTGTCAATTGCAACTAAATTACTTTAAGCTATTTTACATCTAAACTTGCAACTAAATTATCCACTACAGATACCTACAAAATAACTTCAATTAATTATTTTACATCTATATTACCCACATATGTCACTATTAAAAATAACATGAGGTAATCCTACATTGGAATCTAAAATTCCAAATCACCTTAATTAAAAATATACACCAATATAAGATTCAAATCGTGTATTCCATACACTATTGGTATATTATATAGTTATTAAGGTATATACTCATAATGTGCGTTGTCAATTATAAATATATATGAGAAGTGACGATAATATAGAATTCTACGTTAAAATTATAGTTTCAAACTTACAGTTCATTAAATAAATTCAAGGCATACATGTAATGCAAAGTGAAAATTTAAAGATTATAATTGTGTATGAAAATATTATAGAGTAATTAATAACAAAGATTTATCACAATCAGAAGAAAATAATAAGTATATATCTATATAGGTATTGTGTTCGAATATTTAAACAAATGAGAGATAGCTCATAATAGTTTGGTAGAAATGTATCGGCAGCACCAGCGTTTGTTCGACCACATCTGACTATGAAAATCGAACAGAAACAAAATCGTAGCCCACAGTGGTAACGTCGGTCTGTGGATCCCACACTCGTAAAAAAGAAACCTTTTCACCACGGCGCTATCCCTTTCGCGTGAACCAACGGGAGGACAGAAATTGCCGCTGGGCATTGGCCACGGCGGCGCGCTCGCCATCAAGCTCCGCCTCCGCGTGCGGCTTCCTTCCCGCCGTCCTCGCCGTTCGTGGTCGATCTATCACCACTTTTCTTAGAGGAATCCCCAAACAGTTGACGCCTCAAGCTCATACCGCCATGGAGATCCGGCAGCACTCGCGGTCTGCAACAGAGCGACGGCGGCGTCTGCCTCACTTGCCGTCCACGGTCCTCGTCACCCGCGCCGATGCCGGCCCGCCGAGCCCCTCGTCCACCTGGCCTGCCGCCTGCACCCGGTAGCGCTGAGGCCTGCCTTGCCCGTAACGGCGGGGACCGCTGCGCTCCGTCCCGCTTGCTCCACGCGCGGTCTGCATGCTCGCTCGGCCGCAGCAACAACAAATATTTTTTAATCTGCTCTGTTCGACCGCTGTTCTGTGTTCGATTTTGTTTCTGACATTAAACTGTCGATGCTCACTATGTTGAATGTTCGGTTTTCTCCGCCCACTGTTCGATTTAGGCTCACACTAGAGCTGCCCTTAATTTTTTATTTGAAGACTCCGCATTAGTTATCACGAAACACGCTAGAAAAAAGAAAAATTCTAGAAATTCTCACAAAAATCAGAAATATCAATCATGTAAACTCTAATAACCATAATAATTGGTCTATTATATTTTTTTAAAAGTTACCCACCGCTATCATTATAAAATTATTCTAAAATAAATCCTAAAAATGTACCTAAATTATCGAGCTATGCTATTATAAAAAA
>CM014271.1:27848901-27859998 GCA_004135705.1 Alloteropsis semialata
CATCGCCGCCCGGCCGTCCCCGCCGCCGGGCCGGCAACCACCCCCGCACCTCCTTCTAGGTCCGCAGACCAAATTCCCTCTCCCTCAAATCCAAACCCTAACCCTAACCCTAACCCTAACCGGCCTGTAAGTACAGCAAGAGGTTTTAGACTTCTCCTCGAAAATTTATTTGCCCTAGGGTCCTAGAAGATACGAGGTTGGAGCTAAACACTCGAAAGCCCACTTGGGATGGTGGCCAGAGAAAGGTCTGAATCCTTAAAACTGTTCAGCCTCTATCACTGATGCCATGGCAATAACTCCTTGCGGACCACAGCTGACAGCACAATCTGGGATGAAGCAGCGTAGCAGACTCTCCCTGCTGGAGCCAGGAGCCTGAATTTTCTGCAGTCTCGCAATACGGGCACTTGCTCAAACGAACATCACGGGTGAAAAAGATATGTTAACAGCTAGTACAAGTAAATTCAAGACTTTGTCCTTTGTTGGTCTTAAAAAAATTCGAAATTGGACTTCGTTTGTGGCTGTAGACCTCAGCGCCAACCCAGAAAGCAAAACCAGGCACCAAATCCAGTGTGCAGCTCCACCACCTTTCTCAGTTTGGGCCTTTGGGGTCACAGTCCAAGTCTCCAAGATACGATTATCTGCTCCAGTATCCATCTCCAGCATAAAAATGTCCTGGGGCATAAAACTATAGCACAGAACCCGCCCAGGTTCAGCTAATGCCTTGACCAGTGGCCCTTAAACAACCCCATCCGGAATCTAACGCCAGCTTATTCATTTATTAATTCCCAGCAAACAGCTGATCGAGTGAGACAAACAAAGCCTGCGCATCAACAATCTGCAAAAGCCTGATTAGGTCATCCAGATCTTTCCGGATTTCTGGTGCCACATATCGTCAGGCCTTGGCCGGCACCTAACATTTCCTGAAAAGAAATGTTGCGTGGAAAGCGAGACCCAAGTGCTTCCACACCAAGAGTTGCAATATATAGCACACCATGTACATAACAAGCAGTACTCGCATATAGTGCATGGTAGTTATTGAATCAGTCTCAAACTTTGGTTCCAATCACAGACGCACCAAACAGCAAGCATACTATAAACATTGTCATAGAGTTCCACAGGCAGAAGCATATTTCAAATCTAGCATATATAACTAAGGTATGGTCCGCGACGAAGCGTAGCAGACATAAGTGGCTCCTCAGCATCACCACAGGCAAGGGACCTGACATGGAAATTCAAAACAAAATGAAGCTGGGAACTGAGACCATGCTACAGAAGAGGAATAATTGTACGGGAAGTATGCAGGAAAACCGAAATAGACAGTAAGGATGCCTACATAATTCTGCAGTAACGCGCCACAATGACAATAAGCATGAGCCTCTCAATAAGCACCAGCTGCCATGAGCAGCTCATCTAGGCCCCAGAGATCCCCACTGATAGCCCCGTCCTGTGGAGCATCATTTTGCAGAAGGCTGTCCATTGATGTGTCTGAGCTGCTCTCAACATAAGGCAATGGCAAATAGTTCATCTCAGGGTTAAAACCAGACATGTCTTGTGCGAGACTGCGTGCACCATTTCCCTGAGGCACTGCTAAACCATAGTTATTCCTCATTCTCTTTGACGCTTCACTTTGCAGGTACGCAGGATCGGCATATGCTGGCACATCATTACTGGGAGCAAAGACTGAAGTGTAATCTGAGGTCATGGCCTCATCGTCCCACCCAAAGTCAGAAGAGCCATATGAGTTACTGCTCTGGTCAGAGAGCATGTTTGTGGCAGATCTCTTAGTGGGCACAAGAGGTTTCACTGCAGGGAGGAAACTGGCACTCTCAGCTGGCTTCACAGGAACCTTACTGTCACTGAAGGCAAACATTGCAAACAGATCATTGTCTCCATTGTTCAGATTATTGAAAGCCTCATCAGCACAGGCATTTGGAGGTGGAGCAAGCTCTGTTGGATTGGTGGTAGTTGGCTTTAGGATTGACTTCTGAGCATCTGGCACTTCATCAGGAAAATTGACCTTTGCTTTCTTGCCACGGATCTTGCGAGCTTCAGCATCATATGCCCTAGCTGCCTCCTCAGCCGTGTTGTAAGTTCCAAGCCAAACACGGACACCCTTGCTAGGGTCTCGGATTTCAGCTGCCCATTTGCCCCAGGGACGCTGGCGGATCCCTCTGTACTGATTCTTCCGGTTGCGCTTTGCTGAGGTACCATTAGGTTCATCAGGTTGAACAGGCTTTGGAGTTATCACACCATCTATATTAAAGATCACCTATCAGTTCATCTCAATAAAGCAAATGGAATAGGCAGGCAAATTTTGGAAGGACAGAAATAATACTTGTACAGTATATAATAACAAATACAGAAGAACTACAATAACAGACTGCAGTAATCTTATAGCACCTAAAAATTCAAAAGAAATTGGCATGCCAGGAGACAACAGTAGTTTATCGAATGTCATTACAATCTATCACATGATCTTCTGATCGAATCATCCCAGAAACTACAAAAAGCAATCAACACACCAATAGGTGATCAATCTATTTGCAATAATATATCAATACACGTTAGTTATGGTCTTCGATTTTGTGCCCCAAATTCAAGAAATTACATCTTCAGCTAATTTGACACCTTCCGCATCCACCATGAATGGTTCATAACCAACAATACAGCACTAGGCTGGATCGGCGAATAGTAATCACCAACGAGTACCAAAGAGGATGAAGCAGAAATAATATCCTTTCCTAGAAAAATAGTACACAAATCCCCACCAACATATGCTTCAAGTACAAAAGAAATTATTAGCATGTCTTCAGAATTAGGTCCATGTAAATTAGCACCACTTGAACTAATATCTCTCGATTTAATGAAAAAACCTAACAAGGAAGAATTCTAGAACATATTCCTTGCTGACAATTACCTAGACATGATACAACCTAAGTCGCTGTAAGATCCTTAATCTGAATAAATCGAGTCTCAAGACACCTTACAAGACAACTACTTGTTTCCAGAACTGCACAGTAGATTTTTTATGTAGATTGTAAAATCATCAATAAATAAAGAAAAGCCTGAAATCTACCAGGTTTAGAGCCCGAGTCTAGCAATCGAGACCGCACGCCAGAGCAAACCACGTGATCTAAACTTAAGAGCTACCCGAAAAGAACTTCTCCATTTGTAGCATACATCATGCCAGACATACTATACGCATGCAGATTCTAAGGCCAAAAATCCGTCTAGCTCTAGCCACCGCATGAGTAGCCAAGAGATAAATTTCGTCTTGCAGCCGGAAGCTCTGTCCGGCAGCAGCAGCAGCACCATGGAAACCCCAGTTCACTCAACAAGCAGATGAGATTCGAGAAACAGTCACCAGGAGGGGCATCTCTCTTTCGCCCGGGCGTCTAAGCAGAGTGCGTGCCAGCACAGAAGGAAACAAAACAAAAGGATGCAGCAGCGGCTTTAATGCGGTTCTCACCAGCTGCGGGGGGCGCCGCCTTGGGGACGGCGGCGAAGGCGAACACCGGCGGCTCCGGCGGGGGGACCTCCTGGACCTCGTCGTCGTCGTCGTCGTCGTGGCTGAGGCCGCGCACGAACTCGCGGAAGTCGGCCTCGAAGTCGTCCTCGCCAGACGCTCCCTTCCCGCCAAGCCCCGGCCACAGGAAGTCGGCCGTGACCCGGGGCGTCTGGTGCTGGTGCTGCTGATGCTGCTTCTTCTTGGCCGCGGCCGCCGCGCCGGACGGCCGGATGAAGCCGGAGAGGATGGCGCCGCCGCACATGGCCGCCGCCGGAGGAGCAGGCGCCGCCGCAGCGGGTCGGGGGACGGATTATTGGTGGGCCGGGACGTGGGGAGGGCACGGGCGGCACAGTGGCGAAAAGGAGGAGGAGGGAGATGTTTGCAGTTGCGGCTTGCTTTGGCCCTCTCGCCGAATGCGGGAGAGGGAGGAGGACTGGAGGAGCGGGGGGCGGAGCTGGGAAGATGGTGGTAGCTGGCCACGCTACTTATAGGCGTGTTCGGCAGCCCGGGACAAAAAAAATTGTCCCGGATTACTGTCGCATGCATGAGGGCCTAAATGAAGTTTATTTACAAAATCTTTTCACAGATGAGTGCAACTTTGCGCGACGAATCTACTGCACCTAATTAATCCATGATTTGCTACAGTAATGCTACAGTAATCATCCTCTAATCGTGTGGTCAAAGGCCTCATTAGATTCATCTCGCGAATTTGACAGGGTTGTGGAGGTAGTTTTGTAAACTGACTTTATTTAATACCATTAATTAACGGTCAAAATAGCATTTAATGCAGGAATCAATTTTTTTTTACCCCCCATCCGAACACGCCAATTGGGAGCCACGCTGACGCGCTACTGGACAGCGACATGATCCGCGTTTGGTTAGGGTGTAAAAAATTTGCCGCCTAATACATGCAGCTTTGACCACTAATTAGAGGTATTAAATAAAGTCAGTTTACAAAACTACCTCCACAACCCCCGTGTAAATCGCGAGACGAATCTAATGAGGGCTTTGACCGCACGATTAGAGGATGATTACTGTAGCATTACTGTAGCAAATTATGGATTAATTAGGCTCGTTAGATTCGTCTCGAAAAGTTGCACTCATGTGTGAAAAGGTTTTGTAAATAGACTTCATTTAGTACTTTATGCATACAAGATTCCTTAGGCAGAAAATTCTGTAGAAACCAAACGCGGCCTGGTGATTAGCTTCGGTGGGGCCCGCCTCCCGTGTCGCCTCGCGTGTGCTGCCGCTGCCGCTCCAGTGCACCGGCTCGTTTTCCTCGGCTCGCTTCGGCGCAGTCTTTTCCGCTTTTTTTTTTAACCTACCCCAGTATAAACAACACTATTTTACCTCCAACGATGCCTCCTCTTTTACCGAAGCAAAAAACCATTTTATATTCCCGAATGAGAAAGGTAACTCAGTTGGTGATGCAGCATAGCACTCGCTCGAGTGTCGTATTCCAATTTCCAACGACCCAAAGCACTGCATTTATTTACCAGCTCGTTTTGGATTGGGACCTTGCTTTGTAAAAAAAAAAAAAAAAACTTTTTACAACGTGTTGCGAATGATATGAGCTGTCCATTAGCTAAAATCTAAGGAATCAGAGCAGCTTTCGACGATGTTGCCGTGATATAAAAACGTTAAATTAAAAGTCGCAAGTAGCGCATCCCCCGGAGATGTTACCCGTGACATAAAACGTTCCCGGTTTAAACTTTTACAGTGTCAAGGTAGAGCACCTCCTGGAGACTTTACGTCTTTACCCCTGTGACAGTAAACACGCTTGCCAAAAGCCGCCGTACTTTCGGTAAAAAAAAGATGCTTTCGCTCAGTCGCAAAACGCTGTTCATGTGAGGAGAGGCACTAGCTAGCTAGCTTGGGCAAATGGGAAATGGCACGCCCAAGGAACGCGAGTAGCCGCTAGGCTCCGGTCCGACTCCGATCTCTCGCATTATATCTTGCTCGTTTCCGTGCTCCGTTTGTGTCTTTTGGGACGGGATACCTGGCGGACGGTGCTCATGAGCAGCGCAAGAGGAAACCCGGGCGGGCGAGATCCGAGATGGCGTGGCAACATACGGTGACGGTGAAACCCATGAGCCATGGGAGAGATGGTCTCGGAGCTAGCCTCCAAAGGCGGTTCGGGCCTTTATTTGGTTGGGGCGGCTGGCTCGCGATCGGCAGGATTGGGTTTGATAGGTTGGTAAACTGCGTCAGATCGACCGTTTTGGTGGATCGATTTTGACGTGACAGCATTCTTCTCCGTTCCTGAATTCTGAGTACGTACAGCATCTCCATCTTTTATCGCGGGGAAATTTGGTCCTATAACATCGAAAGACGACGACTTCAAAAAAACACCATTGAAAGAGCTCGGCTCCGAAAAATACCATCCAAATCTACAAACCTGAACTGAAACTAGCATTATGTGAGATTTTGCACAAACGGTGTTATTTGGGACAAAAATAACCCCATTGGAATGGAAGGACAACGACGAGGAAGGCGGACCCGCTGGACGCTAATGAGCTGTGAGCAAGCCTACAGCCACGTCGTTCATGGTGCCCGTGAGTCCTAGGGTGCTGGTGGTGCTCCCATCCCCGTGCCATTGAATCTGGTTCCCACGCCGGAGGTCAGGCTGTTGGCCAAAGAAGTTGCAGCAGACGCTCTGCTTTGCCATGGTTGCCCGCGTAGCTCACTAAACTTAGCTTGTGAGCACTGGCGCACTGCACAACTGAGGAGCAAAAGTGGAACTTCTTCGTGTCGTCTCGCCTAGTAGGACCACATCCGTTGTGGCAGCAGCAGGGGCGCAGAGAATGACCTCACGTCCGCCAGCCTCGCCGGATACCCGGATCAGATGCTGGCGTGCCGCGGCCCTCCACCTCGCTTGTCGAAACTTAGTTTCGCTGCCGCTTCCCGCGCCATGGTCACACACTCACACATGCTGCAGAAACGCCTTCGCTAGCTCTTGTTGCGCCGTCGACGGTCGCGCCACCCGCCGAAGCCACCAGCACTCCGATGGCGGCAGGCCTCCTCTATCAGTATGCCTGGTGCTCACCGCTCCTCCTCCACCCGCAGTTGATTGCGCCGGAACAAGTGGTGGTGGAGCACAGCCTCCAGTGTGCCTTGGAGTAGCCGTCGGCCACCTCTTGCCATTGCGGGTGGCGCAGGCTGCCGTGACCGATGCTCATGATTGCTCACGACTCACGAGGGCAGCGTTGCTGGTGGGAAGAGCTGGAGACGAGGGGTGGTTTCGCTGTGGAGGGAGGGGCGGCGCCAGCGGAGCGCCGTCCAAGTGGGGTTCCCAAGTGGGAGGATAAGGCTGGGAGGGGATCCCTTGGCCTTGGGTGGACAACAGCAAGGGTAGAAATGTCATTTCAAATCCGTTTATGTTTGTCAAATAAATGAAAATAAGTTTTTCGTACAGAAAATGTGACGGAATGCTACTTTCAATTAACGTTCGCAACTTTTAATGGTATTTTACGGAGACAAGTTCTTTCAGTGGTATTTTCTAAAAACCATCATCTTTCGATGCTATACAACCAATTTTCCCTTTATGGTGTAACCTTCTTCCGCTCTACACCTCTACGTAGCAATGTAGCATTCTGTTCGTTGTGCATATACCACGCCATGAGACGATTAAGCAATTGCAAACGTGACGAAATAGAGAAACCTACGAGATATCCGACTAGGCAGGCGACTACTACTGGTACAACCAAAAAATGCATGCTCAGGTGTTCAGGTCGAGGTCGGCATGCCGGGAGTCGTGGTTCATCCTCAGAACGAAGTTCCTTAATTATTAATTACCGCCATTGGTATGATCTGTTGTGCTCTGCTGCTCGCTCATATAGATCGCGCTATACTTGTGAAAATCGACAAAGGCCATGTTTAGTTCCTCCCCAAATTTCAAACTTCACTATTCATCAAAGGAAATCTTACATGCATGGAGCAGTAAACGTGTGTTAATGACAAAACCCATTCCATAACCCCCGGGTAACTTCGCGAGACGAATCTAATGAGTCTAATTAGGCCATAATTAGACAACGTCGTGCTACAGTAAACAATCTCTAATGACGGATTAATTAGGTTTATTAGATTCGTCTCGTGATTTCCCATCCATCCGTGTAATTAGTTTTATAATTAGATCATATTTAGTCCTCTTAATTTTGGGGTTACAATTGTGAATTCAAAAAAGTTTGAATTCTCATGTGAACTAAACATGCCCTTTGGAGGCGCAGAGGCGCGGCTTCACCTACTTCTTCCGAACTGCAACGAGATTATAAACTTGTCACACACATGCATCCATGCATGGTGAGCTAGCTAGCTGCCCAAGTTCATTGCATAACACAGGAGTTGTCAACTACATATGGTTTTTTTAAACTTCAAATTATGGAGCTTTTTTTTTTCGTTCCCGTGAACGGAACGGAACGGATACACTGGAAGCAATTGACTTTGATTACAATATATACAGTGCACACCCATGACCCATACGTACACCTGGCCTGGGGCTCTAAACTTTGCCACACTTGCACGGTTTCGGTTGCAAACACTTCACATCTAGACACAAAAAAAGAAAGAAAAAAGTACAAAAACAGTCCTCTCACCTCCGTGCATGGGCAGATAAACTTGAATATCGCACAAAGTTTCGCCCATGCCTGAGGTTTGTTGGAGTTGGACTACACATACAGCCATATGAATCATCAGAGGGCGCCGCTCACCAAATTAATTTTTGCAGCTCATCATCATGTCATCTACGTACGCCCCCCAACCATATTTGCCTTTTTCCCAAATTAATTTTGCAAGTAGCTGCGAAATGGCAGCGGTTAGCCAACTTGGGTGCACACAATCTCCGTGTCCGCGCGCGCGTCACGCTCGGCTCTTTCGGGGCGCCGGGTTTTGGCGTGGCATGGCAACTGGGAGAACCACAGAAAATCTTGTGCCTTTTTATGCGATCATCAGATTGTCAATCATGTAGTACATGTATATATACATTGAATTGAGTCGAGCGCGAAGATGCTCTCCCGTGTTTGACTGTACAATTTCATAAAAAGCAGAAATGTTGGGATATGATATAAATAATTGTTGGAATAAATTAGTACAAGATGATATCTACCTGGTCTCCAACCGATTCCCTGATGGAATGTGGCCGCGCGTGGCGGGAGTGCAAGAGGCGGTGGCATGATTGGTCTGATATGATTTTGTGATGTACTGACCTGACATAAACAAATCAAATGGCTCGCATATGTATCACCATAAACCGGTTCGGCACATACACGAGAAAGGTTGCTATATATCTATACGAGTTTAGTATTAAGCGTAGACTATTTATAAAACTAATTGCACAGATGGAGGCTAATTCACGAGACCAATCTATTAAGTCTAATTAGTCAATGATTTGACAAAGTGGAGCTACAATTAGATTTAATTCATGATACTAATGATGGATTAATAGATTTAATATATTTATCTCACGAATTAGCCCAAGATTTCTGCAATTAGTTTTATAATTAGCTCATGTTTAGTCCTTCCAATTACCATACGAACATTGGATGCAACAAGGGCTATACTTTACCAAGGAGAGAATCTCGTGTTGCTGTGGCTAGACCTGCCACCGGGGAGGGTATGGAGAAACCCACTCTTGTTCATACCCAAATCTAAATATATATTATCCAATCCTCACCCTCTTCATTCTCACTTATATCCAATTGATAATTTTTTTTAACTAGATCCTATACAAATCTAATGGATAAATAGTTTTCTCTCTATACCATACCCTCCCATTTCTATTGGATAAGTAATTTTTTGTCCATACCCTCTCTATTTGAGGTGGGTGTAGATTTGAGTATGAATTATGGATACCCAACAACAGTGGCCGGAACTATGTCTTGTCTGAGTCAGGATAACGAGACCGTGCATGTGATTCGTACACTGTTGCGATCTAAGTAGTACCATTGGACGGCCGGGGTGAAATGGCGCGAGCAGTCGAGCACTGCGTAGGATAAGGCAGGCACAGGCAGGCCGGGGGACCGGCGCCAGGCGCCCTGGCGCGGCCGGTTTGGCAGATCCAAGTTGCTGATAGATGCACGGGCTAGCTAGAGATATCTCGGCACGTCGACGGCGTCCCGCGGCTTCCCGCTCTGTTGCTTATTCTGCGGCCCGTTTTCGCACACGTGTGCCGCCGCCTAACCAACAGGCCATACCGTGTGGGTGTGGCCCGTGCCGAGCGCACGCTCGTGCCCCGGCTGCCTGGGCAGCTGTAGGCGACGATGCCCTGCTGGCGCGCAGCAACAGCAGCACGTGGGCTTATTCCAAGTTCCAAGCCAGCCGAGAAGGGATCAGCACAAGACATCCGCACGCGTCGGCCGTGCCCGCCTGCCCGGACTCGCGGGACGGCGCGGTGGTTCTGTTCTGTTGATCTGTTCTGCCTACGCGACCGCGACGCTGCCGTCGCGGACCGCGGCTGCGCGGCGAAGCTGCCCTGCGGCGGGCGCGGCGCGCGTCCGTGGTTTTGGTTGGCCGGCCGTGCACGAATTGTTGTCGCTGGTCGTGTAGGACTCGTGCTGTGTTGTTGTGACGTGTCTGTTCACCCGGGTCCACGCGGTGGAGACCGCGGCCGAGCACGATCCAATCCGCGGAGGTACAATGCGCGGTGCTTTGGGCTGAAGTCTGCGGCCCACGCGCGTCAGGCTCATTCTGGGCGGCCCGTGGGTAACGCCACTGCTGCTTCTAACGTCTGCGCGGCCCGCAGACGCCCTCGCGGCCGGTCGTGGACGCCCACGGCGATACGGGCCGCGCCCCACTTTCGGCCTGGAAAGCGAGATCACGCATGTCGGCTCGGGTCGTCTAACGGCGTCAGCCTCCGTCACGTCACCACATCCATCGTCCATCCGCACCGCACGCCACCGCGGCACACGCCGGCACCGCGCGTGCCCGCTCGCCCACCGCCCCCGCGGTGTTTCTTTCCTCTCCTCCAAGCCAAGCCCACCACCGGCGACCGCCCTCCCCTTCTCCAATTTATATCTCTCCGGCGCGGCGACGCACGCAAATCCTCGCCTCCCGCACCACCGAAGGCGACGAATCTCGGAACCCCAACATCCGTGATCGAAGAAACCGGAGCCCTCTCCCCAGAACCTGCCGCCAACCATGTCGGCGACCGCGGCGGACGAGGCAGCGCTGGAGGCGCGCCTCCAGGCGCTGCGGCAGAGGCTCGGGAAGAAGCAACAGTTCGAGGGGGCCGTCGCCGACCTCGCCGCCGCCGTCCGGGACCGCTACGCCGGCGCCTCCCCCGCCCTCCGCAAATCGGTAAGCCCCGACCCGACCTGACCTGCACCTGCCTCTCTGCGACAAGTGCTCCTGCTGCGGTTAATAAGTAGCCTGTGATATGGATGGGGTCATGTAAAAGCTTTTTGGTCGTAGAATACAAGGCTCGTTGCCATCTAGGAGATGGAATTTTGTGTTGGCCTGCACTGGTAGGATCCAAAATTTGGTGTCGGTGGAACCGTAGGCCATGGCACTGCGTGGATTTGTTTTTACGGCAACTGCTAAATTTATCTATGGGGTTTCCATTTAGCAATTAAGCACTAATTTGGTTAATACTTAAG
>CM014271.1:27860146-27975764 GCA_004135705.1 Alloteropsis semialata
GTTTGCACAGAATGCAGCAGCGTAGTTTTGAAAAGTAAGGATGGCTTGAGCCTTTGTTCTAGTATGGTTTGGTAAATATTTTGATCTTACAGTAACTGAATTTTGGAGTGACATGAGGTGTAAAAATGGCATGACTTTGCTTTACCCCTGCTGTATCACTTAAGGAATGCTCTAAGAAAGATGTAAATCATCATGTTTGCGGCAACAAAAGTGGCATGGGAAAACTATTTCGAGGAAGTTTATACTCCCATCTTTGACATATGTAGACAAATAAAAAACACACAATTGTTTGATGAGCTAAGATTACAAGTTCAGAGATAATAGGAAAAACTGTATTGATGTTGCCATCTAAAGTAGCAGGCTTATCTGCAGAAAGTTGTGGTATATATGTGTCCACATGGAGTAGCAAGGCTAAGGTAACTTCTCATTTTGATGTGCTTACATGAAAGATATGTGTATGCTACCACATGGCACCTACATATATTATGGAGGTATTTGTCACACAGCTGAAAAAATGCAGAGCGGCAATCTTGACAGGCCTCTCACCGTGTTCAGATTAGGGTGCAAATTTTTTGCACCCTACTTTGACCACTAATTAGGGGTATTAAATAAAGTCAGTTTACAAAACTACCTCCACAACCCCCCGCAAATTCGTCAGACGAATCTAATGAGGGCTTTGACCGCACGATTAGAGGATGATTACTGTAGCATTACTGCAGCAAATCATGGATTAATTAGACTCGTTAGATTCGTCGCGCAAAGTTGCACTCATCTGTGGCTGGGTTTTGTAAATAGACTTCATTTAGTACTCCATGCATGCAAGATTCCTTGGTGTAAATTTTTTGACAAACCCATGTGAACACGTCACAAAACTAATTTTGTCAAAAGTATATGTTTGCCAGTTGTTTTAGCTGGAATCACTTGTGCACTGCATTCTATATTACAACTATATAACCATTTCTTATCATTTTTACATTATTAATTATTTGGACTGCTACAGCCTTTAATGTCCATTTTGTTTATTCTTGACTGTTACAAATGCATTTTTTTATGTTTATTTTGACCATCTGCTACTCTCTCCAGATGTATTCCACGGTTTGCCGTGTTGCAACAGTGCTCCAGACTAGATATACAGCTCCTGGATTCTGGCGTGCTGGTCTGAATCTCTTCGCAGGAACAGAAAAGCTGCTAACTAATCCTGCTGAAAAGGAGCACTTGAAGAGCTGCATTTTGAGGGCCCGGGAGCATCTTGATGAAAAAGAAAATGAGGATTCCATGCCAAGCAACAGGGAAGCAGGTATATACCATAATAAAAAAATAAAAATATGTTTAGATTAATAAAAAAGGTTGAGATATTTGATTAGAGTATACTATGGTGAATTTTGCAACATCCAAAAGTGTTGAGAAAAACACACTGAGTCCTTTATAATATGATGACTGGTCTGATGGTAATGGCATAAGAACTTAAGCTACAGATGCCCACCATTTGGTTATATGGCATTTTATCAGGTTTATCAATTTGAGTATGTAAATACAAAAAAAAAAGTGGGCATGTTTTTGTTATGCACTTGTACAGCCATTTCTCCTCAAAAATCATTACCTTATAAATGTTTATTTGCTAATAAGATGATGCTTTCCGCAGACACCAGATTTCTATTTGAAGGGCACCTTACTGTGGGCCAGGAACCTCCACCTCCAGCATGGCTTGTTGCTGATAATTTAGCACGGGAATTGAGCATACTAACTGAATCCTCTGGTGATCAAAATGGGAACAGCAATATAACTGAGTCTAGAGCCGAGGATATTACACCTGCTATAATGAACTTCTTAGAAACCATAACAGGAGACAGGGATCTAGAAACTGCCTTGGAAGAATCACTGCAGGTAGGCATAAATGCTAATCGTTTCATGAAAATCTACTTCTTTTGTAGATGTTCTCTCATGGTGACCTTTCTATGTTAGTTTGTTGGTGCGCATCAGTAGGTGTCTTGAGTCTTGACCAACTAGAGGGTACAGTTATGTGCTTCTGATCTCTTTCTGGGTACCATCAGAGAGAATAATAATTTTCTATAGTTTTTCCAATCTCATGACAAATTACCAACTTAAATTGCACTGCACTGAAGTTATAGTACAGAATTTGTTGAAAAGTAGAGGACATCTCATGTTTTGATGGATGATGAAATAGTTCTCTTTGAATTGCTAAACGATTATCATCTTTGTTAAGACCTATATGATCAATTTGCAATTCTAATTACTTTTATCTTCACAGTATTGGGAAGGATCTAGTCGTACAATTTATTGTGGTGTATAGCTTGTATTCCAGCTGTCACAACTTTCTACTGTCATGATGAAAGTCTGCTTCAGTTAGCTGAAACTGTACTAAGATGTATGAATATTGATCCACAGCTTCAATTTTCTGTTGCCAGGGAATCATTGAGCATCCACCTAGGGCACCCCCAGCTTCAAAGGAAGTTGTTGCCAATTTACCTGTCCTAACAGTTACTGAGGAAATCAGTGCCAGACTGGGTAGTGAGACGGAGTGTGCTGTTTGCCGTGAAAACTTGGTTGTGGATGACAAGATGCAGGAGCTGCCGTGCAAACATCTTTTCCATCCTCCGTGCCTGAAGCCCTGGCTGGTAATCTTCTCCTAGACCCTGTGAATTATTAGGTGGATTTGGAGTAAAAGAGTTACAGGCCAGTATAGCTAATCAGCCATGATCATTTATCTTTATTTAGGATGAGAACAATTCGTGCCCGATCTGCCGGCATGAGCTGAGGACGGATGACCATGCGTATGAGAGCAGGAAGGAGCGCGAAAAGGAAGAGGAGGAAGACAGGAGGGGAGCAGCGAATGCCGTCAGGGGTGGCGAATTCATGTATATCTGAATTCATGGGTAGCAGAATGAAAGACAGACATACAGTGGTGGGTTAAAAATCTTTGTGAAGATTCCAACTGTTGGTATATTGGTGATGGGTCAGATATGCATGACCCCCCGTCGTTGATTGGATCCACGGGGTGGCCGGCATCTGGCCTCATGATTCATGGATATATTCCAACTGTTGTTGTATATGCATTGTTTAACAATCTTTATCTTCCTCTGTGTCATCCAATTATTTTGTCTTTCCTTATGTCTTATGTTATGAATGTGGTTGGTCGTGGAGCGTGTAATCCTGATCTTCAGGCATGGCCCTGGACCTCAGCGGCGCGACCTTGAGGCCGTTGGTCATCCATGGTGCCAGAGTATGGGCAAGTCTTGTTCCAGTTCCATTATTTGTATCGGGAGGCAAGAGGTACTAGAACCATCTTCTCCATGTTCTCGTCCTCTCACTAGTAGCTGTACTAGTGAGTTTGTCAACTAAATGATGGAAAGAAGATGACTTTGCAACGATGAGCTCATGTTGTTTGGCTTGGCTCCAGAAGAATGCAATTTGAAATATTTGTCTGCAAGCGACAAGGAGTTAACAGAGTTTGAAGTTGCAGAATGGTTACACTTCTACTGACATAAACTAATTTGTTTGAAAGAGTATGATCAGGTCTAAACTCAGTGACAGTGCACAGAGCATTGGTGTCACGTTATCAACAGATACTACAGCTATACCCAGATGAGAGACCTAAAAAAAAGAGTATTGGTGTGTCATGTCATTCTTTTGTCTTATGAGTTGCATTTTTCTCTTGCTCATGCTCTTGACTGAAAAATACCTGCTTGCCTTTTGCAATAGGTTCAAGTTGGAGCTAGAAAGTTTTAAAAGATAGTTCGGCAAGTCGAAGAAAACACAGTTAACTTATAGTAGTGTTCTCCCAAAAGACAAATATGGAGTGTGCCTCAAAAGAAAAATATGGAGTAGAGTGTTGATTCCAAGACCCAACAAGATGAATGCTTATTTTGTTATGACAGAAAAAGTTTGCAACTTTATGTAACATAAGATGAATGCTTATTTTGTTATGACAAATAGTTTGCAACTTTATGTAACGTGTGCAGGGTGCTTAAATTGCTCTTTATTGGGAAATTTTTATTACCGGATTTAGACCACGCAGAGCTGTTTTTTAGCTATAATTTGAATTTGGACTGAAGCCTGAGCCACAAATCCTCCTTCAAATAGGCCCTCAATCACATTGATAATGCGTACTCTCTCCGTCCTTAAAAAATGCAACTCTAGCACAATTATCTCAACTTTGATCAAATATACATAAAAATTAATATTACTTATGGGACCAAATAACTATAATTAGATTCACCATCAAATATAATTAGTTAGAGTCATAATTGTTAATAATGTTAATAACTTAGTCAAACTTAAGAAATTTTGACTCATTCTAAATGTAGAGTTGTATTTATTTTTTGGAAAGGTAGTATGTCGTAGCTCTGCCACGCAAGATTTTTAACGTTGAATACTTTATTTGGTCCGATTGTGAAGAACGCCTTCCTGTGCTTTCACGCTTTTGTCGATGAACGTGAGTGATGATCGTTTCCTTGTTAGGCTGGGCACTGTAGCCACCTTAAATAGCTATCGATCAACACATGTGTTTTTTTACAACTGATCTCGGTTCATTCATCTTGAAAAAAAAATATCTGGTGGGTTTCATGGAACATGAAATTCTCTTTTTTCCGTAAAGATCTTCCTACATCAGCAAAATTACTAAGGCCTCGTATGGTTCAAAGGATTTCCATAGGAAAAATGGAGGAAACCAAAACACAGGAAAGGAAGGTGAAAAGAGCGTTTGGAACGAAGGAAAGAAACTATCTCATTCCTCCGAAATACTGTAGCCACTATGCGATTCCACGGGAACGAGAAACTCCACTCCTACCTCTTGTTTTCTCTTTCTGCCGCTGAAGCCTGAGGCAGCTGTCCCATTAGCGCTTGATGAGGGATGATTAGCCATGAGCGCTGCCTGTTGAAGATGAGCTTGGTCCGCGTCCTCGGCAGCATATGCATTCTCGCTGGTGGCGTCCGTATACTCCGTAGCCCATCACATCCGCTGCACATCACCTCCAGGAGAGCAGGGGAGAGAGAGAGAGTGGAGGTTGTTGCCTGCTGGGAATGAAGATGAGCAGCCTGGTTGCGCTGGCTGCACATAACACCTTTTGACTTTTCTTTAAACAAACATCTTTTGACTTGGCTTTTAGTTGCATCCATGAAGGTTGAAAAGTAATTAATACTTTGGTTCCTATGTTTTAATTCCTACGTTCCAAACACCTCATTCCGGAAGTTTCCTGTGTTTTCTATTTCTCTGTTTTGCCAAAACACACATACTCTATTCCTGCGTTTTTTCTCATTCCTGTGTTTTGTATTCCTTTGTTCCAAACAAGCCCTAATGCATTATGAAATTACTGCAAATGAAACATTGTATGAAACTACCACTAAAACTGCCTAAACCCTCTTTGCTATAGTCTACAGGATTGGTTACTTTAGCATGTGTTTGGTTCCGAGACAAGATGGGATGGGACGTCGTCCCAGTTTTGTGGGATGGGACGGTCCCGTCTAGTGTTTGGTAGAAATGGGACGATCCGATCTAGTGTTTGGTTGAGAGGGTTGAGATGATTGATATGGATGATATTTTTGACACCATTATCTACAGTATTTTGTGGGCCCCATAGTCATTTTAAGGTCCACATGTCATTCTCTTGCATTCATTTTTTTCTCTTTTTTTTCTTCCCTTATCTTCTCCATGCCACCCTCCTCCGGTTCTCTCCCCATCGGCCGCCCACCGCCTGAGCTCCTTCCGCTGCCGCCCGTCGGAGCAGCTCGCGGCCGCCCGGCGGAGGAGCACCCGTGGCAGCCCGGCGGAGGAGCACCCTTCCACGCTGCCGCCGGCCGAGGCTGGGACCTGGGCGCCGCGGATGTCCCGTGGAGGAGCTCGTCCGGCGCTGAGCTCAAGCATCCCGGTGGCGCGGAGGTCCCCGTGGAGGAGCTCGCCTGGGGCCGAGCTCAAGCATCCCGGCGGCACGGAGGTCCCCATGGAGGAGCTCGCCGGGGTTGAGCTACCCAGGTGGAAGGCACCCCCGTGCTTCGTCCGAAGCTCGCGCCGTCGTGCCGTTGTCCACGGTTCTGCCCACCGCCGTGCTTCGTCCGAAGCTCGCGTCATCGCCTGCGGCTCTGTCGCCGTCGCCTATGGCTCGGGCCGCCGAGGGAGCGCTGCGCCATCCATGGCGATCGCTGCAGGAGCTCGGGGCGTCACTCGCGTGGAGACGGAGCTTCATGCTGTGCAAAAAGGATGACCCCGTCCGCTCGTTTTGGGCGGACCAGGTCGTCCCGCATCCTGAGCCAATATTCGCTCCGAAGATGACTCCATCCCACTTCGTCTCCCTATCAAACACTCGCAAAAGAAGGACCGTCCCATCTCATCCCAGTTTGTCCCCGGAACCAAACGCACGCTTAAACATTGGGAGCACCACGCGTTCGTCGACCAAAATTACCATCCATGCAGGCAACAATGAAATGAATGTCGATAGTAAGGGGGTGTTTAGTTCACCCCCTCTCTTCTCCATTTTGCATAATACGCGCTTCTCAATGCACTTTTTTCTGTCTGTAGCACGTGACTCAATACATAAAAACACTATGCATAACAACATCTAAACACCCCCTAAATTTGCCAGCATTTTAACTAGCCCACTGTCATAAATATACCACGACCAACCACATGGGCTGATGGGCCCCCATCTCATGCAGATGACGGACGGCGCTACTCGCTACCCTGGATCATGGCCCACCACGCAGAGACACGACCGCCCAACCCCCCGACGCTGACGGTGACGGCGCGTCGCTCCACCGCTGAGAACACGCCGAAACGGATCAAACGGGCCCTTTGCTCCCACGATTCCACGAACACCTCCCGTGCACGGTCCCCGAATTCCGATGCGCTCGAGCGCCCGGGCCAAGATCCTGATGACACAACCAACCCTACGCCACACCGCAGGCCACACCGAATCGATCTGCACCAGACGCCACCACCAAACACCATGCAGACCCAAAAGCCATCCAGCAGAAGCATCCGATATTCCGATCCCGGCAAAAACAATTCTTCCAGAGGAAAGAGGATTATTTCCCTTCCCAGCCCCAATCCCGCTCCCGAAAATTCCTAATCTTTTAATCCGTGTTTTTCTTGCGGCCCGGAGGGAGCAGTAATGAAGCGGAGGAGGAAAAGGAGAAAACGAAAAAGCGCCAGGAAAACAACGCCACCAGCAGGAGAGCGAGCAGCAGGCGCACATCAACTCATCTACGACGCATTACTCCTACTACGCATCAGGAAAGGATGCAGGCGATGCGTGTGATTACGAGCGGGTGAGCAGCCAAAAATCCGAGCAGGAAAAAGAAAAGTCCGCGAGAATCTCCGGGGCCGCCCTCCCCACGCCCCCGTCAAAAATCCAATCTTGACGCCTCTCCCTCTGGGCGAAGCCCAGACTGTTCCAAAGTTTGTGCCTCCGTGATGCGGGATTGTTGTCAGTTGGTTGGTCGCCGCCGCTGGTAATGGGATGAGCCCCTGATCCGCGGGGTCGTCGCTGGCTAATCCCGCTCCAGTTTATTTTTGTTCGGGTTCTTGGAGAGATTTTTTCTTTCTTTCTACGCCTCTCGTCTGGATTGCGCTTGGCGCGTTGGTTTGCTTCTGCTGTGTGTTTGGCTCGATCGGGATGCGGGCGTGGGCCGATTCGCCACCACCACATCTACGCCTCTTCTTTTTTATTGCCTCCGCAGTGGGATTTGCTTTCGCCTTGGTGTGAGCTATTTCCGCAAATCGTCTAGGGCTGGCCGAGGCGCCGTGTGTTCTCGCGCACTTTACTCTTCCTGTTCCCCCCCTTCTTCGCCCCCCGGATCGAATCCGCCGCTCCCCCGCCGCGCGCGAGCGTGGATTCGAGCTGCGCCGTCGCCGATTCCGCCGCAAAATCGCGTCTTGGTAAGGCTTCCCGCTCAGATTCTTGGGGTTTCGCTGCGGATTTGGTTCTGGATTTTGGGGGATTCCTGATCCGTTCTCGGTGTCCGCAGGGTTTGTCGCATGAAGGTGTGAGGCAGATTTGGAGGGGAGGGGTTTCTCTTGTCTGGCCGCCGTCGGGGAGGCTCCGACCAGCCCGTCATGTCTCAAATCCAGAGCTTCTCCCGGAACAACTGCGTGCTCCTCGCGGTGCTGTGTGGGAAACACGCGGAGAAGCGTGTGCCGGCAGTGAGGTCCGGGCCGGAGGCCAAGCGGCTGCGGCCGTCCTACCCGTTCCCTGAGCTTAGCTCGGCCGGGAGATTGGAGGTCAGTTTGTGGTGTCCTCGCTTGAGTGTGGTGATGTATGTTTTCCACTCCCCCCTCTCTGTGTGAGCTCAATGAGGGGGCTTTTGAATGCAGGTGCACACTCTGTTCAATCCTACACCTGAGCAGTTCCTTGAGGCGCAGCGAGTGGTGCAGCCCAACTTCTTGTATATCCAGGGGCAGCAGCTCGATGAGAAGGAAATTGGTTCGCTTGTGTGGGGGGACGCCGATGTCTCTGATCCGCAGGCATTTAGCACTCTCATTAGCCCACCATTCCCCACGATAGTAAGCTCTAGGTCTTTCTAAAATATGTGCAATTGTTATTACCAGTTAGTCAAATGGTGGTGGCAGTTTGTAGTGCTTTTGGCTGTTAATTGAACGGTAAATGCCAGGGTGTGATAGTAGCGACTGTGCTGGTATGCTTTTTTATTATTGCATTTCACAACATTTGTACCTTGAACAAGAAGGCTAATTGTCCTGTCTTGCACCACCCATGTCGCAACTACTTGAATAACTTTGCTATCCAGGTGTTGAATCCAGTTCTGAATAATTCAATAGAAAAAATAATAATTTCAGACCATTCTGCACATCCTATGTATAGAATGTTTCATTCAGATAATGGAAATACACATGGGAAATCATGTATACTACAATAATAAAGTCACTTTATTTACTTAACAGAAATGCATATGGAACATGGATTTTATGTACTCCCTCCGTTCAAATTATAAGTCGTTTTGGCTTCTCAAGGTTCATTACTTTTGGCATGCATATCTGGGTGCACAACAAAAATAATTAATCTTGGAAAGTCAAAACAACCTACAATTTGGAACGGAGGTAGTAACCGTTTTGTGATGTGTGATATATTGTCGATATTGCCACATGGTCCCAACTCTTTAGATTTTAATGGTTGCTGATACCATACTATTAAACAGGTTTATCTGGAAGTTCCTATTGGTGAAAAACTTGCCCAAGCAGTTCATTCGAAGGTAGACAGTTTTTCTCTGAACAATAATCACATCTCCTGAACAGCTAGAGTATTACTCCCTTCAGTTGCAAAAGAGTGGCGTTTTAGGTTGCATGCAGTCAGTTACGTTTTGTATTTGAAACTGAACGTTTGAAAACGACATGTAGATTTATCTCAAAAATACTTCCTTACTCGTATAATTTTGCTATAGTTTGTAGAATACTACATTACTACTATAGTAAACTTATTACTAGCCAAAGTTCCCTGGACACTGTCGATGTCCAAAACATAACTCTTTGTGACTTGAGGGAGTATTTCCTGCTTCTCATAGCATCATGTTTTCATGTATTTTGGTTTTGCTTTGGTTAGTTTGGTGGCAATGCCATTTTGCTGTTAGCTTATTTTTGCAAATAAATTCATACCATTTTTCATCCTTATGTTTCCTTGCATTTAAACAAATTGTTAAGTACCAGATGTTCGTAATTTATTGCTTGAAACAAGAACCATTTTTTATTTGTGGAGATTGGCAATCGTTGAAATTCTTCTATTTCAGGGGATCCCGTACGTAATATACTGGCGAAATTCATTTTCATCTTATGCAGCATCTCATTTTCGCCATGCATTGATGTCGGTGGTTCAAAGGTATTCCTCATCCCTCCTAAAATTAGATTCTCCCATCTAGTCCCCCCCTCCCCCCTCCCCCCCCAAGTAAAAATGTTAACTAATTGTTCATGCTTGGTGCAGTTCGGTTAGCCATACATGGGATGCTTTTCAGCTTGCTCATGCATCCTTCCGTCTATATTGTGTAAGAAACAATCATGTGCAAAGTGTTAAGCTCGGTCCTCGTCTCCTTGGGGATGCTCCAAAAATAAATATAAGCCAACCCGAGACTGAGATGGTTGATGAAGAAGGCTCTTCTGAAGTGACCCCAGCTATAAAAATATACGATGAAGAAATCAACATGAAATTACTCCTCTGTGGAGTGCCATGCACCCTGGTAAGCTCTAATATTTTACCTTCAAACATTATTCCTTATGTTATCCCAATGTACCTGATTCTCTTTTTTACTCTCCCGCAGGATCCTTGTTTATTGGGCTCTTTAGAAGACGGTCTGAATGCACTTCTGAATATTGAAGTATGGACAAAAGAATTCTAGCTCTACTATCCTTGTGTGCAACATTCTTTTTTATAGCAGTGACAGATGATTCCCCAGTCTAAATTTTGACTTGAGATCAACTACATAAACTTGTGTTTTAGAAAATTATTGTCTCACTAGATATGATAAAAAATACATTTATTTTTATGTATGCACTAGTAATTCAGATATATGGCAATTTTATTTTCTTGTTTAAAGTATGCACAGTTGCTCATACATAAAGCAATTATGCAAATAATATTAGATGTTCTATGCTCAATAATTCTTATACGAAACCTTATAGAACTTCTGATTTTTCTATTCTTGTGTTTGCTTGAAGAGCTCATGTTATGGTTTGTTTTTGTATTTTACAGATTCGTGGGAGCAAACTGCAGAACCGAATCAGGTATCTTGGATTTCTTTCTGTTATATACTTATAGTTCCTTTCACCTTAATATATACCATTTTTGATGGTTCCATGAGTTATTAACCAAATTTAGTTGGCGCACTAATGTGTTGGTAGTTCATGCTCAGTTCTGATTAGATGCGTATTATTCTTTTCAAATCATAAAAAGGGAATGACAATGGTACTTTTAAAAATAGAACATCATTTTGGGAAAGTGAGCTTTCATTGATAAAAACGTTCATATTAAGAATATCTACTATCTTTACCTTTTGCATGTCAAAGTTGCCTCAGTATTGATATCTCACTGTGTTAGGCCGTCTCCAACCCTCCACCTCAGCTGGTTTCCATAGCATTAAATAGGGCATCATGTAAGCAAAAAGCTGATGTGGCAACAGAGTTATTAAGGAGAGAGATGAAAAATGATAGAAACGGTGTCTCATGCAAGACCCGGTGTCGGCTCGAGCTCCAAGATCGAACGAACCAGTTGGGGGCGTTTTGTGGGGCCCGCACGCTCTGCTCCTCCGCTCGCGGTGACGCCTGCAGCTACCCGCGCCCGCTGCTCGTCCCCCGCGCTGCCGCCGGGCTCGGCTCCTGCACCCATGCCAGCGGCGGGCACGCCGTGTCACCGCCGCCGGCGGCGAGCCGCTCAGGTTGAGGCCGGGCACGACCCTTGCGCAGAGCTTCGCCGTCTCACGTGTGCTCGCCACCGCTCGAGGTTCCACTATGCGTGCCCGACGACGCAAGCCCTCTGGTGCCCGTCGCCGCCCGCCACTGCCGCGTTGAGCCTCCAGGCCACATGCCGGTGTGATGGCCTACCCAAATCTGAGACTGCTGCACTAAATCGACCTACACGCTACAGCAATTGCTGCTACAGGAGAAAATCCATCTCCTTGCTACTGATTTTAACAGTTTTGCAATGGATTGGGAGAGTCAATGGAGAGACACAGTGGGGAGAGAACGGAGAGACGACGAGAGCGAGTGCCTGAGGATGCGGATAGATTTTATGACGGGCCCACACATAGAAACGCTGCGTTGGGCGTGATAGTTTCTATATACGGTGTCCAGCTGATTTGGCACTGTAGAAACCATCTATGGACATTCTGGGTTGCGGTTGGCCTTAAGAAACTAAAGTTTGTTGTTTATTGCATTTGCTATAGGTTGTTTTGTTGGCGGAAACTGACTTCTTGTTTCTCCTGTCTGGCAGTGCTTCTCCACCACCTCTTGAAGCTGCATCTTTGCCACGTGGGATGGTTACTATGCGCTGCGATATCAGTACTTGCAGTTCTTCCCATGTGTCACTTCTCGTTTCTGGTAGTGCTCAAACTTGTTTTGATGACCAGGTACATATTCCTCGAACCTTGGATGTATCTTTTTTTTTTTGGGGGTCCTGCTGCAAAGTCATACTGTGCTCACCTGGCTGTGCAGCTTCTAGAGAGCCACATCAAGAATGAAATCATTGAGAAGAGCCAGCTAGTCCGTGCTCTCTCAAATAATGAGGATAAATTACAAGCAAGTGAGCCTTTAACTTCCATGTCCACGGCCTGTGGGGCATCTACCTTTGAAGTTTGGATGACCCTACCTAAGTGGGCAGCACAGGTTAGTTTAGAACACTTGTTGCATGTAATTTTGTACTGCTTAGAATTTCACAATGTGTCGATGTGCATTTTTATATTACTCCTTTTGCACTTATATGAAATTCCAGTGCTTACATATTAAAAGAGTAATTGTTCATCTTGAACTTAACATTCTTCTTTGAATGCTTATTAGGTTCTAAAGCATCTAGCACCAGAAATATCATACAGAAGCTTGGTCGCACTTGGAATTGGTTGTATAAATGGTACTCCTGTTTCTTCATTCGAGAGGCGAGATGCAGACCGCCTTCTTTTCTTTTGCACAAGTCAGCACAAAGATTTGGCTAATGAAAATGGTCCATATTTTCATCTGCCACGATGGTCAGCGTCCCTTACTAAGGACAGAACAAAGGTGGCTTCAGAATCAAAACCAAATCTGTTGGGTGCAAATGGGGTTTTAGAAGACAAGAAACATCTGATGGAAGGGCCTTCGTTGTCCCCAGCCGTCAAGGCTAAATTGAAGCCTGCAACTATGAGGCCCATTCCTCACTCTCGAAAGCAACAAATGCATCCTTTTATGGGTTTACCTGAAACTGCGCTTCATGACACTAGTCTGGTTAAGCCAAGCTTGCCAGTTGCGCCACCTGTGAAGCATAGTTTAGTATCTTCTGCCCCAACAACACACAGAAAATCAACATCGGGGCCATCTCATACTCCATCAGTCATTCAACTGAATCCTCTTCCAATGAAGAAACATGGATGTGATAGGTTACCTATTCAAGTATGCTCTGAGGTATGCATTTGAATCTTCACGAGTCATGGGGATGATACGATTCTGTACAACTAATAAAAAGGCTAGAAGGATGATCTGTTCTTTACCTTTTTTAGGAGGACTTCTTGAAGGATGTCATGCAGTTTCTAATTCAGCGGGGCCACAATCGACTTGTACCTCATGGAGGACTTGCTGAATTTCCTGATGCAATCCTTAATGCCAAACGCCTTGATCTGTATAACTTGTACAAAGAGGTATTTCTTCACACATTTATTTTTGCGAACTAAGTGAGGTCAAAGAATAACACACGGTATTGGCATGTTCCCTGATATTTTGATCTTCTTTTAGGTGGTATCTAGAGGTGGATTTTATGTGGGTAATGGCATAAACTGGAAGGGTCAAGTATTCTCAAAGATGCGCAACCATACTGTAACAAATAGAATGACTGTATGTATTTATTGTTCAGTTCTCTGATACCTTTTTCCTTTTCTTTTATTCTGATTATGTCTTCATGATGGACTGGGGGACAACCTTGCAGTAGTCAAATGCTAACTGAGTTCTGCACCTCTTTTATATCTATTTAGGGGGTTGGAAACACTTTGAAAAGGCATTATGAGACATACTTGTTGGAATATGAGTTAGCGCATGACGATGTGGACGGCGAATGCTGCTTACTTTGTCACAGGTTTGACGACATATTCTTTCAATCTTTCTGCTTCAAAAACCATATTGTCATGATTAAATCTAAGACCACCTTTTATGTAATTCCAGTAGCGCACCTGGAGATTGGGTGAACTGTGGTTTGTGTGGTGAATGGGCCCACTTTGGTTGTGACAGACGACAAGGACTAGGGACTTTTAAGGTAAAAAAGAATAGAATTTCATCATCTTACCCTTCCCCGGAGTCACTATCTTGATTTCATGACCAACTTTTTTCTTTTTACAGGATTACGCGAAGACAGACGGACTTGAATACATCTGCCCCCACTGTAGTCTAGCAAACTACAAGAAGAAACCACCGCTACCAAAAGTAGCTAACGGTTTTGCAAATACTGCGTCTGTATCACGAAATGTTTAATTTTCTTACTAGTTTTGCTTCTTTTGGCCCCCATGTTTTGGGGAGAAGAGTCATTAGAATAGAGAATAGGCTGATGGAAAGAGGGGGAGAGCCTTGAAGGTATGTAGTGTTTGATCTGTATCATCCATTAATTTAGTGGTTATGAGGTTTATATAGCATGTAACAACTGACAGTATAGACAAGTTCTACAGTAGTTGGTTAGATGTGGTAAGTTTCTGTTTATACAAGTCTCATTGTGTTTATATAGATGTAGTTGTTTCCTACTTTCCTGTGGCTGGATTTCTGAAACATTCGATGGAACAGTGTGGAGGTGAAGCTGCTGGCAAAATGATGCATTTGGTTAAGTGACCATACGAATTCTGTTTTTCTTATGTTAAAAACCGGCAAAGTGATGCATTTGGTTAAGTGACCATACGAATTCCGTTTTTCTTATGTTAAAAACAAGCAAATTGATAGTGTTAGGACTCTTAACCTGATGTGGAAACCAATGTTGAGATTTAGAGTCGTGGCTGGAGTTCGACAAAAGCCAATGTTGAGAACTAGGTAGGATTCACATGTTACAGCATCTCCAAGAGCATTGTTATATTGGATTGCTATACCTAAAACCTATCAAAAGCCTAAAAACATTGCTCAAACAGCATTGCTATATGGATTGCTGTACCTAAAATTTTTAGGCTACAACTTAAACTTCTTCCTCCAAGATCCAAATATACCCATCCAACTAGTGCTTTCACTTGCCACGTCAACCAACTGCCTCCCGTCGGACATCTCCGCACCGTGTCACGTCGCGCCGCCGTTGAACTTCACCATCTTCGGCCACCAGACCTTCGCCGCCGCCATGTCGCCGCCCGCCCTCGCCATCTCCACGACCCTATTTTCCCTCAACTAGCTCTTGCCCCACCCTCCCCAGCACCAGCCTAGCCTAGGCAAGCCCCGCCGGGCGTGGACCGTGGAGGGGAAGGAGGCGAGGAAGAGGGCAATTCGAGGCCACCACTACCGATTTGCCATCCTCCGCTTCGATTCAAGGGTGTCTGCTGCCGCTTTGTCGTCCTCCGACCCGATTTGAAGCCGTCCGCCGCTGAATCTTCGTGCCGAATCCTCGTCCGTCGCCGTGTTCATGGTCCTCCGCCAGGACCGAGCCCCTCCGCCGAGGCTTGATGTACTCGGAGATGCTGCTCCAGTGCGTGTAGCTCCACATCTTGCTGCCTTGGTCCACCGCTTCCTCCCTCTGGATTCAGTTATGATAGGGTGGTTTGGGTCAGTAATGGTGAATGGAGGGGATGGAAAGAAGAGCTCGGATGGCACAGGCGCACAACAGTTTGATAGGGCGTGATTGGTTCGGTGAAGGGTGCCGTCCAAAGGACCATCCGGCACCGTTTCGTTCACTGTCGCCGTGATTGGTTCCCCCACCTGTATCATTTGCCTGGACGCGCTCGTTCATTTGCCCCGCTCCGTCCCGCATCTCTCCGTCCGCCGAAATCTCCCTTCCCTTGCCATCCCGGACAGTGCCATGCACCTATGGCACAAAGGCCCACGTGTCATACACTTAAACTCCCATCCATACATGCAACCAAACACAATTCCATGTCGTTCCGGATGAGGCGCATTTGCAACCAAACACGACCTCTTGCACCTCTTTCTCCTGCTCCGGTCGGTCCTGGATGACCCTCTCGTCCTGGCTAGAGCCATCCCGAGCAACCAATCACGCCCATAAGATCCCATTAGCTCTTGCAAAAAGGCCCTTTTAGAAACATGTAATTTTTAGCTAGTTTTTTTTGTGTCTCGGCCTTTTTACATAAAACCTCTAGACCATTAGAATAATTTTAGAAAACTTTATAGATATCCAGTTTTAGGCATGCTGTTGGAGAAGAACACAATTTTTTTTTCAGAATTCTTCTCTCTCTTAGACCTAAAACTCATTTTAGGTCTTCAATTTTACATATGCTGTTGGAGATGCTCTAGGACGGATAAAAAAAAGAAGCAATTCTCTCTTTAAAAATAGACAGAGATAAAGTCGACTAAAAAATGGCCCGAATTTGCAATAAGAGTTTGACTCGGCTCGTTTTGGTTGCGAATTCTAATATTCGATCCAAATCAGGACAATCGGGGTCTAATTTCTTTTCCTCTCCTTTCCTTGCCTCTCCACTCAGCTGCCCAAGTCCTTCCTCTAAGCCTGTCGGCTGCTGCCACTTCAAGCCTGAGCCTGAACCAAACCCCCTACCCTGACGTACCCTTTCTTCTCCGACTCCGACAATTAAAGTGTTGTGCGAGAGCTACGCTGGTTGCAACGCGCGTGTTTTCTACCAATTTCGCACTGTCAGGTGATCCAAATCTGGATGCGCCAGCCTGCAGCCAATCACAATACCCGCTTCGTCACTTGATACATGCCCCGAACACTTAATTTCTCAAAGATAATCGAGGGATCTCGTTGAATAACAAGCATGTATATTTTCCAATTATTCATGTCATTGCTCACACATGGTGATGCATGACACTTTATTATCAATTACCCATATCAAGCCGGCGGCGGCCATATTACATCATCTGCTTGCTCAGTAGCCACCGGCAGCGGCGCCGCAGGAGCTGCAGGGAGGCTGCGGCTGGTGCAGGCCGCACATGGCCGTCAGCTGCTGCGCGACCTGCGCCGCCACCGCGCCGAGCTGTGGACCCGAGACGCCGCCGTGCGGCTGCTGCTGCATGATGGCCTGGAGGATCATGGAGTAGACGGCCTGGTACTGGTGCTGGGGCTCCACCTGCCTAATCTGCTGGCAGCACTGCTGCCGCAGCGTGTTGCACTGCGGCGTGCAGTAGGGCGTCGCCTGCGGGCTGCACTGCTGCCTCAGGAATTCGACGCACTGGGTCAGGACCGTCGTCGGCGGGACGCCGCCGCCGACGCCGCCGCATCCTCCGTGCTGCGGCGGCGGGTGTGGGTACGGGTGCGGCTGCTGCGGCGGGTACGGGTGGGGCTGCTGCGGCGGGTACGGATGCGGCTGCTGCGGCGGTGGGTGCGGGTACGGATGCGGCTGCGGCTGCTGCGGCGGCTGGTGGCACCCGCACGTGTGCGTGGCGGTGGCGCTCACGGCGAGAGCTAGGAGAGCCAGGGCAGCCAGCATCGTCTTCATGGTGTTAGCTAACTTCTTTTCTTTTGTGTCTATAAACTGAGTTGAATTGGAAGATCTCTATTAGAGGTGGTGATGGAGAAGCCTAGGTACGTGAAGGTGATTTATAGCTTGGTAGGAATTGAATCTGATGGTTGTAGCTTGCACTCGATCGCTTCACCAAACGAAGTGCTTGGATAGCAAATATGACTCATCACTCACTTTTATTTGGCAAGTCGATCGAGGTTGATCTGGATTATTCACACTGCATTTTCGCATGGCTGATTTTGTTGTGTTGTACATGTTGTTTGAGATAAAAACAAATTGGATAGCTTGATATTTGGCTTTGTCAGTTCACTTTACACGTCAAGGATTAGTGCCATCTCCGGCTTTTCAAGAGACCAAGTAATGTGGTATGGGTTGTTTCTACATACTCTTGTGTCAGCTGTATGTTGGCATATATGAGATGAGTGTGACTTGGGCATGACTCACCGTTTCCTTGTACACATACAACGTCCTCACGTGCAACTAAATTTGTAATGTGGCTGTGAGTTGTTAAGATAACACCGACCCGTAGAGCTTTTACAAGGTTGTCCCATGCATGCTCCGATCCTCACTTTATGTGTCAGATAGATCCGTGGATGAACAGGTGTTTTTCAAGCAACCAAATAGTATCGTCCAAGCAACTTTGCAGTTCCACACAAGACAGGACGGCTAGCTAGCAGATGTCTGAAACTTGTGAATTGTTTCAGAGAACTTGTACGTACTGTGGCGCCTTTTAAGTGGTCTGTATGTCCTATGTGCCACATCAGACTATAGTATGGTTCTAATGGGTGTCAGTACTGTGCCACCAATGCACACTACTGAAAAAAGAGCCCTGGGTCCAACTCATTTGTCCCGACCGGAATTGGGCCTGAGACATTAGTCTCGGGTCCAACAGCTAGCTAGGAGACCAAAGGAGTCTTTAGTTTCGAGTGGTGGCTCCACCCGGGACTAAAGATTCCCTATTAATCCCGGGTGAAACCACCACCCGGGACTAATGAGAGTTACATCTTTTAGTCCCGGGTGATGGCACCCACCAGGACTAAAGAATCGGCTTTAGTCCCGAAGAAAGCCACGATCCGGGATAAAAAAAGAACGGTATTGTCTGCATAGACTTTTTCTCGGTCTCTCAATCTCTTTATCTCTATACTCTCTTTTCACCTTTCATCTACCTCTCTCACCCACCCACTGCCTTATCTCTATCTTCTATCTCATACCTCTCTCACCCACCCAAAGCCTTATCTCTATCTTCTATCTCATCCACTCCCTCATCAGTCTCTTCCTCTCCTCTCTCTCAGCGGCTCAGGCGTGCCAGCCTAGCCCCTGCTCGCGAGCGATGTAGGCGCTGCGGCTCCAACCGGCCTCGCGTGGGCGGCTAATCCAGGCGCCAGGGGGCGCGGGAGGTCGGCCCCAGCGCGGACAGGAGGCTGGCGCGGTGCGGTGATTGTGCTGTGAAATTGTTTTGTAAGCTGTGAAATTGTTCTGTGAGTTGTGAAATTATTCAGTGAGTGATTCAATATATTTTTTGTGACTGTTATGGTAAATTCTTCTATGTTGTGAATCTAATTGAACTCATGTGAGATGTGCCTCAATCTGTGAAGCGTGAATTGTTTGGTTTGATTGTATTTTTGTAGTGAAGTTGGAGCTCGATGAAGTGGTGGTTGAGTAGCTGCAGGGGCGGCAGAGGAGGTGGTGGTCAAGGCAAAGCCGCAGGGGCGCGAGAGTAGGGTTTTCTTTTTTTTCGACTGATTTGTCTCTGTTGGAGCTATCCACTAGGACTAAAGATCGCCTTTAGACCCATGGCCTTTAGTCCCAGTGCCGTAGTGCCGGTTGGGAAACCGGGAATAAAGTCGGTTCCTAACTAGGACTATAGGCCATTTCTCTACTAGTGGCAAATGATCCGCACTCAGCACGACATGGTTGGCATTTTGCATCCCGTGCTGCTGCTGCATGCCTAATTATGCAACCAACAAGGTTGAGGCTCGGATCTCTCCAAGCTCTCTACCGTCTGTTATTGTTGCAGGGTTATGATGCACTTATTGTTATGATTAAATCTAACACCTCGAAGTAGTGCACTTGAAATTTGGACGATAACCGTTGTTGACATAGAAGACAAAGAATGGACGCTTTGGAGGTGAAAGAAGAATAGAGAGTTTCTTGATTTTCTCTACCTGTAGTTGCAGGCATTGATTTCATTAGTTGCTCTTTGTTTAAAAAGGACCAATGGATTGCAATACATTTCTCCCCATTGTAGTGTTGCAAACTATAAGAAGAAGAAGAATAAGAAGAAGAAGAAGAAGAAGAAGAAGAAGAAGAAGAAGAAGAAGAAGAAGAAGGAGCTCTGATAGCTAATCTATTTTACAAAAATCTCCATTGTATTTTGAAATGCTTAATCTTATTTCACCTTTTGTTCTTGATTTTCTTTGAAGCTTATTGTTGAACATGCAGGGGAAATATCATGGTTTTTGACAGTAGATTGATAGGAAATATTAAGCTTTTGCCTGATGGTGTGTCGATAGGTATATTGTTTCAGATGATGTTTTCTATTTCCCTCTCAGTTTATAGCTGTCAGGGAAATTCATGTTTCTAGTAGTGCTTGAAGTTATGTAGTACTTGATCTATATCATCTCATTAATTAGCGAGCTCTTTTACGGTACTCCATACTACTAATGAGTGGTATATAGTATAAAGCCTCATGAGTAAGAGGTAGTTTAGTCATTTCACTTGGATGAAAATGAAATTGGAGATTGGAGATGTAAAAATAATGTATCAAGAATCAAAGTGATTTTTCAAAATATAAATATTTCAATTACGACATTTATTTTTTCCCCCAAAATGCCCATATACTACCATACTACTCACCATATACTACTATATTACAGTTAAAGTATTCGGTAGTATGCAATTAATCTCGACGGTATGATCTTTTTATACAAGTTCTTTTTAGACACTAGTATAGACTATAGTGTAGTATGGAGTACTGTAAAAGAACTCTAATTAGTTTAATGGTTCTAAGTTCTACGTAGCATTTAAAAACTCATAACAGAAGTCCCTATAGTAGTTGGCTAGATGAAGTGCAAGGGGAAGTATGTATAGATTTCACTAATGTATTTCTAGTTTATGTGTTGCTTGGTTCCTTGAAATATTGGATGGAAATTGCATTTTTCTACCAAAGATGTCAGTACACTTTATTTTATTATGCAACTTACATCCATAAAACATCTTTTTTCTAAGGGTTAATTAGATACATATGCAGGACATTATAATTTTCATGTTTCTCACGCCACTACTGTTTGCATATGTGCATACCAATATAGAGAATTGTAATGGCACCACTCCTAATATGAAAACAATAGTGGGATAGCTCAGAAATGTGAAAAATATAGTGGCATATATCTATTTCTAAAGGTACTACATGTTGAGTTCGCCCTTAAACTTTAAGCAAATTTAATATTATGTAATCTAGTAGAAAACTGGGCGAAATTAGGATTTCTTAATCTTGATAGTCCGTATGTTGGTGGTTCCAGACCCATGTGCGAAAGGGCGACAAGCTGAGTTGGTTAGATGGTCTCAGTAGCACTCCTCAGGTCCTGGGTTCGACTCCTCATGGGAGCGAATTTCAAGCTGGGGTTAAAAAATCCCCTCGTCTGTCCCTCGGCCAAAGCACAGGTCTAAGGCCCGGCCCAGGTTGTTGGTCATTCTCACACGGGCTATGGTGCCGCTGTGTAAGGGTGGGGCAGGGGTTCGGGGGTTTGCTTGACCTATGTGAGAAGGCCTTCTTCTTAGCAAAATGCCCGAGGGCTGTCTTACCCCCCGCAGGTCGAGATTTTTTTTTGTTCTAGACCCATGTGGTCCACACTTTGGGTACACAACCATACCAGGGCACATTAGGTGTCACGATCCAAAATTTGTCAGAGGCCAAATTAAGTTGTGCCATATAATTTGCAACCCAAACCCAACCAACCAGATCTCCTTTGGGCATCACTTTATAATTCTCTAGAATTATTTTTTATCTTGATGCCATACCCAATTCATTCCATCCTTCAATTTTTTTCGGAAGCTTAATTTTGCCCCCTCACCTTTCAAACTAGTTGATTGAGTCCCTAAAACTTTTTTTTTTGCAATGTCAGTCTAGTCCTTGGTCCTATGGCTGTCACGTAGGCATGCCATGTCAATCATAGATGTCCATGAAGCTCCAATGGATTAATGTTTCTCCAAAGTAGGGTACATGGGAATGTGGGATCTCTGATAGGCTTGATATGTGCTGCTTGCATGCAAGTTGTTTTTTGTCTCAACAAGTTTTAGTTACCAATGAGACATGTCACATTCTTGACACCCTCCTCCATTTCCCATCAACATTGATCTTTTCCCTCTCGCATTTCTTCGATCTTCTTTTGGTAACTACTATTCACATCCCTAAAAACTATTGCGAGCACCCTAACCATCCTATAAATTAAATATTTTGTGAATCAAATTTAAGGCTTCCAAATTAAATTTTTGTGAATAAATTTTATTTTTTTAATCTATCTCAATCAATTTAATGTTTTGTAGGTTAATGGTTTAGAACTAATTTAAATTTTTTTGAATCATGCTACTTGTTAGAGATAAGAGGAAAGATGTATGTGAGGGAGAGAGAGAGTCACATGTCTCGTGTGCTAGAAGGCCATAGGTTAAGGTCACAATAGATAACCATGAAATAAAGCACCCTATGATTTTTAATCATCATAATTGTAGGCCAAACTGGATATATTATCCATGTTTATGTTTCCTACACGTTGGTTTGGTACCATCGTTATTAATTGCTATATTCAGACTTCATTGTTCACACATCATGAAGCATGACACTTTATTTCTTATTTCTATTGTAAGACTATAATGGCTAACTAGCCATAGTATTATAGTTGTGAACACCACTAGAATCCTTACTGTTGCATGGACTATTTTGGCCGCATGAGTGGTACATGCCGCACATTGATGGCAGGTATTGTGCTGCCATCAACATGGCCACCTCGCTTTGAGAAGCTTGTTGAGACCCATAGAACCCACATGGTGGTTGTTGTTTCACCTCCTCCTGTTGTTGGATTATGGATTGAACTGTGCCATAAATCGCTTGGTGGAGGTATTGTGGTTCGATCCATCTAAGCTCCTGGCAGCATTGTTGTCGTAGGACCTGGCAGTTGCTCGGTGGTAGCAAACGTGATTGGAGGAAAGGCATTGCCAATGGGTTGCATTGTTGCCTTAGGAATTCACGACAATTGTTCAAGTTTTGGCTACCACTAAAGCAGTTGTAGCCACACCTTGTCGTCTGCTGCTTCTCATTGCTTTGCTGACATGGTTGTTGCTTATGGCGTTGTGTCTGCTCATGGAACTGTTGATAGTGTTGATGTTGCGGTGGCTGTTGCTGCATGTGACCTTGATATTGTTGCTGATGTTGTTGTTGCAGTTGCTCAGGATGTTGCTGTTGTGGTTGCCCATGATGTTGTTGTTGGTGTTGCTGTTGCACATGAACCTGTTGGTGTTGGTGAGGTTGTTGATGTTGTTGCCGCTGCTGCTGTGGATGCTGCTGCTGTGGTGAGTGCTGCTCATGGCCTTGCTGTTGACCGCAACTGCAAGTGCCCGTTTGTGTCGAGGCGACACTCACAATGAGAGCCATGAGAGCAAGGACAACAAGCATGTCCTTCATGGTTATTTGATTGGGGTGAGCGATGCTAGGGCTTTGTTGGTTCCTATAATACTAAGCTGAAAGAATATTGATGGCACAGATGAAAGGATAGTGAAGATGGTTATGGTGAATGCAAAAATATATATATATATATATATATATATATATATATACATATGAGGTTTACTTATAGTTGTGATGGCATAATTCCTGGCCTTTAAGGATGCCAATGCTTGAATGGCTCCTTTTTGCAAAAGTTTTCTTTGATAGTGTGACTCATCACTCACTTTACATGTGCATTCTTTGGTGATATGGATTCATCATGTGCTTTTGTGCAACTAATTTTGTTGTTTCATGCTGGATTAGGTAGCTTGATATGTCTTCACTTTACATGTCAAGGATTATTGTTCTTTTCCCTACTTTTCATAAAACTAATTATGTGATGTTGTGTGAGTTTTTTGTATTATTGCATGAGTTGTTAGAATACACTGCATCCTTAATGATGACATGAGTCACTAAATTTGTTTTTCATGTAATGGCATAAAACTTAGATAACTCCATTCTCGTGTAACAAATAGAGATTAGATGACTCCACTTTACATGTCAAAGGTAACTTTTGTTCCTTACTTTCCATGATCAAAGTCTACAAATAATTAGAATGGTTCATAGGTATATTTCAAGCAGACAATAGTAGGAATTGTCCAATTACTTTCAACTCTAAAAGAAACAATGAGTATAAGTGTAAAACTTGTAACTCAGTTTCAAAGAGTTGGTGAATGGTGATGCCTTGCAAGTTATTAATATGCCCATCAATGTGTTGTCTAAACCTATATTGTTTGGTCAAACATTTCTATTCACTTAGCTAGAAGTATTCTATGAAGCATGGAAACCAATTGGCATGTTTATTTAGTCATGGAAAGACTTGTATTATCCTACTCATGGACTGAGGCTTTGTACAAAAGGATGATCACCACTAATTGTGCATATATATAATTAATTTATCAACAATTGTAGGTCAAACTGCACAGATTTACACTCAAACATGGCAACATCTTTTGATAAGTTGTGCGTATGACATCATGGGTTGATTATTACACATGTATTTGCATTCTACTGGTGGTGATGCTGTGTGACACATGTGTTTTTAAAACAACCTAGTAATTAAGAAATTTATATTTATTGAAAATATATGTAACCGAAGTCAGCACGGGAGACCCCTACCTACTTTTTGTATATATGAAAAAGAGGGTATATACAAAAGTTTACATGAGACGCAAGCCCAAAAATAAGAGGTTATAGGTATTTATGCATGAAAATTACAGAGTCAGACATTTGACAACAACTTCATTGATAGTTTGGCTCATAAATAAGAATTTAAGATTCATATCAAAGATGTGCATGCGGGACGCGTAATATAGACACTTTGTTTAAAAATAATAGTAGAACGCATTTGTGGCACACGTATGTTTTAAAATGATCAGTAACCATCAAAATAAGATTTGGTAGAAAAAATTCAGAAACCATCTAGTGCTGATATGAGAACATATACACCCACATAGTCCATACCACTATGCATTTTAATGATTACAATAATAATTCAGGTATGCAACAGTGTTAACTTCATCAAAGACACATAAAGCATGCATACATCTAATTTTGTTCCGCTATGCAGTCTTAATAAGCATGTGCACTAGGTTTAGATGACAATGAAAATTGGTGCACATCGAAATAAGTAAATCCTTGATCTCCCACATTTTTCACTTACAAAATCTGTCAAATTTTCCACCTAGCTTGTACATATATTTGTTGCAAGGTTTGCAGTTTGTCTAGCAAAAGTTGTACCATTTGCTAATACACGGAGTTTAACTTTTTTAGCTACTACTTTTTTTTTTCAAATCTTCCAACACATGAAAACTTGAATCCATGATGTTGACTTGTTCAGTCCACATACATCTATAAGAGGAAAGAAATGCCATGATGCATTGCACTACTAGCAGTTTCATATTTTTTTTGAAACCAACAAAAATGGAAAATGATATAATATGTGCCATAGCATTAGTATTGGATGGACATTCCAATGGATCTAGCTGAGCTCTCCATACATACTCGCTTCTACCCCCTTACTCAACCGTAGGTTAGCATGAGCAACCTAAACCATATCCCACCTTGGATGTGACTTCATATAAGATGATTTTAAGCCCGCTATTGATCTTCAATGCACCCACCTGAAACCACGTCACCAGATCTTATTTTACCTCCTGTCATTAGAATACAATAATAATTATTGTAACTTAGTTAAACAATGGGACAATGTGTACAATAATTTAAATCATGAATTACAAGGTAGTGACCCTCAAGTACATTTTGGTATAACTAGCATAGGGCTGGTTTAATTTTGACCAATGTGATGAGAAGTCCTTACTTTAAATAAGAGGGAGTAAGGTTGCATACCATAATTTGGCGATGAGCTATATCTCTAGAGGCTCAAAGACCAAATTAGTTAGGCAACATCACTTGAAACACCATATTCAACTTTTGAATTCCTTTTATTAGCACACAAGACATCCAACTCTAGGAGTAAGAATAAGCAACAAAAGCACCACAAACAAGACACCAAAAATTATTTACATCAAAAAAGGTAAAAGTGAAATGCACATTGAAGTTGTGCATATTAACATTATGGGCTTGGAACAACTTTTCAAATGTGTTACTTCATTGCAAGACAAAGTGAAGGTGAATCCACATGCAGCGATGTGGCTATTGACATTTGCCCACCCACAACCTTAAACCAACCTATCTCTAGAGCTTATGGCATAGACAATAATGGATGTTGAAATTAGAAGCATAGTCTGCTAGATTTTAATAGTAGTGCTTGTTGTGGCCTAGGATCTCCAACGGTTTAGTAATGCTTGATGTGTGTGGTCTAAATGGGAGAAGGGATGGACCCAACTCTCCGACCTCTCTTTTGCCTTTGGACTTGATGCCGGCTAAGATGATGAGGTGAGTCCCAATTAAAAAAAAATCCTCCACATTGTTCTTTAGCTTGCAAGTGCTTGAATATGAGGTCTATAGCCACCGTTATCCAATTACTCTCTAACTCCAACATGCTCATGCACCACAAACCACCATATCCATCACCCATCAACAACCATTCCCCTCTCTAGTAATCCCACTGTCAACTACCGGATCCACCGTGCCACCTTGGCCCTTGGGCATTGCCAACATAGGCATTCTCACAACCGGCAGAAGGTGCATGCATGGTTTTCATTCCCGTGGAGCAGCCACTGGGAATCCAAGCAGCACAAAACATACCAGACTTCATGTCCTTCATTTTGTGGGTGTTAGCTCAGCATGCCAATCCCAATCAAGCGAGTCGCTAAGAACGTACCTGATATATTAATGATATCGAGGAGGTCATGCTTGAAAGAACATGGAAGCACTTTGGTATCTATAAAACAGGTCAAAGATTACCAGTGGGCAGTGGTGTAGTACAAGATAGGTGAGTCACCCCCTCATTTGGCCTCCGTTTCCTTACGTAAAGCAATAGAGGACCCTTTTGCCCACACGTCTCTCTATCGCACAGCTGGTGCTAACAATGTGCACACTCACTGACTACCATTTCATCGCGGTAGTTGATAGTTGGTGCCAGCAATGTCTATACTCACCAACACTCCACCGTCTACCATTTCATTGCCCAGCCGTGTGGACGTCATACATAGTCACGTGGAGTGCATGCAGGATGATTAGAAGACACACATCTAATGTTTGTGCACACGCTTTGGATGTGTCATTGTATTAGTGGGCATGGATTGCCTTTTGGCATTGCTGTACTCCACGCCCCGGTTTTAAGTTCAAAGCGACCTGCCGCTGATTTCTTGGCCCCACCCCTAAGCACTTGTTATCTCGAGTAGGCGCTATACGGAAATAGCACTATAAAAAAGGAAGGATAAGTACTAAAAAAAATGAAACTCTGCATCATCTCATTCTAGTCATCGAGTCCACCCAAACAACGAGATGGCGCTGCAAAGCCCCCCATCGGAGTTGTTCGATGACGCCGTCGATGAGATCCTTCTTCGTCTCCCACCGAACGAGCCTGCATGTCTCGTCCGCGCCTCCACCGTATGCACCGCCTGGCGCCACCTCTTCTTGGAACCCAGTTTCCTCCGTCGCTACCGCAAGCACCACCGAACGCCCCCTGTGCTTGGCTTCCTCTGCAACAGCCGCTTCGTCCTCACCACAGGTAATGATCCCCCGCTCTCCCCACCGGTGTTCAACTGCTTCAGCTGGGTGGCCCTGGATTGTCGCCATGGCCGCGTGCTCCTCGACACCATGGATCCGACAGGATTTGTTGTCTGGGACCCCATCACCGGCGACCAGCAGCGCCTGCCTAAAGCGCCCGACGACCAGTGCAACCACATCACAGGAGCGGTGCTCTGTGCGGTGAACGGTTGCGACCACACCGACTGTCGTGGGGGACCCTTTCTTGTTGTCTTCGGGGGCACCATCGACGAAGATGTTGTGGATGATGCTAGTGTCACCTGGGTGAGTGTCTACTCTTCTAAGACTGGAGTATGGACCGCACCGGCCTCGATTCACCTTGGCCCCATCTCGAAGTCCCGCGACGTGATGGGTCCTAGTGTGCTTGCCGGAGACACGTTGTACTTCCTCCTCGAGGATGGCCGCCGAATCTTAAAGTACGATTTGGGTGGCCATGACTTGTCAGTGATGAACACACCGCCCTTGCGCGTGGGGAACATGGCCCTCATGAAGACAGAGGATGGTGGACTCGGAATCGCCGGTGTGGAGGGCTATAGCCTCTACGTATGGTCATGGAGGGGTGCTGCGGGATGGGTGCAGGCTAGGGCCATCGAGTTGGATATGATGCTCTCCATGGACATTGGTGACCCTTCGACCAAACTCGTTGTGGTGGGTTTCTCAGAGGGTGCTAACACCATTTTCATAAATGCAAATGCCGGGATCTTCACTGTTGAGTTGAAATCTGACCGGATCAGGAAGATATGCGACAAGGGGGACTTTGGCACTATCATTCCCTATGCAAGCTTCTACACTCCCGGTACTGCCCTCGTGCTCATCTACATGTTTTATCATCTATGATTTGTGGAATTGACTTTTTTAGTTACAATGTTCATAGCGTTTCAGTCTTTAAGTGTTTATCTCAGTTTAGTGAGGGACTGATTATTAATGTACCGTTTTGTTCTCTCCTTTGTGGCCAATGTGAACCATATCTGTCTGAGTGTTTTAACCACTGAAATTTCATATTCCAGACATGATTTTTAAGCCCCACCATACTTAGAAGTTTTTGGCACTGTATCTTTTCAGACTATGCTAGTGGGGGATTGCAACCAGCGGTGAGGATGGAATGAGCGTCACTGAATTGTGGGCATCTTGCAGAGCCGGCAATGGAAGCACGGGGCGAGTTATTGAGAATTCCAAGGTTAGGCCCCTGCAGATGTTCACGTTAGTCAAGGAAGAAATAAACCTCATGAAACTTGGTATATGGCTTATGACCAGTTAGTTTCTTGATGTTAGCTTTGAGCTATATGCTTATATGTATCAAAACATCTAGATTGATTTGTAACTTCTTCTTTCTCCTTAAATGGAGGAGCAGTGCTTCTGACCATGGTTCCGGCAAAGGAAAAGTTAAAAGTTGGGGAATGGTACTAGTATGTATTGTGTTAATTGCTCATGGTTGTGGCCTATAAATTTTTTACTACATGGCTTATTTGAGACTCCGTTATTGTTTTTCTTTTTGTGAACTGTGAATCCGCTTCAATGACCTGCAGTAACATTTTACAAAGAGCATTTTAGGAAAGATAGCACTGATGAAACATGGAGTGTATCACTGTATCCCAACATTGCTCCCTTCGGCAATTNGTGTGTTGTGGGGGTGGGGTGTGGTGGGGCAGAACAAGCTTGTTTGTGTAACCTCAATGTGGTTGTGGTGCCAGGCCCCATGCTGCCAGGTGCCAACTATCGTCAATGTACCACTGCAAGCTCGAGGTGTTCTGTTCAAACGAGGCTTCGAGGTCCACCATGTTCAGTACTCAAAAGACCAAAACTATTTTTAACACTTTAGAAAAGACCAAAACTTTTGCTTGGTCGACGCGCAAGCCAAGGCATTCAGTTCAGGTAAAAACACGGTGCTCTTAGGATTTTACACATACACAGTGTTATATATACATGTCCATGAACAGAGGTACTCTCGCAGCAGAACTTTCACCCCAGTTCACAGGTAGCCCAGTCATATTCATACCGTCATACAGTACAAGTGGGTACAAATGGGCAGAGCTCAACCTGAAAGCAAGAACACTGAACACTCGCAGCTCCGCCAGAGCTGATAAGGCCACTCTGGCTGCCCCCCTTATACACAGCTCCCACATGCCATATGTACCTTCAGACCCATGCCACTCGGTGGAGCCGTGGCAAGCATCGAGATCCTCAGCGGCGGAGATCGTTCATGTACGGCTCAGAGCCCCGGAACTCGTTCATGAACGATTCATGGAACGCCTCGAGTCGTGGGATCATCGCCGCGATCTTGTCCTCGTCCGGCAGGATTGTGCAACGGATATGGATCGTCCCAGAGGCCTTGTTGTTGTTGCATCACAGTCACAGCAAAGAAGGTCAGACAATGAGATTCTTTGGGGGCTGGGCCATCCTATCTTGTAAATCTCAGTGCAAAATGGACCCATGTACATTCGGAAAAAAAAAAAGAATTCCACATTTGATGCTACCGTAATCCTATGGATGGTGCATAAGCAAAAGGTGGGATCATCTTGGATGAGTCTGACTGACCTGGTGGAACCCGGAGCCGGGCACGACGGCGATCCCGGTGGCGTCGAGCAGGCGGTGAGTGTAGAAAACATCAGGTGGGACGCCCTCAGACTCGGCGGCCTTGATGGCGAGCGAGGGCAGGTGGAGCCGTGGGAAGAAGTACAGCGCGCCCTCTATCTTGTTGCAGCTCACTCCCTCCAGGCTGCTGAAAGCCTTCTCCAGAGTCTGCAGTTGCACGGACAAGAGAGGATCCTGCCATTGTCACCAGGACACACAAGGTGTCTTGTGCACGGGTCGATCCATGCGTATATGAAGGATGCACATACCTTGGCGCGCTTCCAGAAAGATGAATGGATTTTCTCCTTCTCAGCCTCAAATGACTCGAAAGACTCATCTCCTAGCTGCATTTGCATGTCACAGGGTAAAATTTAGCAAAAGCATAGGGGGGATTTGGTGGGGATTTAGTTTTTAATTTGAGACCTTAGGCGGATCCATCACAAGGCTCATAAGTATTTGGCCAGCTATGTTGGGGCAAATAGTTATAGAAGCCAGCTTGTAAATCTGATCCTTCACATCATCCCCAAAGCCTGTTATCTCCATGTAGCCTCCTCTTCTGCCACTTTCCCCGCAGTATCCTGCCAACTTCAGAAGATGAGTGAATAGCCAAAAATTAGTAGAAGTGCCCCTAGGGCCTGTTTAGTTTCGCCAACTTTTTTATCGCTACAGTAATTCAAATGTTTGGATACTAATTAGGAGTATTAAATGTGGATACCTGACAAAACCTATTCCATAACCCCCGGTGAAATTGCGAGACGAATCTATTAAGCCTAATTAGGCCATGATTAGACAATGTCGTGCTACAGTAAACAATCTCTAATGACGGATTAATTAGGCTTAATAGATTCGTCTCGTAATTTCCTATCCATCCATGTAATTAGTTTTATAATTAGATCATGTTTAGTCCTCCTAATCTTTGGTTTAAAATTGCTACAGTAAATTTCGCAAAGTTTTTCACCGGATTTAAACACCCCGCTAGTTGTACCTTGCAAGGATTTACACAATGTTATGATAACATGTAAAGGACTTACCATTTGAAACCGAATGAAATGATACTAGGGAAAGGTCCTTTTCGTCATACCCAAGTGATCTTGCCACTTTCTTGAAAGAATGGAACCTTTTGTTCTCGACATAGATGTTTTCTTGGTATACCTGTAAATTTGTTTTGTTATCTGATGAATTGCAGGACAGAATGATCCACATAGTGAATGTGATTTGACAAAAGCAAAAGGAATATATTGCTATCCAGTGCTAACCTCATCAGCAAGTATAACCAGACCTTCTTTGCGACAAAATTCCACTATCTCTTCCTGGTTGGTGATGGACAGTACCTGCAACGAAGGATGGAGATGTTGACAAACACACACTAGTGATTATGTATCTGATTTTAGCACACTAGATGCTTTGATGGGAACAGCCCTGCAAAATATCTTCTGCATATTTTTTTCTCTTTTGACTTAATGCACAAGTTATGGCAACATGTACAAAAAAAAAATACAGGAATATCACGTGCACTACCTGTCCAGTAGGATTCCCGGGATTTATGACCACCATAGCTCTAACAGTCAAGCCAGCTGAACGAGCCTCCTCCAAACACCTCTTGACTTCAAAAATCTCAAGCCCCCAATCCCTATCTTCAGTAAGATTGTACGGCACCTAGATTCAGTTCAGTTCATAGTTACACATTATCGTCTGCTAATTTTTTGGGGACATATTATCGTCTGCTAATTTAAGAAGCAAAAAATGTGACTAGAAAAATGCAATGAATGTGATGGAAAGGTTACAGTAAGATGCAATGAGCATTTTAACCGGGCTCTGTCAGTTGCAAATGCTGCTTCACTATTTTCTTCACTCTAGAAACATACCATTGTTCCACCATGAAGTATAATGGAAGCTGAGTATAAGGGATATTCAGGTAGAGGACACAAAATGCCATCTTCGTGGGACCTTATGAGTATTTGCATCATCTGGTGAACCTGAAAAAGGAAGAAATGTTAAAATAGTTTAAGATATTCAAGTTTCAGTTTAAATGCTAGATCTTAAATGCTAGATCTGTGCATCTGTGCATGCTAGATCTTAAATGCAGAGTATTACTGCTGAGCTCACTCCATCTGTCAGAAAAATGTCATCCCATTTAGATGGGTAACCATCTCTCGCAGATATCCCATCTGCGACTGCTTGACGTAGACTTTTGACTCCCTGATTATGCAAAACAAGTGTCAATAGTGTAACATATAATAGTCAAAAGTAAAAATATACTTTCTTGACAATAAATACAACACCACGTAAAAAAACATTTTCTCAGTAGCATGCCTATGCTTCAAGTTGTGATTTCAGACTGCAGATGCATTCATGCACTAAAACTCAAAACTTTGACAACTTGAAATGATAATTCCAATAGCTTACACGATTATTAGTATATCCACCAGTTCCGTTGCCAGGAATTGAATCGATGATCTTCTGGGCTCTTCTTATGGCACATGGACTGTGACAGTAGATTGAAACAATATCAGTAAAATTTCTGTTAAATAGTTGTCTCATAAAAAATTCTTATCAGCTTTGAAGTGAAATAAATGCATTTGCTACTCTTCTAAGACTGCTTGTGTTAGTACTTCTATGGCATGCTGAACTTATGAAGCTCTTTACAAATCCAAGAGAATTTACTAGGCAGAGTTTTGAACCTGAATAAGGCACGAGCTTCGTCTTTCTTCAGGAGAGTTGGATTGTCACATAGACAAAGAACCTGAAGCAAAAAAAATAATAAAAAAGAAGCATGGACAGTAACTTCTTCGCATCTAAAAATTTCGGGGAGGGTAAGGATGTTAACCTCCCGAAAAAAGGTTATCGGTTGCTGACCTAGAACCTGAGGGTTCCCAAGATTGCAGTGTATTATCTGTTGGACAACATGTAAAGGCTCACATAGACTGATCAAGGCTATAAACTGATACATGCGACTTGCAGAGCAGGAGTGTTTCACCTCTTGAAAAGGGAGAGAACCTGGGTTTTCATCCATCTGCTGTTGTAACCGCTGAATGACACATACCGAAGACAATAAATTTAACCTTTTTTAGCCGGTATATATTTTTGCATTCTTGGTGTGATGGATTATCATAAATCAGCATGATGTTAAGATATATCTAAATATCTGAAAACGCAAAAAAATTTCTTACTAAAAACAACAACGGTACTAACCAAGCCGGCCGGAACGTTACCTCGGCGTGCCTGGCGATCTCCCCACAAGGTGCGTACTTGAAGAGCTTGATCTTCAAACGAAGGAATGGGCAGAAGTGTCACCACAGCTTCGCAGCTAATTAAATCGGAAGCATGTTGCACACGGTTCTATACATGATTTCTGAAGAATGGGAGCCTCATCATCACCTTGGGGTTTATGGTCTCGGCGGTGATGGAGGGGACCTTGTTGTACGACATGGCGCGGGGCTGGGGGCACCGGCGGCGGCAGGGAGACGGCGGCCGGCGAGCTAGGGGGCGCTGGCGGAGCGGCGGATTAAGGCGGCGACGAATGGCGCGCTGCTGCGAGAGCGAGAGCAAGAGCTTGAGCGAGCACTGGCTGATTGGCTGAAGAAGCTGCTCTGGTTGCTCGGCACCTGGCGGCGGCTTGGGCGGCGCGCGGCCACGTCCCGCGCCGGGCCAAGGCTCGGAGTCTTGGCCCCACGGCCGCGTGTAGGCACGCCCGCGCTCGCGTGCGCGGTGCGCTCTGGCTGGCGCGTCTGCGCCGAAGGAGGAGAGGAACCCGGGAAAGCGATTCGGCTGGGCCGGCACTTGCCCGTGCCGCAGGCGTGGGGCGAACTGGCTGGCGTTGAACGAGCGCTCCACGCGATGTAGGAGGCGGCGGGCGGCGGAACATGTGAACTGTTGTTGTGAAGCGTGTGGTTTGCTGTCGTCGTCACCAGGAGGAGAGGGCCATGGACTCATGGGCCGTCGCCGCGCTGGCCCAAGCCAAACACGGTTTCCGCTCTTCCTTGCTCATTTAGGAATTTTTTTGAGGTAGCATTTAGGAATATTAGGATCCCTCAAAAAAAATAGGAATATTAGGATCCTCCCAACCTTAGGATTATGAATCAGTTCCTCTCAAAAAAAAGATTATGAATCAGTTATTTCATTTAAAAAATACACGGGATCTTCTATATATTTTTTCTCCTAAAATTAATTAAATAATTAACTGTACATTTATTTACGGCCTTATTATTGAAGGGGAGCCGCTAGCCACATGCATGGCGCCGGCCCAAGGCGGCCTAGGCCCAAGTGCCCTTCCTTCTTTCTCCCTCCCCATCTCGAAAAACTCTCCTCCTCCGGCTTGTGCAATCCGCCATTAGATCCACTGTTGCGGCCCATTGCCCACCCCTCTAGTCCTGCCGCAAGATTTGCCGACCGCGGCCCCGCTGGCCTAACCTCTTCTCTAGCAGCTCCTCCCCCCACCCCGCCCGTCTCATCCATCTCTGCATTCAGAGGCACGCCTCCGCCCGGTCCCTACTCCACTAGTTGTCAAGTCGCTCGACCCCGGCCAGTTGTCCTATCACTGGGCTTCCATACGGCCCCACCCCTTTTCTAAGGCCGAGAGCCATTGGACCTCCCAGCCACCCCGATGCCCCTAACCCTAGCGATGGCGGTAAGTGACGGCGAGCGGATGAAGAACTAAGAGGAAGGAGCTGAGGAAAAAGACGCGACGCTGACAAGTAGGGCCCGTGGATGCGCGATAGACATGGCCATATATAGCAGGAGCAACGTGGGCACCCGCACAGGGCTCCCAATATTTGGGCCCCTAAATCCTCCTGTAATTAAGTTAGCTAGTTAATTAAGAATGTAACTACGGCTTTTTAGTATAGGTATGCAACTATGTAAGTGATATAAAAAAATAGAAAGGCCCACTAAAGCCCTTGCAGCAACAAGAAGTCAGCCCATACGGTGGCTCGGTAGGTCTGGAGCCACACGCCGCAAGTACATGTTCCATTCCTCGGCAAGTTTTGGTCTTCCATTTTCTTACCTAGTTTAGTTAAGCCTAGAATTCATGTATTGTTTAAAATCTGAATAACTACTTCATAAGAAATATAAGAAGTTTATACCAAGTGAAAATATTATTTTAGTTATGCTGTATTTGTTAAATTTAAGGCCACATCTTATGTTCCGTACCGGGCCCTCCAATGCATAGGTACGGCCCTGGCGAAAAATTGTTATTTGTCGAACGCGCGATGTATAGTCGTGGTATTATTGAACTCCCTCTGTTCTTCGAATAGCTGACCAACTGACCTTTTTAGATGCGCATTTTATTTTTCACCATCGACATCTCTGTGAATTTCAGATCAACTTTTGAAAATAGTATGGGCGCAATCGACTTCGATGTAATATTAGTATACATTTTATGTAAGCTAATTTTTTTTTCTATACTATACTAATTCAAAGGCAAAATATTGTCTTGATATCGTTATCGAGAAGGACAATTGTTGGTATCGGGGGGATGGCGCTTGTATTTATTATGTGATCGGTGTTGGGATCTGGATCGATGGCCACACACCTAATCGATCTATCTAATGACTGGAGCAGCGTATAAACAAAGCGACGTAGTATCGTTCATGCCTTCATGGCCACCAAGCCAGCAACGACATTGGACTAATCGGCGCAAGATGGCAGGAGTTGGTCAATCAAATGGATTAATTAATTCAACACCGTGGACGTTCGTTTCTAAACATGCTTGGGCTTATTTGGTTGGCAACCTGGCAAAGCTGCCTGGCTCAGGCAGCCCGCCCCAGGCATCGGATTTCAGACAACTTGGGCTGCGATCGTTACCTGGCCGGCGAGCTGCCTGCTAGGTTCCGATCCAAACAGCCCCCTATTGTAGTATTCTCTCTGTTTTTTATTATATAACTAGCAAAGTGCTCTTACGCTGCTACGGGTTAAGAAATACTACTCCTTCTGTATATGACATGAAACATGGCTAGTTCGATCAGCATATGACATACTATTTTGTAACTGATCGGAAGATGAATCCGATCAGGAGACGTATATGTTGGAAAAAAAAGAAACAATCCTCTCTCTTTAGAAATATAGATAACCAATTAGATAATCAATTAATCATTCCAAAACAGTGGACGTGTTCGTTTATAAACACGATTCTATTGTACTACTCTGTTCGGTTGGCTGGTGGCTGGTGGCTGGTGTTGATTTGTTGTGAGAGAAAAATACTGCTGGCCAGCTGGTGGCTGGTGGCTGGTGCTGATTTGTTGTGAGACTGAAGTACTGCTGGCTGGTGGCTGATAAGCCAAGCGAACAGGTAACGCCGTAGCAATAGTATATCTATCCGAAAGTGGGGCCTCACCGATGATTGGCAGTATCTACGTTCGGTCGCAAATAGAAATGTTCATCGCCGCTCGAATCTGCAGGACAGTGAGTGCGAGGCTGCAGCTGATAAGGTGCTGCCTTGTCTCCAACATCAGGATTGCGATAAAAGTGTTTTAAAGAAACATTATGAAACCTATCTAGATATCGTTCATACAACAGCACTATGGGGACAGATGTGATCGTTCTTCTATTCTTTTCTCGCCCCTACCGGTACAAACGCTCATACGTGAAAGCTGCCACGAGGGAGCTGCTTTTGTCAACGCATGGCATTCGCCATATATGCAAAGCCTACAGAGCAAATACTCAGGTATTAGTTCAGGCCCAGTTATTGGCCCAAGAAAAGAGTGCAAAATTTAACGGGGTTCTACTATACACATTCTTTTGCTTAGGTACTTTGGTTTCATTCACACATAAAAATAAACTAAACAAATGATGAGGCTGAGCCAGAGCGGTTTTTCTTGAGACCAAATGATACATGCAACCAACATCCAACCATAAAATGTGCTTTAGCCCACGAAGCACAAGCTCAGGTTAGAGCATCTCCAAGAGACTCTTTATATCTTTTTTTAACTTACAGAAATAGAGATTTTAGTAAAAAAAAACACTTTTCAACAGCCTCCTCAATTGGATATCCAAATATAGATATCCTCTATTCCGGATTTCTCCCTAGCCAAAGATGGAGAGCGAGGATGACTCTCTAGACTGCGCACAACATACAGAAAACTATTGGAGAGTATAAAGGTATAGAAAATGATTTTTACTTAAATGACTCTCCAAATGATAATTTAGAGAGTAGATTTTAGACTCTTGAAGATGCTCTTAGATTTGTTCAGATCTTGCCACTTCTCTTCTTTTAAGAGCATCTCCAAGAGTGTCTAAAAAATAGAGTACCTTGCCAAAAATTATTGTGAGAAAAAAAAAGACCCTCCCTCCAACAGTACCCAAAATAGATATCCAGTATAGATTTAATTGTTGACATGTCATCATCCGTTATTCCTTGTATATTTTTTCCGGGAACTACTATTGCAAAGAATCCTAACACTTTATTGGTTGGGATGGCGGTACAAACCAAAAACATTGGTTATCCTGCTCCTGCTGGCCTTGGCTAACCTCACGGCGGTTCCGTTAAGAAAAGCAAATCGCCCTGCTCTCGTGCAAAAAGATCACGTTGTTTCTCCATGGCTTTGATCAATCAGATCACCTCGACTTGCACCCTGCCGCTACTGTCAAAGACGAGTAACACACCATCGCCTAGACCAATCAGATGGATGCCATGAAAATAAGACTCCAGAGTCACTTTCGAAAAAAGTGGCCTCCAGCGAAGAAAAAAAGACACAAACATCGGCTAAATATCCGGGATTTGGGCGCCCAAGCCAGGGGCCAAATCTAGCTCTGTTTGCCTTCAGGTTTGGGAGTGCGGATAAATTGGGTATTGTTTTGGGTTACTGTTGGAGCTGGTTTTTTCGTATTTCTCCCAAAAAGCTAATTTTTGGGACTTTGTTTTAGACACTTTTGGAGATGCTCATATTATTTAGGGGCCGAGCGAAATATTACAATATAATCCTACTCTAAACATTCTCGATTAACAAAAATTGTATTCCCGAGTCCGTAGACAAACACAACAGAGTAGATTCTTATAATTACGTTTTTTTCCATAGATATGGTACTAACATGTCTAACTGGTTGGACCAATGAACCATCAAACCAATTACCTTACCCAGCAATATAATGCCTGGGTTCCCTATGACCAATGAATCATCGAACCAATTACCATACCCAGCAATATAATGGCTTGGTTCCTGTTTCATAGACCTTATTCCAGCTGCTCCGAAAATCGGTAATCATTTTCCAACCCCATGTATGGAAGATTCCATTTGGATGCTTTTTGTCTCCCCATCAAGGTGCTAGATGCCAGGGTATAATTCTTTCGTCCATCTCCCCGCTTCCTTTCGGCATCAAATTCCGGCACGCTGTGATTCATCAGTACTTGTGTCCACAATCGTTCCACGAGTTCGGTTTAAACAGTTGATCCAAACCACCATGATTTCTGTGTGAATAGGGATTACAGATAAACATAGTAGTATTTGTACACATCTTTTCATATATATATTCTTCGCTTATTCTTTCCATTTGATTTAGACATGCATGAAACGTGACAGGAGCAAGACAGCGAAACTGCAGTCTTGCAAACTGGCACTGACAGTCACCTACTTTGACTTTTTGTATTCATTTGATCCTCAAAATCTTAGCCTCATCTCAGTTTATACAAACAGTTATTTTCAGTTTCATCAGTATTTTGCACCAGGAATTACTCTTCTTCATCTTTTCCGTATACCACACCAGTATACAGAGAGTAGTGGCCATCTCTCTAGTAGGCTACCGCAACTAGTCTCCTCGGCGCGCCGCGGATCGCCGCCGCCGCCGCCGGCCGTGGCCCGTGGTGGAGATGATGGTGAGGCAGGCCTCGCCGCATGCGCTCCTTCTTCACCATGGCCTCCCCCTCCCTCGCCTCGTCTATTACCATCTGCTGGCGCCGGCACTCCTCACTGCAGAATCCCTGGTCACCTCTGCACAAGCCAACACGCGCAACAATCAGACATGCTCCACACAAGAAAATTTTGGTTTCAGAGTTCAGATATCTCGGAGCTTGTGTGTTTCAGATCGTCGTCGTACCTGTACATGTACACGTCCTTGTTGGGGCTGAGCTCCCTCTGGCAGAGGGAGCAGGCCCTCAGCAGGAAGCTGCCGCACGGCCCACGGCGGTGGCGCGCCGCGGCCGTCGGCAGGACCACCTGCTTCAGGACGATGTGCGAGCGCGAAGACGACGGCGCCCGCGCGTGGTGGCGGTGCTGGACCAGGATCTGCAGCCCGACGCCGGCCGCGTCGACGGCGGCGTCTCGCTCTCGCCTTATTTGCCGACCGCGGTCTCGCTGCCCTTGTTGGTGGCGAGCACCAGCATCGATGCTCTTGACATGTTCGGTGCCGGCGCCTTGGAAGTCGTCGCCACCCTCCTCCCCGAGGTGGAAGATGCTTCTCTGGCACGGCCTCGGAAGCATGGCGGAGTGGCAGGGCGCCGGCGGGGAGGAGGGTGGGTGCGTGGCGACAAGGCGACCACTGACCGCTTCTCCCTTTGAGGTTTTGACGAGTGGGGAGAGAGGTGTGAGGGGGAGAGGAGTGATGGCTATTTAAAGACTCTTGGCGTCCCCAGGAGGGTAAAAGCGGTTAGTGGAAATTCACTTGTGTGGTGTGTCCCCCTCACACACTGAGGGTAGTAGAATGACCTCTGAGGCTGCAACTTGGGCCCACCTGCTATGCTGATGCATCTGAGTCATCGAGAGCAATAATGGAGGCATGCTATGTGTGACGATGGATTCGCTTGTTGTATGGGGGGAAAGATGATGCCTTAGCATTGCTGTCCAAGTTAGTTTCGGTTTGTTAATTCGTGTTTGCACTATCCTCTGATCCTCATATATCAGCTAAATTGTTGCCATTTTTAATTAGGTTGCTGAGTTTGTTTGGGTGTTTGCCGTCGATTCAGCAAGTAAGCACGAACAAATTATAGGATTCAATAATGCCTCTCAACGACTCACGTACAGAGAAGAAGTGATCACAAACCACTGTCTTACTATTACCGATTAGATAATAATTGGATACTTTTTTGAGCACGTTAATTCTTAGAAGACGTACTAAAAAATAGAAAAAATCTTAGAACTTCTAGGAAAACCCATCCTGCTACCTATTCTCACAGTAAATAGTCGTTGGATCTAAATTAATATATTACTTTATATAATGACAGATAGGGGATGGGTTCCACCACAAAAAGCCTAACCAATTGAGCTAGACTTAGTTTGCATATATACACACATGTATTGATTTTCGTAATTTTGTAATCACGAAAGAGTTTCCTTAACAAGTAGGTAATTTACTTTTCCCTCTTGGTCATTGTGTCTTTCGAAGCTTTTGCAGTAAGGCCAGGTCGTCCAACGCAGTAACTCCTTAACGAGCATGCAGCAGCTTCGAGGTGCGTCAAAGTAGCTTGCAGAGGCTGCACCAGCTTGAGGAGAGAGAAAGACAGTGACCGTCTTGAGAAGAGAAGACAATTGATGCTTGATGGGTCCGAAAAACTATGCAGTGTTGGGTGGTAGTGTTTCTGTCGGTGTCCTAATAACTTATTGTCAACATGGACAGTGAAGCCACTAGGCGTAAGGCGTAGGTACCCGCGTTGGGCTTGCCTTAAGGCTGTCTCCAACAGCCGTCACCCAAATACGACACGCATTCACTCATTTGGGTCTCGCAGAAAAAAAAGGTCGCGCACCCAATCCTTCCGGTTTCCAACAGCGGACCCAAAAAAGAAGGAGCGAGCCCCCAAGCAGCTGAGCCTCCGAGCACCGAGCAGATTCTCTGGTCGATTCATTTGCTTGCAGATTCTCCGCAGAGGAGCTCCTCTGTCTACAGGAACAGCGGCCGTGCCTCGCCGCGGGCCTGCGGCGAGGAGAAGGAGAAGGACCCGCAGGACGCGGCCCCGGCCGCGAGGACGCACAAGGTCCGCGCTAGCGGCGGTTGCGGCGGCGGCGGCGGCGTCGCCAAGAGCTTCATGGTGCCAACCATATCCACGGCCTCCAAGGCCGTCGCGCCGTCCACATCGCCCAGGAAGAAGATCCTCGCGCACAGCGCCAAGCCCAGGGGCCCGCCTTTGCCCGACGCCGCTCTGGGCGCGCCCCGCCGCCTGCGGCTCTCGCTCAACGGGGCGCCCGCTCCTTCTCCCTCCATGGCCTCCCTCCCTCCGGCGTTCCCTCCCTGCAAAATCCGGCGAGCGATGGGCGAGAGCCGGCCAGCACCCCCGCCCCCACGCGACGCTGCTCATCCTGGCGGCGGGGGAGCGGTCCCAAATCTGGTGAAGCCGCCAAGGCCGGCGGCTCCGGAGGTGCTCCCATGGCCAGCTCGCCTCGCCGAGCCGGACACGCCCCGCCGCGGTGTCGCCTGGCAGCGTCGGCCATGCCTCCCACGGGCCCACCTCTACCGGCGCCGAAGGTTTGCGTCTCTCTCCAAGACGACGCAAATAAGGGTCTCGGTTCGGCCAGTACCCAAAATGCATGCTTCCTTTGCGTCTTCTGTTGGAGGATAATTTTGACACCTAAAATACTGTGTGTGACCTATTTTGCGTTTGCGTCTCGCTTTGCATGAGCTGTTGGAGACAGCCTAACTGAAAGCTTTACAGTTGGCCTCACAAGATCACAAGCCATGGACCGTCCACTGCACACGATGCCTCGACGCATCCAGATCAAGTGGTGGAGAGAAATCACAGCGTCCCAGTGGCAATAAGTTGACTTCGTTGGTGCTATGTTGCGTACACTAGGTGCAGTGCCTCCAGAAATAGAGAGAACGAAAGCGTGTACATGCAGCAAGCAGCATGGCTGGTGGCAACGATATTGCAAAAGACGAGAACCCACGAATATTATGATTGTTAGCACCTTTTCCTCTCGGGCCATGCATGGAAATGCTCCGCGCGCTGTTCTTCTGCTTACAACTGGACGGTGCGCACGTCGTCGATCGGCAAGGAATTCAGTTTGCCGAAAAAGTTATCTATGCTCACGCTCCAAAAAAAAAAAAAGGTTACCTATGCTCGATAGCCCCATCCTTGAATTAGCAGCCTCATGTACCGTCTCCAATAGCAGCATCAATCAGAAGTACTCCGTTTCAAATCATCCCGGATTGATCTGCTCATCAGGCTGTTTAGAAAGGGAAAAAATCTGCTCAAGACATTTGACTGAAGGTCAACTATAAAGCCTTGCACGTTTTAAATTTATTTTTATTTTTGGAAAGGAAATGAAAAGCCTTTGATAATGGCAAATGGATGCATGAGTATACGGTACACGTTGATGAGGACATAAATCGTGTAGATACGATCATTGAAACTGATGATAAGGTGAGCTCATTCATGTATATTTTTTGTAATTTTAAGAATAGATTGCTACCTAATAATATTAATATGTGTAGAAACTATAGAGATGGCCATGAATTACTTGAAGAGAGGCATAGAGGTCCAAGGGACGTTTAAGCCTAGTTGGAGGTCCAAACTATATCAAGTGCTTGTCCACCTCGGTGTCCAAGGGCAAAACAACTTAGATTTAACGTCCATGTCACATACAGAGTCTGTTTTCGGTGTTCTGTATACCAATGGAAAGCTAAGAAGATACACTTTCCAATGACACCGGTCTCATGTCAAAATACCCTCTGAGTCAACGAAAATCGTCAAAACAAGTGCACGTACATAATCTGTTAGGCGCAGCACCTTTCATTGGGCCATGGGCCTTGTAATTTTGCTTGGGACCCAGGCCCAACCGCCCAAGTTGTTGTGCTATGCACGGTTAATCGGGCTATGCACAGTTAATACCAGAGGAGAAGTGGTGCTACGATTGCGGGGTTCAGGTCGTACGATCGAAGCCGGTTCATTTGTGTTTCTACTCCACCAAATCAAGATTGAAGATCGGGCACCCTGGTTCCCATCACACATCCTGTCTCCTATCACTGCTACTGTTACACGAGATAGATCCAAATCAAGCTTGTCCCCATCTTACCACACCGATGACGACTCGGATTAGGATGGTTAATACAAGCGCTATATATGGGACTGAACTGAATGGCTAAAAATGTAAGCTTCCACTTTCAGCAGCAGAGCGGTATATGTCCCTAGGTGGACCTGTTGGTGTGTGTGTGTGATAGATTTAAGCAGCACGACCATGTCCAATCCAAATATCCAACCGACCTTCTAATAGTACCCTAAGAGCAACTCCAGTGGAGGCCTCCAAATTGAAGCCCCTAAAATCTATTTGCAGGCCGGATTGCAAAAAATAGGGGCCCAAAATTACCTCTCAACTCCAGTGGGAAATCAGCCCAGGCCCCTATTTTCTTCTAAAAATAGTGGGACCCAAGTTTTGAGGGGGGATTGGAGGCCTCTGGGAATGGGGGATTGGAGCTGGAACTTGGGTGGGCATGGAAAATGCATATTTATTTAGGGACTCTGCTGGAGTTGATTTTTTGGAGGAAGACCCTGGAGTTGCTCTAAGCAAGGTTATTACCATGACCATGATAATCGCCCTGCTTGCTCGTCATTTTCCTTCCGGTGGCCGGTGGATCGAAATATGTGTGTGGATGTGGGTTGATCAGCTTGCCCTGTCAGTGTTTCTGCGTTCAGACCTGAAAAGGTACTCGCCACCGCCACCATTGGTTTCAGTCAAACTGAGGGGGTGTTTAAATCCGGTAAATTGGTGAAAAGTGGTGAAAAATTTTACATTGAGAAGCGTGCCCTGTGAAAGGAGGCACGGTTGTCAGTGTGAAAACTTTTGGTGACTTTTTGGTGAGTTGTGGGAATTAAACAGAGCCTGAATTGAATGCTTGTCCAAGTCTTCAGAAGATCTTTGTGAGCATCGGGCCCTAACCAGAGCCAACCATCCTGTGGCTGCGAACGCGTTCCTCCAAACCGCACGTTTTGCAGCTGCCTTTCGTCCCGATTCCGGAGCAGTGCAGAGTCCAGACCATGCATGGATGCAGTTGTGGAGAAGCCGCCGTAGCATCATGGCATGGAGCTCCAAACAAGCCCCGGGTAATTGGGTATATGCAGAGTCCAGACCATGCATGGGTCAAGTGCAAGTGCCAGATCAGTGGACAATGGGTAATTGGGTATATGCCACGGACCATGCTGCCAACCAGCCTCGGAAGTCGGACTGAGAATATGTTCTGTGCTTACCGGCGCCAGCTCAGGGGTGATGGCTCCTGCAAACCGAAAGTACTTGGACGACGCGGCGGTTGAGTGCCAAGCCGAAGCACTTGCCTTGCCCATCGTGGGTCGTGGCGCCAACAGCAGGGACCTTGCGAGCGGGATAATAACAAGATTGTCAGGATCACAGATATGGTCATTTTTCCTGTCACAGTATATATCCAACTGTAAAATCACTTTCTATCGTATTTGTTAAAATACATATATTTGATATTAGCTTGATGATTTTAATGTTGATTTTACTACTTATTAAATTTAACTTGAGTTTGTAACAAAGCGCAGGCGGCTAACTAGCTGTGTGATATGTATTGTATGCTGTTAGATAATAAAGATAATAATCTCTATCCTCTGGATCAATCAGGAATTGTGGATGCACATGCACGAGAGCCAGGGAGACCACGTAATTGTGAATCGTCCAACATTTTGCACTTGGGCCGGAGTGGCAAACAGTCCACCAGTGAGGGGGGAGGGGCTCGTTTGCTCTGTTAGTTGGGCCGGGCCTTAGGAGTTAGGACAGTACGAGGGTCCAGATTCATCCCTTCACGGACTGAAGAGCAAACATTGGCGGACGAAGCAACGGAAGACGTTTCTGCCTTTTGCAGGCATAATATAAACTAGTGATTGGCGCGCGGCCCCCGCGCATTGTGCTGCACGATTCTTTGTTTTTACAATTGATAGAAAGTAGAAACCGACAAAAGTACGTTAGATAAATTCATGTTCATATATAATACATAACATTTGTTCTATTTGAATGATTTAGCAAGGGTAGGGAGTTCTATGGTACCTTTATATGAACGGGCACAACCGCAGTCAGTTACAACACAACTAATAAAGAGAGTGGTACTATTGACTACAAGATGCCATCGTACTGCTATGTTGTTGCTTGCCTAACTACAAGATGGAAAACAATTTGTAAGATGATTAGCTAGTATATGTAATAAAATGAGAGAAATCTAAATATAAACAATTGACAGAGATGTTATATTTTGTAGCAAGTAATAACACAAAATTTTACTTTTTATTTTCAAATGCTTTCAACCAACGCAGGTGCATCGATAGGACTTAAATATATCTCAACCAGGTTAAAGAGACCTATACTTCCTTCAACGGTCAGGTTTTACTATTGTATAAGGCTCTATAGCAGTCTACATTCAATTGACTGATATTTGTAAAATTAGAGAGACCAAGAGACAAATGTAGGAATGAACCTTTCATCAACAAAAACTATTAAAAATTAACAATTTCGTACACAACGCTCACTAAAAAAATTAGAGATTCAAATGGGGCTTGTGCTCTCCCTGTTTCATCCGCCTTTTGAACAATTGAGAGCCGCTTCTGTCCACCAGGAACTATAACTGTTGTATTACAAAACTTAGATGCTATACATACGAGCATGACCCTCAAATGGCCAGACAAGATGCAGAGACAACTAAACTCATAAAAGGAATTTTTTTTTGTGAGGATCACCAATTTTCTTTTCAATTTTAGCATACATACCACAATCTAGAATCCAGTAATTGAATACATAGTCTGTAAGTGGGAAAGAAATTTATAATAACAGAGTATTTTAGACTAATGTTTAATATAAAATTCTGTAAGCACCAGCATACGCTGTGCATATGCATTTGTCAATTTGTTTGAGACTAGCCGGCACCTATATCACGCTACTCAATTTAGGATAAGATTGATTCATTGAAAACACGAGGGCCTAAATACAAAACACCAACACCTATATCTAGGACCATGAGTTTGATTTCTGAGAAATATGAGGGTTTAAATATAAAAAACCATTGGCCTATGGCAATGGATGAAAAAAATCCGAGGAAACGCGAGGGTCTAAATACAAAACACCGGCAACTATATCTACGACCGCGGGTTTGATTTGTTAAAATACGAGGGCCTAACATAAATAATTGGTTGGATTTGATTTTTTAGAAATGGGAAGGTCTAAACGTAGAAAAATCAAAAATACAAGGGTCTAAACATAAATAATTGGTAGGATTTGATTTCTTAGAAATGCGAGGGTCTAAACGTAGAAAAAAGACGACTTATGGCTAACCGTCGGATGACCATCCGACGGCCGAAAAAATTTCGGCCGACGTGGCCACCCTGGCCGCCCGAGGAAACACCTATATCTAAGACCTTGAGTTTAATTTCTGAGAAATATGAGGGTCGAAACATAAAGAACCAGTGGCTTATGGCAATGGATGAAAAAAATTCGAGGAAACACGAGGGTCTAAATGCAAAATATCGGCACCTGTATTTAGGACCGCGGGTTTGATTTCTTAAAATACCAGGGTCTAACGTAAATAATTGGTGGGACTTGATTTCCTAGAAATGGAAAGGTCTAAATGTAGAAAAATTGGAAATACGAGGGTTCAAACGTAAATATTTGGTGGAATTTGATTTCTTAGAAATGCGAGGGTCTAAACGTAGGAAAAAAGACGACTTATGGCTAACCGTCGGATGGCCATCCAACGGCCGAAAAAATTTCGGCCGACATGGCCAACACAAGCGGCAAACGCGAGGGTCTAACTGCAAAACAACGGCACCTATGTTTAGGACCGCGGGTTTGATTTCTTAAATACCAGGGTCTAACATAAATAATCGGTGGGATTTGATTTCTTAGAAATGTGAAGGTCTAAATGTAGAAAAGTCAGAAACACGAGGGTCTAAACGTAAATAATTGGTAGGATTTGTGATTTCTTATAAATGCGAGGGTCTAAACGTAGAAAAAAGACGACTTATGGCTAATCGTCGGATGGCCATCCGACGGCCGAAAAAATTCCGGCTGACGTGGCCACCACGGGCGGCAAACGCGAGGGTCTAAATGCAAAACACCGGCATCTATATCTAGGACCGCGGGTTTGATTTCTTAAAATACCAGGGTCTAACGTAAATAATCGGTGGGATTTGATTTCTTAGAAATGTGAAGGTCTAAATGTAGAAAAGTCGGAAACACGAGGGTCTAAATATAAATAATTGATGGAATTTGTGATTTCTTAGAAATACGAGGGTCTAAATGTAGAAAAAAGACGACTTATGGCTAACCGTCGGATGGTCATCCGACGGCCGGAAAAATTCCGGCCGACGTGGCCACCACGGCCGGCCGTGATACCCGCCCGCTTTAATGAAGTTAGAAGATGGTTTATCCTAATGCATCTGATCAACTAGTGAGTAGTACGCCCTCCCTTCATAAATGATAGCTATATTTTCATCAGTGAAAAGTCAAGTTACACAAAGTTTGATCAACAATTTCTATTAGAATACGTCTTCAATTTTTAGAAAATCAATGTCATCCGAAAGAGACTATAGTCATAAATCTATTGATACAAGTCTTAAGTCCTAAACTTGCATATAATTTGACTAACTGTTGGTCAAATTTTGTATAACTTGATTTTTCACTGATGCAAATATAGGCTATCATTTCTGAATGGAGGGAGTAATATCCAATTGTCGGTGCAAGAAATCACCAACTAGTAAATTTAGTGGATTGCGCGTTTAGGCTCGGATGGTTCGCGAGAGGACACAAGGGATTATACTGGTTCAGGCACGAACGCCCTACGTCCAGTGTCGGTCGGCTCGTGTTACTCGCGTTGCTCGTAGTAGGGGTTACAAGCGGTCGAGAGAGAGAGGAGAAGCCTCCGGTCTCTGTGAGCGTCTAAGTGTGTGTGATCCGTCCTCCCCCGGAGCCTTGCTTTTTCTCTTTTATACCTCCAGGGAGAGAGCCCTCTTACAAAGTGTGTCCAATAAAATAATAATTAACCAACAACTGGGAGCTTGCCGGAGAAGCCCCGCCGCCTGCGGAGCACTGTGGGTATGGCCGGAGCACTATGCGGAGTAGTCCCGCGCCTGCTACGATCCTGTTCCCCCCTTGCGGCGCCCGCGGGGAGGCTCGAAACAGTGCACGTCACGTCCTTCTGCCACTTCGAGCCGTGTGCGGTAAGGCCAATTAATGTAATTGGTCGTGCGGTAGGTACGCGACGATGCGCCCTTCTTGTTCCCTTCAGCGCCGGCCCCCCCTGATGTCCCACGCTATCCTGGGCCGACGCCGACCCGGGCGAGGCGGAGAAGGGTCGGGCGAGGCGAAGGAGGATCGACCGTGGCAATGCGGGGTCGGCCGAGGTGAGGAAGGGTCGGGCGAGGCGGAGAAGGGTCGGCCGAGGTGACGCGGGGTCGGCCGAGGTGACGCGGGGTCGGCCGAGGCGGAGAAGGGTCGGCCGAGGTGACGCGGGGTCGGCCGAGGCGGAGAAGGGTCGGCCGAGGTGACGCGGGGTCGGCCGAGGCGGAGAAGGGTCGGCCGAGGCGGAGGAGGGTCGGCCGAGGCGTTATGGGGTCGGCCATCCTCCTTATCGCTCGGCGCTTCCCTTGCCAGCCCGGTTTACGGGTTTGCTTACGTCTATCTTCTTCTCAAAATAGCGAGGTCCCACCCGTCGATGAGTGGGTCGGATATTGATATCCGACGCCAATGCAACCAACGTCCGCACGCAAAGTGTACTGTAAATTACTGTCGAGACGGCATGAAATGGCTTAGAAAGGATCGATGGGTGCAGAGAACAAAGGAATGCACCTTTTCACCGGAGTCAAGATTCTACAGACCGCACGCGCGCACGAGACGTTCTCCGGTCCAGTTCCTCCAACCCCTTGTTAAAATACATATATTTGATAATAGTTTGATGTTTTTAATGTTGATTTCACTACTTATTAATTTTAACTTGAGTTTGTAAGAAAGCGCAGGCGGCTAACTAGCTGTGTGGTATGTACTGTATGTTGTTAGATAATAAAGATAATAATCTCTATCCTCTGGATCAATCAGGAATTGTGGATGCACATGCACGAGAGCCAGGGAGACCACGTAATGGGGGCTCCTATATGTCTTGTGGAAGGCGGGGAAGCTATCCATCTTCCAGCCCAACAACGGCCCATCCACCGCTTCTTCCTCGTCTCCGGCCGGCGAGCCCCTCCGCCCCCAGCCCCGCCGCCGCCCCGTCATGCCCGTGCCCACCTCCACCCCGGCGCCTGCTCTGCCCCCGCCTCCGACCCTGCCCACCGGATGTCCTGCCCTGCCCGGCCGGCGGCGCTACCGCGCCGCCTTGCCCTCCGCCGGCCNCTTCCCTAGCAACTCCCAACCCTAACCCCTAACCCTAACCCTAGCCCCGAGTTGGCCGGCGGCGAGCCGGCAGCAGCGGCGCGCGGGGCGAGCGGGCGCGGCGGCGCGCGGGGCGAGCTGGGAGAGGAGAAGACGATCCGACGGCTGAGATCGCGTGCACGAATCTCAAACACCGGAAGTTAATGGGAAAAAAAATCTTCCGGAAGATACATAGGATTTCCGCCACGTAATTGTGAATCGTCCAACATTTCGCACTTGGGCCGGAGTGGCAAACAGTCCACCAGTGAGGGGGAGGGGCTAGTTTGCTCTGTTAGTTGGGCCAGGCCTTAGGAGTTTGGACAGTGCGAGGGTCCAGATTCATCCCTTCAAGGACTGAAGAGCAAATGTTGGCGGACGAAGCAACGGAAGACGTTTCTGCTTTTTGCAAGCATATATAAATGGTTTATCCAATGCATCTGATCAACTAATAAGTCGTAATATCCAATGCAACGTCCGCAAAGTTTACTGTAAATTACGGTCGAGATGGCATGAGATAGAAAGGATCGATGGGTGCAGAGAACTAAGGAATGCACCTTTTTCACCAGAGTCCAAGATTCTACGGACCGAACGCGCGTACGAGACGTTTTCCGGTCCAGTTCCTCCGCTCGCAGCTAGCTAGGAATGAGCGTGGTAAGAAGTAAGGATGCTTTGCTTGCGACGCAGTGCTAACCCCCCGTAGCTAGAGCCTACAAGTACTAAACAATTAGCATTCAAACAACATAGTTCAGCAAATTACATTTTTAAGTAAGGCCAACTAACTACGAAGGAGTAGTAAAGAAAGCTACTGCAGTTGCCACGACCTCGCGCACCAAAGATTCGATCTCAGGGCACTGGTGCTCGGGTTTCTCTCTTCTTCGCCGAAAGAAAGAAGGAAAGAAAGCTCGTTTCTGATGCATCAGATTGCGTCAAACCACGAATTTTGGTCGAACTGCGCAGCTCCGCCTTTATTTGTCGGTGAGCCCGCAAGTTCGCTGCAATTTACCACGTAGCCCAACCCGTACGCGCACGTCTATAAAATCAAATGGCCTGGCGTCCTCCGAACCCTATCTTCTCAATCCCCACAGCCATCGATCAGTAGGTAGAAGTGAGTAGCGACGACCAAGTTCACTGTTCACACCTCGTAAAGCGCCTGAGAGAGAGGAAATGGCGGCAGGAAGGAGGAAGAAGGCGGCGGCGGCTGTGGCGCTTCTTATGATCATGATCCTTCTGGTCGCTTCTTCCTCTCGCGGCGCCAGCGCCATCACCGCGGCACGCCTGCAGGGCGAGGCAGGCGGCGGTCATGGCCACCACCGTGGCCGTGTCGTCGTGGAGTCCACTACTCCGGCGGTGGGCGAAGGGAAGGGCGCCGGCCGCTCCAACTGCACGCACAATTCTAACCAGCCCAAGCTCGGGCCTTGTCCTCCTGATGATGACTGACAGGCCGATCGATCGAAGCTCAGGCCATGGTTGCTGAATGCTGAATATGAACACAATACGTGTACTGACGGTCGATCGTAGTTTGATAACGTACAGTACATAGCTAGCTTGCGACTACTGGCGGAGGGTGAAATAAATAAATAATTACGTCCGCGCGCAAACAGGTGCTTGTTACAATACTTCAGAGTGTATGTCAGTTCACTCATCGTATCTGATTAAAAGTGAACAACTCTGTACCATCTATGGGGATTAATTTATTGCATGCATTATACGGTGTGTAAATAGTCTTATGTTGTTGGACAATATAAATATACATGGAGTGGTTACCCGGGCCCCGGACTTCCTAGCTAGGAAAGCTCCCTTGTTCAGTTGTTCTACCTAACTCAAAACGTTTGACTCCTTTTAGTGTTTTGTACAAAAATAATCTCATTCTACCTTTGATAAAGCTGTTTTTGGAGCCTCCCTAGTCTCTACTGAGTTCAGCGCCAGAGATGTTAAAAAAGGTCGGTGCATGCATCCTGCTGTGACAAGTGGCCATTGTCGTCGCATAGCAAGACGAATCGAGGTTTTTTAATTATTTCTCGGATGGAAAATAGCATTTATTTTGGCCTCTGCAGAGGCACGCACTCAACCATCTATCTATTGTTACAAGTTTGATCCCTTGACTGTCAGCATAAAATTATCGAAGTGCCCAAAAAATTAGCGAATGTGTCTCACATCTGATGACCTGAAGCATTAAAGCCCTATCCCTAAACATTACCCCCATATGGAACGCTTCCCATCCTCTCTGCCTAGCTAGGCGGTGAGCAAATGAGCAATAACCGCGACAGTGTTTTTTTGCAGCTTTGCAAGTGACCGACTGATGGTAGCTATTTTCGTTGCACTATCATGATAGCCTCCCGTAAAGTGTTAATTAGTTTGTTCGTAAATATATTTATAGTAGTTTGGTAAAAACTATTAGGAAATATATACCCACAAAAAAATAAACTATTAGTTGTTTCAACCATTGTAAAATTATTCTTAAATATAAATCCATTTTCGATTAACTGGTTCAACTTACGGACTTTAGACCATCTCCATCGGCTTTCAAATAAATATTTTTCAATAATCATCTGGCGGAAATGCCACAATATCTTTTTCATGATTACTGTGAGGAGTTGCTTTTACGGCTCCGAGAGTCACAACTCCCCTCTATTTGGCGATTGTTGGGTAGATTATTGATTTATCCCAAAAATTACTGAAAAAAGAAAATGATAAAAGGAATCTGACTGAACACTATTTTTCCAATCATTATGTTAGTTGGAGTGGAAAATGGGAACTGTCGGAGATGCTCGGATGTATAAGACAAGTTGGACAAAGTTAATTTGGGTTAGACCATGGCACTGCGGACCGCAATGTTGGTATGCTCGGTTGAAGCTGTTTCGTCGGCAAAACGAAAGTAGCGGAAAGATAGGGAAAAGTTTCTGCTTTTGTACTGTAAAAAAGGCAAGACATTTTCACCGTTCATGCACGGGAATCTGAAGAATACACTACGTATAACCCACATGAACGGATGTCAAAAAGAACGCCCATGTGTAGCATAGGATGAGGCTCAGGAAGCTCCTCAGCATTGGGCATGCCATCACATGCACGCCGCTTTTGTGGTTTTGGCACTTTGCGATGGGCTGAAAAATGTTTCGTCGTTGACAATCAGGTAATGGGAAGGACCAACCACGCCTTGCGCCATGTTCAGATTCTTCTCATCTCGCATGAAGCTCTCCCACTTTAGCTTTTCCTTCCTCTCATGCTCTTTTGCTCCTTGTGTCAACTGCTTGTCGTGAAAAGTAGCTTAACAACACAGATCACGTACCAAAGATTCTCATGGCGTAACGGTTAGAGCGTTGAACTCCGGGGTCGAGAAATTCCTATTGCCGGCCAGGGTTTGAGTACCTGTTTAAGACAAAAATCAAAAATCAAAGGAATGTATTTTTGTCTGGTGTCATGGTTTATGTCCGAAGCCGATTTCGCGCTACAGGGAGGAGGACTCGAAGGTGGCGGCCGCGAAAGCTGGGCATTGTCCTCCCCGTTATAATATAAGCTCGATTCATCTGCCCTCAAAAAAAAAAAAAATAACTAGGTAGGCCTGGCGTGCGCTGCCGGCCTGCCGCGCCCATGTGCTTTCGCCCTGTTGGGTATTCTGATGGGTCTCTTGGTCCAAATAACGTAGCCTAGCCTCGTAGCCCAATTTCTCCATCGCACACGCGCTCGGAGCAGGCCAAATGGGCCGGCAAACGTGAAAGCGCAACCGCGCGCAGCCCAAAGCGAAAAAAACCCTTCTACTGTGCAACAACACCTCTCTGAGTCTGGATTCCCAGTGATACGAAGTTAGATATTATCTGCCACATCATTACGAGTGTCCATCCGTTTATTTTTCTTTCAACATGTGGCACGGAAGCCATGTTAATCAAGCAAGAAGGGGAGGGGTGAGAGTCTGCATCGAGCTGGGGTTGATGCAGACTTCAGACGCAGCTAGCACAGCTGACAAGACGAGCTAGCGCTCGTTCTCAACCTTCCCAAGTTGTAGCTAGAATATTGTTGGTCTGCACTTATGATAAGATATTTGAATGTATTCTATCCGTTCCAAATTGCAGGTCGTTTTGGTTTGTTCGTTACTTTTGCCATACATGTAATATATATAATATCTAGATGCATGTCAAAAGTAATAAACTTCGAAAAGCCAAAACGACTTACAATTTGAAACGAAGAGAGTATTTGCTACTGACTATACATGTGAAATGATATACAGCACTCATGTTCATAAGGCCGGTCTTAATTACTACCGCTCAGTTCCAAATTATAGTTTGTTGTGTTTTTAGGTATATTTTTTTTGATATACACATCTAAGTGTATAGCAAAATATATATACCTTAAAATGAATTATAATTTAGGGTGGAGGGGGTAATTAATAGTGCATGATATTTCTTTTGGAACATTTAAAAAAATTATCTCATTATTGCTTACAGAATAGTTCATTATGTGTTAATTCCATATTGATGGTTGAACAATTTATAGATTTAGTAGTATGATAGTATATATGCCAGTCTTGGACATAATTTGGTCACCATACTAGTTGTGCTGTGTGAAGAAAGAGCATGTTGCACGGATTTAGATGTTGTGGCAGATAGTCCACAGCCATATCAAGTGCGTACTACCTTCGTTCTTAAATATATATATGTAGGATAAATTGATTGGTTTAAAAATAGACTTATTTGTTTGTCCTAAATGTATTGTTGCAACTGAAAGCGCATATGCAATTGTTATGTGTGTATTACCTATGAAGCAATGCTTGCTCGTTGGTGTATGCACACGAGGTATTTGATGAAATGGTTGGTTCGATTAGCTAGCCGGTTTTGTTCCATTGCTATAAACTTCTAATGGGTTTTGCTTCTGCAGTATCTGTTAGTCCGTTTTGTCATCTCAAGTGGTATGTGCACTTGTTTGTTTATGTGCACATTGTTAGCGAGTGATTAGCTTGCTAATTTGGTTCATTTGGTGCTTCCTCACAGCCTATCTCAGATCCTCAAGCTCGACTCCTATAGTCATCTTCCTTGTTCATTGTCCATCAGTGCAAAAATAGGCAGTGCACCATGCATATATGTTATCCTCCAAACATAGCCTCCAAGAACGTCTCCCCACCCTTCTTTCCCCGGAACCCACACCCCCCAAATAAACCGCGGCTCGCCATTGTCCCCCGCCCTTGCTCCATTCTCTCTGCCTTGGGTGATGGAAGGCAGAGAGCGAAAGCCAGGAGGAAGTGGTCAGTAAAGGAACAAATTTTGCCCTAAAAAAAGGTTTAAGGAAAAACAATCAGCTCCGACCATGTCGTCGGCGTTCGGCGACTTCGGCCCGCTCACGGAGCGGCGCAAAGCCGAGAAGGCGCGGCAGCAGCGCAGGCGCATCATGATCGCCGTCGGTACGGTGACCATCGTCATCGCGCTCATCGTCGTGGGCAGCGCCGCCGTCATGTACAGCGGGAAGTCGTCGTCCAGCGACGGCCACAAGTCCGGCTCCAAGGGCTCCTCGTCGCCATCCAAAGGCAAGTCCGGCGGCGGGTCTAGCTCTGGTGCTGAGAAGTCGGATTCGGACTCGGAGTCGGAGTCGCCGCCGTCGTCGGACTCGAAGCCGGACCTGAAGGCCGTGTCCAAGAGCATCAAGGTGATGTGCGCGCAGACGGACTACACGGACACGTGCGAGAAGAGCCTGGGCAAGGCCGCGAACGCGAGCGCGACGTCTCCCAAGGACATCGTCCGGGCGGCCGTGGAGGTGATCGGTGACGCGATCGGGGAGGCGTTCGGCCGCGCGGACCTTATCCTGAGCAACGACCCGCGCGTGAAGGCCGCCGTGTCCGACTGCAAGGAGATCTTCGGCGACGCCAAGGACGACCTCAACCGCACGCTCGGCGGCGTCGACGCCAAGGACGGCATGTCCAAGGAGGGCTTCCAGCTGCGCATCTGGCTCAGCGCGGTGATCGCGCACATGGAGACGTGCATCGACGGTTTCCCCGACGACGAGTTCAAGACCAAGGTGAAGGACTCGTTCACCAGCGGCAAGGAGCTCACCAGCAACGCCCTGGCGCTCATCGAGAAGGGGGCGTCGCTGCTCTCCGTGCTCAAGGCGGGCTCGAAGCGGCGGCTGCTCGCCGAGGAGCAGGAGGCGTCGAGAGCCGGGCCGGCGCTCGACAAGGACGGCATCCCCGAGTGGGTGCCCGACGCTGAGCGGAGGGTGCTCAAGGGCGGTGGCTTCAAGAACACGCTCACGCCGACCGTGGTGGTGGCCAAGGACGGCAGCGGCAAGTACAAGACCATCAACGAGGCGCTCGCCGCCATGCCCAAGACAAACAAGGATAGGTACGTGATCCAGGTGAAGGAAGGGGTGTACGAGGAGTACGTGACCATCACCAAGGCCATGGTGAACGTGACCCTGTTGGGCGACGGCTCCAAGAAGTCCATCGTCACCGGCAAGAAGAACTTCGTCGACGGGGTCACGACCTTCAAGACAGCAACCTTCAGTAAGGATCTCCGATCAATTCGATCGATTCAGATCAGCAGCTAGCTAGCGTCCTGAGCAGCAATTCGATCGATTGAAAAAATTGTTGTCGATCGGCAGCTGCGCAGGGCGACGGGTTCATGGCGATCGGGATGGGGTTCCAGAACACGGCGGGGCCGGAGAAGCACCAGGCGGTGGCGCTGCTGGTGCAGTCGGACAAGTCCATCTTCCTCAACTGCCGCATGGACGCGTTCCAGGACACGCTGTACGCGCACTCCAAGGCGCAGTTCTACCGCAACTGCGTCATCTCCGGCACGGTGGACTTCGTCTTCGGTGACGCGGCGGCCGTGTTCCAGAACTGCATCCTGGTGCTGCGCCGCCCCATGGACAACCAGCAGAACATCGCCACCGCGCAGGGCCGCGCCGACGCGCGCGAGGCCACCGGCTTCGTGCTCCAAAAGTGCGAGTTCCAGGCCGAGACCGCGCTCAGGGACGCCGCCCGCCCGCCCATCAAGAACTACCTCGGCCGGCCGTGGCGCGAGTGCTCGCGCACCGTCGTCATGGAGTCGGAGCTCCCGGACTTCATCGACAAGGCCGGCTACATGCCGTGGCAAGGCGACTTCGGGCTCAAGACGCTCTACTACGCCGAGTACGCCAACACCGGCCCCGGCGCCAACACGGCCGGCCGCGTCAACTGGCCCGGCTACAAGAAGGTGATCAGCAAGCCGGATGCGGCCAAGTTCACCGTCGAGAACTTCCTGCACGCCCAGCCGTGGATCGACCCCACGGGGACGCCGGTCAAGTACGACCTGTTCACATGAGGACGACGGACGGCCGGGGATCGGATCGGACCGGAGGAGGGTGGCCGGAGCCAAATTGAAGGGGCCGAGCGTCGCGTCGATCACCGTGAGTGCACGAGTGGAGATGCTACGGTGCCTGTGCATCGTCCAGTTTAAATTCGGGTGGGGTATACTGGCTGCTATATGCGTTTTGTACCTGTACATGAAGTTTCTTTTTTCCTATACCACGATTACGTCTCAGTATAGAAAGATTTGGAAATTCTTTGACAGAGATATTGAAGGTCAAGAGCAGTGTATATTGGCATGTTTCTTTTTCGTGTTACACTGTACCATTTCACTGACAACACTATGCGAGATGCTACATGTGAGTTAGCTGAAAATGAGGCTTTGATCAAGATGGCCTGCAGCCGTCTGATCTACAACGAACAACCATAGCATATCTTCCACGGTTCAGCACGACCAGTTCTTCTTCCACCACCACCATGATGGCGGCCATGGTAACCCTGCCATTATTTACCTCCCGGCCACATCAGCATCGTCCATCTCCACCGCCCGTCCTCCACCATGATGGCCAGGGGAAGCTTGTTGTGGCAGAACCGCCCAAATTAAACCGGCTTAAGTGCACTAACCATCATCTTAACAAATAATCTAGTCATCGTGCACTTAAAACGGTGTAATTCGACAGTCTGTCGGGTAACTCCCGATTCAACCACATGTTGAGCATAAGGACCGAAACAATACACCAGATATCTCATTCGATGATGAGCATAGATAGTATGAGTACAACAGAGGTTCATATTGCAACATAAGACAGGTCTTATACAAGCCAAGTTCTTCAAGCCCTAATTAAACACAAGATAGAGCTAGGGTAACTACTCGTTGAGCTCCTCAACTTCCCATCCTTCAGCATTACGACCATTGTACTTAACACAGCAAGGACAATATTCAACATTATCTTGCCCTGAAAAGAATTAAGCAACAAACCCTGAGTAACTACTACTCAGCAAGACTTACCCGACTTAATTGACTCTTAGCATGCAAGCTTTTGGTTGTGGGTTTGTTTTGCTCAAAAAACAACTAAGAATTAATCCTATTTTCAATGTTTTAGTATCAAGATTAGTGTATTAATACTAACTTCTATGTTTGCCATCTATCATATTATTAAGTTTAAAAGCAATTCATTAACAAGCAACAATTACCATATCGTCATTCAATCAACCATTTCATATTTCCCCTTTATCTTCATTATGTCGCACTGTGACGGAGAGATCAAGGTTCTCTTATCCGAGAGTGGCGGCGAATCGATCCGATTTTAAACCTTGCAAGGTAAACCTAATCACACGACACGTACGCGCCCCGTCGGGCCGTACATGGCAACCGTTCCCTATATGCACCCCGCATAGGTGAACTGCCCTGCAGCCCGGGACCGCTAATCCCCACCGATACCAACGACGGGTCAGCCATGAGTTACTGACTAGCACCACTGAAGAAGACAGTATCAGTTCACTCTACCAGTTTGCATATAGGTACGTAGGTTTACCGGGTTCAACTACCTCTTACTACCGGCATGTGATTAGTACTGTTCAACCCTGATACCCTGGGCCCCACGAACGACTTCCACTTTTAGTAAACAAACCATCAATTCCCATAATTATCTTTAAAAGCGAAACCCTATGTCTCGCGAGTGACGGTAATCACTCGACTTCTATCGGACTTATTTAAGCATAGCAACTAACGAAACAACAACTAGTATTTGACCAGGTGCCTAAGGAAATATGCATCTATGGTTTCATACAACTCCTAGAAACGTAAATGCACATAGATACTTAAGTAAAACATTGCACAGTTTTGAAATAAGGGTTATGTTCCGGGGCTTGCCTTGCTCAGAGATTAGTTCCTCTGGTCCTGGGGCCGAGTCTCGTTGTTGCTCGACAGACCCTTGCTGCTCCTGGGGTTCGGCTACTAGCTCGTACACGACCTCGGCAGTTTCTAGTCGAATAAAAAGATGCAGTGCATGAGATGATGCATGAGTTACTTAATATACTTTTCTCAATTTACTTCCTTCATTAACTCCCATGAAGCAAAAGAATATGGTGTGTGTACTTAAGAGTTTAGCATTACATGAACACATGTGATATGAATATACCTTTTACTAGTGGTGTTGGTTATTTTTAACTTCAATATATTCAGAGCCTCTGCTATGTATAAACTATGATATTTAGCATAATAAAAGTAACATATTTTATTTATGTACTTATGTGATAACTTGTTCTACCTAGCTATACAAAGTGTTTCATTAAATTATTTAAAATTAAAGTGGCAAATATATTTATACTAGCATTTGTATGAAAAGGAAATATATCATATGTCTAACAAAAATTAATCTTAACATTTTTAAAATCTTATCATGTTTCTTATGTTTTAACAAAGTTAATAAGTCTTATTTAAACATATAACAAGATATGCATGTAAGCTTGATGTAGACATGACTGTATATTTTTTCCTAGATAGAACTTTGTGTGAGTGATTTAACAAAATTTAGTTTGTATTTTTCTCATTTTTCTATGATTTTGTATGAATTTTACCAAACCATATTCATTAATTAAATTATGAAAAGGTTAAAAGGTTCCTGGGCCACACTCCTGGGCTCGGCCCGGCCCGGCATCGCGCACGGCCCACGCGCGCGCAGGGCACGCGGCCCAGCCCGACGCCGCGCGNATAAAAGGAAATATATCATATGTCTAACAAAAATTAATCTTAACATTTTTAAAATCTTATCATGTTTCTTATGTTTTAACAAAGTTAATAAGTCTTATTTAAACATATAACAAGATATGCATGTAAGCTTGATGTAGACATGACTGTATATTTTTTCCTAGATAGAACTTTGTGTGAGTGATTTAACAAAATTTAGTTTGTATTTTTCTTATTTTTCTGTGATTTTGTATGAATTTTACCAAACCATATTCATTAATTAAATTATGAAAAGGTTAAAAGGTTCCTGGGCCACACTCCTGGGCTCGGCCCGGCCCGGCATCGCGCACGGCCCACGCGCGCGCAGGGCACGCGGCCCAGCCCGACGCCGCGCGAGCGGCCCATGGCCTGTTCGGCCCATTGGCCGAGCGGCTTAAGGCTCGCGCGGCCGAACGGCCGGCGCGGCCCGCCTCCTTCCTCCTCTCCCCTTCCTCACCTCTCTTCTCCCGGGCGGCGACGGCGGCGATGCTCGGCGGCGGCAGCGGCCGGGGCGAGGAGGAGATCCTCCCCACGGAGCCACGCCAGGTGCGCTCCTTCCTCTCCTCCCTCTCCCTTTCTTCTTCCCTCTGCTCCCTCTCTTCCCTGGGTTAGGGTTAGGGCGACGGCTCGGAGTGAGGGGTGGTGGCCGGCGGTTAGCCGGGGATGGAGAAGGGTGGGGTGGTGTGGGGTAGAGTGGGGTAGGGGTAGCTTTTATAGGCGGAGGCGGAGCGTGCGTGTGTGAGTGTCGCCGGCCGGGGGATGAATCGGGCCGGCGGTGAGGTGGCGCGGGAGCAGTGGCGACGGAACGGAGAGGAGCGCGCGTGGCTGTGTGAGCAGGGCGGCGGAGCGAAGGGGGGAATGAATGCGCGGCAGCCGGTGAAGTGGTCCGGCGCAGGGGCTCGGGTGGCGGCGCGTGGCATGCGGAGGGAGCAACTCCGGCGCGGCCGTGGTACGGCGAAGGGAGTGCCGGGGTAACGGCGGTCATGCAAGCTGGGCGCGTGGCGGGGTGGTGGGGTCGGGGCGCGACGGTCCGGCCTGGCCGGCGCGTGGACGCCGAGGCCGGCGCCCCGTCACGGCATGGGCAAAGCCGTGCCGTGGCGGCCTCCCTCTTTTTTTTTTGATTTTGAAATTGAATTTGAAATTGGATTTGAAATTGAATTTGAAATTCCACAGTCCTTCCCCCTAAAAAGAATCTCGTCCCGAGATTCCAAAGATGAAGCGGAACTAGAGTAAGATGGAGATGAGGTTATACCTGGGTAAGTGAGAGGGAAGTCAGGATAATTGGTTTTGAGGAAAGCTTCACTTTCCCAAGTGGCTTCTCTTTCAGAATGATGACTCCATTGAACCTTATAGAAGAAACTGGTGCTGTGTCGAGTAACACGTTCCTTCCGATCAACAATTTTTATAGGCCATTCTTTATAAGTGAGATCGGACTCTAAGTGAACATCTTCCATCCCTACCAACTCGGTGGGAACCCGAAGGCATCTCCTTAGTTGAGACACATGAAAGACATCATGGACGGCCGACAAATGTGGAGAAAGTTTCAATCTATAAGCGACTGGTCCACACCGTTCAGTAATAAGGAATGGTCCAATATATCGGGGTGCCAATTTCTCTTTGATGCCGAAGCGTCGAATGCCCTTCATAGGAGACACTCGAAGGTAAACATGATCACCAACTTGAAACTCAAGGGGTCGACGCCTTCTATCGGCGTAATCCTTTTGACGAGACTGTGCAATCTTTAGATTCTTGTGTATGAACTGAACTTGTTCTTCGGCATCTTGAACAATATCTGGTCCAAAATAATTTCTCTCACCAGCTTCAGACCAATTTAGAGGTGTTCTACACCTGCGTCCATACAAAGCTTCAAAAGGAGCCATCTTGAGGCTCTCATTAATGGCAAGTTCAAGCAATTGAGATGTGGCCTGAGGAAATGGAGCAGAGAACTCTCACAGCTGAATAAACTGATTAATAATTGCAGTTGGGTTTTGGCCTTGCTGGATGGCCTAGAAGACCAAAGACTGTTAAGCACGCCAGAGGCAAATTTTAGAAAATTGATCAAGATTCATCTCTAGAAATTGTTGGAAGCCAAGAGAAAATATTGGAAACAAAGAAACACAGTGAGATGGGTGAAATTTGGAGATGAAAATACTCAGCTTTTTCAGGCAATGGCATCTCACTCTTACAGAAGGAATTTCATAGCCACATTGTTACTAGCAGATGGTACTACTGTATCCGATCATTCTCTGAAGGCAGGGGCTCTCTGGTCCTCATTTAAAGACAGATTGGGTACCTCTGAATTCCAGGAAATTTTCTTTGATCTATCCTCTTTAGTTCAGCCTGTAGAACTACCAGTTATGGATGCACCCTTTTCTAAAGAGGAAATTGATAGTGTGATTAAAGAGATGGCCCCTGATCATGCCCCTGGACCTGATGGATTCAATGGATTATTCATGAAGAAATGTTGGCCTATTATATCTGAGGATTTGTATCGTTTATGTGATGGTTTTTATAATGGCACATCGGATTTGAGATGCATAAATGGGTCTTTTATTACTCTGGTGCCAAAAAAAGATTGTCCCCTCACTGTGAATGACTATAGGCCGATCTCATTGCTTAACTCTTCTTTAAAGCTCCTCACCAAGTTGTTAGCCAATCGCCTGCAACAAGTCATTTTGAGTATTATTCATGAAAATCAATATGGTTTCCTTAAAGGTAGAACTATACAGGATTGCCTTGCATGGGCTTTTCAATTCCTTCACTTTTGTCATCACAGTAAAAGGGAAATTGTGATCCTCAAGCTAGATTTTGAAAAGGCTTTTGATAAGGTTGAACACCAAGTAATCCTGCAAATGTTTCAATAGAAGGGTTTTTCAGCGAAATGGATTGACTGGATTAGAATCATTTTGGCCTCAGGGACTTCTTCTGTCTTGTTAAATGGTGTTCCTGGGAAAACATTTGAATGCAAAAGGGGTGTTCGACAAGGAGATCCCCTTTCCCCACTCCTATTTGTGGTCGCAGCTGATCTACTGCAGGCAGTGGTCAATGATGCAGCGCATAATAATCTGATACACCATCCGTTAGGGGATAGTTTTGGGGGGGACTATCCTATTGTGCAGTATGCAGACGACACTCTGATTGTTATGCCGGCTGATGAAAGTCAACTTCTTAACCTTAAGGATATTTTGGATACTTATGCTGCATCTACTGGTCTTAAAGTAAATTTCCAAAAATCTTCTTTGGTACCCATCAATGTGCAGCCGTCTCATGCCTCGGCGCTAGCTGAAGCTATTGGATGTCAAGTAGGTGCTATGCCATTCACATATCTGGGGTTACCCCTTGGTACCACGAGGCCCACTGTGCAAGAATACCTACCTTTGATGAATAGAATAGAAAGAAGAATGATGGGTATCAATAAGCTGATGTCTTATAGTGGAAGATTAATTGTGGTGAACTCAGTGCTCTCCTCTTTGCCAACATTCTATTTATGTACTCTAAAACTGCCAGTGACTGTCATTGATCAGATTGACCGATATAGGAAGCACATGCTATGGGATAAAGGAGATCTCACAAAAAAAGGAGGATGTCTAGTTGCATGGGAAAATGCTTGCAAGACTAAGGAGCAAGGTGGTTTGGGAATCATTGATTTGAGAACTCAAAACTCTACCCTCTTGATGAAGCATCTCCACAAATTTTATAATCATGCTGATGTACCTTGGGTTTCCATCACTTGGCAGTGCCTATATTCAAATGATACTGTGCCTCATATGAAAAAACCAGTTGGGTCATTCTGGTGGCGTGATGTTCTATCCCAAGATGTTAGCTTCTTCAAGATTGCTGCTTGCAAGGTTAACTTAGGTAACACGGTTTGTTTTTGGACGGACCTTTGGGATCTAGGAATTTTGCAATGGCAATTTCCTCAGTTATTCTCTTTTGTCAAAGATAAAAAGATTTCGGTAAAGAGATTTCTCTCACAAGATGCTCATGCAAATTACTTCACCCCATTATCAGTTATTGCTTCAGATCAGCTTGTTGAGCTTACTGCCCTTGTCCAGAACTTGGTTACTGATGAAAATATGATGGATCAATGGTCATATATTTGGGGATCTGATATATACACGTCCAAGAAAGCCTATAAACAACTGAGAGGCTTGGCTCCTATTAGTCCGGTCTTCAAATGGATATGGAAGTCATGCTCAAGAGGAAGAAATAAGTTCACCTTTTGGCTCCTTCTTTGAGATAGGTTGAATACCAGAAATATTTTGAGAAGAAAAAGAAGAATTTTGGATGATTACAGCTGCCCCATGTGTGGTTCTAGTGCTGAAGAGACAGTTGAGCACTTATTCTTTACTTGCTCTTTCTCTGGCTGGTGTTGGCGCTTTCTTAACATTCAATGGGACTCAGCGCTACAAATCTTTGAGCGAATTGTTCAAGCTAGGAGGGTTTTCGGTTCTAAAATTTTCAGAGAGCTGCTGCTTGTTACCGCTTGGGCCATTTGGACTCACAGGAATGAAGTTATTTTTGATGGGGTACCTCTATCTCTGCGCCGATGGAAGATGATATTCAAGGAGGAATTTAGCCTTATTATCCATAGAGCTAAGCCTTCCTTGAAGCTGGAGTTGGAATCTTGGTTATGTAATTTCCATTAGTTTTTTCTTTCTTCCCCTTTGGGCCTGAGGCCTTGTAACATGTAAATATCATATTCTCCTTAATAGAAAAAATCAGTAGGGGCCTCCCCTGCTGTCCGTTCAAAAAAGGCTCTCTTGATAACTATTATTATATGAAAATTCCGCTAATGGAAGACACTCATCCCACTTGGTGTTATAAACGAGTGCACATGCTCTTAGCATATCTTCAACAATTTGATTTACCCGTTCAGTTTGTCCATCGGTCTGAGGATGATAAGCCGAACTACGAATAAGCTTGGTACCAAGTGAGGCATGTAGTTGTTCCCAAAAACGACCTATAAATTGAGGTCCACGGTCAGATATGATTGTCTTGGGAACTCCATGAAGACTTACAATACGAGCAATGTATAGTTCAGCATAATTGACTGACCTATACTTTGTTTTTACTGGAAGAAAATGTGCTGTCTTCGTAAGACGATCTATAATAACCCAGATGGAATTATAACCTTTCGAGGTTTTAGGCAGTCCCGTAATGAAATCCATACTGATATCCTCCCATTTCCAAGATGGAATGCTCAATGGATGGAGTGGACCAGCGGGTTTGAGGTGGCTAGCTTTCACTCGTTGACAAATGTCACACTCGGACACATATTTAGCAATTTCCCGTTTCATTCTAGTCCACCAGAACCGCTGCTTGAGATCTTGATACATTTTGCTGCTTCCAGGGTGAATAGAATAACGGGAGAGATGAGCTTCGTCAAGAATTTGCTTTCGGAGCTCATGGTCTTTAGGTATGACCAAACGGGTCTTAAACCACAAAATACCAGCATCATCAAGATGAAAACAACGCACCCGCTCATCATTTTTAGTAAGCCTTTGCCGAATTTTCTCCATACCCACATCATTTTTCTGAGCAAGAATAATTTGATCTCGGAGAGTGGGTATAAGGATAATATTATCGAGGGTGCCTTGCAAGATGATTCCTAAATTCAATTTTTCCATTTCAAAGCAAAGAGTTTCACTGAGGGTAGTAGCAGATAAACAATTGCAATGAGCCCTGCGGCTTAAAGCATCTGCTACCACATTGGCCTTGCCAGGATGATAGTGAATTTTCAGATCATAATCCTTAATCAGCTCTAACCAACGCCTTTGGCGCATATTCAGTTCCTACTGGGTAAATATATACTTGAGACTTTTATGATCTGTATATATATGAACCGAATTACCCAAAAGGTAATGGCGCCAGATTTTCAATGCATGTACCACGGCTGCTAACTCCAGATCATGGGTAGCATAATTCTCCTCGTGGCGCTTGAGTGACCGAGAAGCATAAGCAATTACACGTCAGTCCTGCATCAAGGCACAGCCGAGTCCAGTACCCGACGCATCGCAATATACGTCGAAGGGTCGGGTAATGTCCGGCTGGGCCAATACAGGAGCCGTCATTAAGAGCTTCCTGAGAGTGTGAAAAGCTTGCTCACATCTATCATTCCATTCAAACTTGACATCCTTCTTTAGTAATTCTGTCATGGGCTTTACAATTTTTGAGAATTCTGGGACAAATCATCCATAATAACCAGCTAATCCCAGAAAACTTCGAATATCTGAAGCTGATTCAGGAGTCTTCCAATCCAACACATCCTGAATCTTCTTAGGGTCAACAGATATACCCTCGGGTGAGATTACGTGTCCCAAAAATGGAACCTTATTAATCCAGAATTCACATTTACTGAACTTCGCATACAACTGATGATCTCGAAGTCGTTGAAGAACAACTCGAAGATGCTCGGCATGTTCTTGCTCGTTTTTGGAATATATCAAAATGTCGTCGATGAATACGACAACAAACTTGTCCAATTCCGGCATGAATACCGAATTCATGAGATACATGAAATGAGCTGGAGCATTGGTCAACCCAAAAGACATGACCAAGTACTCATACAGACCATATCGAGTGGAAAAGGCTGTCTTTGGAATATCCTCCGGCCTGATCCTTATTTGGTGATAGCCAGAGCGAAGATCAATTTTGGAGAAAACTTTGGCACCAGCTAGTTGGTCAAACAGGATATCAATACAGGGAAGTGGATATTTGTTTTTGATAGTGACTGCATTCAAGGGTCTGTAGTCCACACATAACCGGAGACTGTGATCTTTCTTCTTAACAAATAATGCGGGGCATCCCCAAGGTGAAGTGCTTGGACGAATAAAGCCCTTATCTAGCATTTCCTATAACTGGATTTTCAATTCCGCTAGCTCATTAGGAGCCATACGGTGTGGTCTTCTAGAAATGGGTGATGTGCCTGGTTGTAACTCAATGACAAATTCAACATCTCGCTCGGGTGGCAAGCCCGGCAAGTCATCAGGAAATACATCCAGATACTCGCATACCACCGGAATATCTTTTACAGATTTGCCTTCCGTGTGATTCACCGTGTGGTTTAAGATCTCATGATTAGCAAGGCGTATTTCTAAAGATCCATGTGTTGGAGAATTTATGTGAACGGTTCGTGCGGAAGTATCTAAAAGAACCCCATGTAAATTCATCCAGTTCATACCCAAAATAATATCAATCCCTTGAGATGGAAGTATGATAAGTGGAATGGGAAAGATATGGCCATCTAGGTTAAGAGGAATAGGTTTTGTCATTTGGTTTGTGAAAATTTGTCCTCCCGGGGAAAGAATCTTATAGGGATTCTTTAGATAATTTACTGGTAACTGGTGTCTAGTTACACAGTCTTTACTGATAAAAGTGTGTGATGCACCAGAATCAAATAACACTCTAACTGACTGATCATTAACGAAAAACATACCCGTCATTACTGGTGCCCCTTCAGGAACCTCCTCAAGCTGGGTGTAGTTCACATTACCAGGCTTGAAATGAGCCATTTTCTTCTTTGGATGCAGCTGGTTGGAGTTCTGGCCTTGCTTGGGTGGCATAGGACACTCCCGAGAAAAATGTCCAAGTTGACCACAGTTGTAGCAAGGAAAAGAATTGGAGCGATTGCCCGTAGTCTGCATTGGTGCCTTCTGTACATTCTGTTGAGTAGGAGGCCTAAATGAACCTTGCTGCTGGTACTGAGGTTGAGGTGGCCTGTTGATATTCTGCTGCATGGGCGGCCTAAACACAGGCCAGTGCTGAGGTGGCCTGTACACCTGCTGATGCTGATATGGTGCGCGCGGCGGTCCCGTCTGAACTAAACGGAACCTCGGCTGAGTGCTGCTAGAAGATCCCACAGCAGGTGCCTTCCGCTTCTTATCAGCCTTGTGAGCTAAGTGGGCGTCCTCTTGAATGATAGCCCCATTAACTAGCTCACTGAAGCTGTCAAACTTGAACATGGCCAGACGATCCTGAAGTTTGCTGTTAAGACCTTGCCTGAAGCACGCCTACTTCTTCTTATCAGAATCAACATGATATCCTGCATATTGGGACAGATTATTGAAGGCTTGGGCATACTGCACCACATTATGAGTACCCTGCTTTAATGCTAAAAACTCGGACAATTTTCTTTGCATAACACCAGCAGGGATATGATGAGCTCGGAAGGCTTCCTTAAATTCATCCCAAGTAACACGATGATCCACCGGAAGCATAGATTTATGATTATCCCACCAAGTGCGTGCGGGGCCTCGGAGCTGCTGTGCTGCAAACAATGCCTTGTCCCAGTCAGTGTACTGGTGCAAAGTGAATTTGGACTCAATAGTCCGCAGCCAGCTGTCGGCCTCAAGGGGCTCATCCGCCTTGTGAAACACCGGAGGCTGAGTACCCAAGAAATCCTAGTATCCTGCAAGGTGATCTTGGTTTTGTTGGCGCCCATTATGATGTTGCTGGCCATTTTATTGTACTAACAGACGAAGGAGTTCAGTCTGCTCCTCATGGCCACGCAGAATAGCTGCAATCGCCTCCAGCGGACTAGGCGGTGGTGGAGGCAGCTCTTCCGTACCATTATGGTGGCCCGGGTCATCCTGAGGTCCCGTCATCCTGGATTAAAAATTTAACGATTTATTTAGCTCTATCATAATTGATGTAGCAAGAATTGAGGGTGGTATTTTTAAACAGGCATCAATTGGATCACAACTCGGGGCTTATGATGCTAATGGTAACAACCAACACTCACAAAAACATCTATGGCGGTTAGATTTCTACTACTTTGGTATAGAAGCAAATTAAAGTAGATTAGAAGCGTGATATAAAGTATATAACATAGTGCATTATACATCAGTACATCATAGCTCCATACAATACCCATATATCACATAACTAACTCATGAGAGGTACAACCATACAAGCATACTCACTACCACTACCCTGCCTGCATCGCTACAATAGCTGCCCTATAATACATCAGCATCATCCTACAACATACTATCACACTACAACATAACATACTAACATCATACTACAACAAACTAGCATCACAAAGAAACTAATACTGCACGATCTACCCACGTCGCGACTGGTACGTGAAGACCTGGTCGACCTCGATCCCACGACGACGTAACTCCTCCCGAAGCTGGGCCAAGTGCTCCTCAGTGGAAACTATGGCTGTACGTCCGTGCTCTACTGAGGTAACGGCTGGGGCAGGGGCCTCTCCTACTGAACTCTCAGCGTCTGGCAGCTCGTCTGGCTCGGGGTCGGGCCCAATACCCGACTCCACTGCTGACACCTCCTGTGACGGCTCAGGCTCAGGTGCTGGTACGGGTGGCTCTACCTGCTGAGGCTGTAGCTGGTGGATCTGCTCAAGAGCGTCTCCCAAAGTCTGGTCCAACTGCTCGATCAGAACGTCCCTGGCGGCAATCTGTGCTGCAAATTCCTTTATGAGCAGCATCTGCTGGTCAAGCTGCTCGCTCTGCTGCTGCTCTCTGGTAAACCCAAGTCTCAGCCGGTGGCGGTAAAGGGTGTTTTCCGCCATCAGGTGGTCGTACATGCGAAGCATGCCCTCAGAGTAGCGCACAGACGCAGCCAAAGCAGGGCTGTGTCCCTCAACAGTGGGGTCCGTCACACTACGAAGGCGACGAGTGGTGTCCTCAGACACGCCTCTGACCGGGAAAGCAACTGCCAACGAGTAAGTGGCGGGGATCGGGTGCTCCTCACAAAACCTGGTGAGGGCCAGGTGTGCTACGTTCTCCCAAGCGTCGGTCAGCTCGGTACTAACGGAGCGCACCTCCCAAGGTCCCCAGTGCGGGTAACGAGCACAAGCTGGGACCTCCACGCGTGCCTCGCAACTCAAGACGTTGCCTGCAAAAGTCTCGTAGCCAAAGTGCGTGGGCGGCTTGGTGTAGCCCCACGCTCGTAGTACGTCCCACAGCAGCCTGGGAAAACCCTCTCGAAAGAGACAAGTGGAACGGGCCCACCCGTCGTCCCCAAACTGGATCTGCGGCAAACTCGCTATCTGAAACCAAAAGACACGAAGTTAGTCTTTCGGAAGAGATAGAACTATCTACACGAAAAAACTCCCCCCTTCCATTATTTTTGTCTTTTTTATTTTTGTTATTACATTGATTTTTAGTATGTTTCTTTTTCTTTTCTTGTCTTTCATGATTTAGAGATGAGAAGAGTTTATGGCATGAGTTATTGATGCATGCATGTTTTCTATCGCAGTAGACGACTTTTCTAAAGGTGTTGGAACTAATTTTGTTAAAACTCATACCACTCCTGGTGCATTTCGGCTCTGATACCAGCTGTGGCAGAACCGCCCAAATTAAATCGGCTTAAGTGCACTAACCATCATCTTAACAAATAATCTAGTCATCGTGCACTTAAAACGGTGTAATTCGACAGTCTGTCGTGTAACTCCCGATTCAACCACATGTTGAGCATAAGGACCGAAACAATACACCAGATATCTCATTCGATGATGAGCATAGATAGTATGAGTACAACAGAGGTTCATATTACAACATAAGACAGGTCTTATACAAGCCAAGTTCTTCAAGCCCTAATTAAACACAAGATAGAGCTAGGGTAACTACTCGTTGAGCTCCTTAACTTCCCATCCTTCAGCATTACGACCATTGTACTTAACACAGCAAGGACAATATTCAACATTATCTTGCCCTGAAAAGAATTAAGCAACAAACCCTGAGTAACTACTACTCAGCAAGACTTACCCGACTTAATTGACTCTTAGCATGCAAGCTTTTGGCTGTGGGTTTGTTTTGCTCAATAAACAACTAAGAATTAATCCTATTTTCAATGTTTTAGTATCAAGATTAGTGTATTAATACTGACTTCTATGTTTGCCATCTATCATATTATTAAGTTTAAAAGCAATTCATTAACAAGCAACAATTACCATATCGTCATTCAATCAACCATTTCATATTTTCCCTTTATCTTCATTATGTCGCACTGTGACGGAGAGATCAAGGTTCTCTTATCCGAGAGTGGCGGCGAATCGATCCGATTTTAAACCTTGCAAGGTAAACCTAATCACACGACACGTACGCGCCCCGTCGGGCCGTACATGGCAACCGTTCCCTATATGCACCCCGCATAGGTGAACTGCCCTGCAGCCCGGGACCGCTAATCCCCACCGATACCAACGACGGGTCAGCCATGAGTTACTGACTAGCACCACTGAAGAAGACAGTATCAGTTCACTCTACCAGTTTGCATATAGGTACGTAGGTTTACCGGGTTCAACTACCTCTTACTACCGGCATGTGATTAGTACTGTTCAACCCTGATACCCTGGGCCCCACGAACGACTTCCACTTTTAGTAAACAAACCATCAATTCCCATAATTATCATTAAAAGCGAAACCCTATGTCTCGTGAGTGACGGTAATCACTCGACTTCTATCGGACTTATTTAAGCATAGCAACTAACGAAACAACAACTAGTATCTGACCAGGTGCCTAAGGAAATATGCATCTATGGTTTCATACAACTCCTAGAAACGTAAATGCACATAGATACTTAAGTAAAACATTGCATAGTTTTGAAATAAGGGTTATGTTCCGGGGCTTGCCTTGCTCAGAGGTTAGTTCCTCTGGTCCTGGGGCCGAGTCTGGTGGTTGCTCGACAGACCCTTGCTGCTCCTGGGGTTCGGCTACTAGCTCGTACACGACCTCGGCAGTTTCTAGTCGAATAAAAAGATGCAGTGCATGAGATGATGCATGAGTTACTTAATATACTTTTCTCAATTTACTTCCTTCATTAACTCCCATGAAGCAAAAGAATATGGTGTGTGTACTTAAGAGTTTAGCATTACATGAACACATGTGATATGAATATACCTTTTATTAGTGGTGTTGGTTATTTTTGACTTCAATATATTCAGAGCCTCTGCTATGTATAAACTATGATATTTAGCATAATAAAAGTAACATATTTTATTTATGTACTTATGTGATAACTTGTTCTACCTAGCTATACAAAGTGTTTCATTAAATTATTTAAAATTAAAGTGGCAAATATATTTATACTAGCATTTGTATGAAAAGGAAATATATCATATGTCTAACAAAAATTAATCTTAACATTTTTAAAATCTTATCATGTTTCTTATGTTTTAACAAAGTTAATAAGTCTTATTTAAACATATAACAAGATATGCATGTAAGCTTGATGTAGACATGACTGTATATTTTTTCCTAGATAGAACTTTGTGTGAGTGATTTAACAAAATTTAGTTTGTATTTTTCTTATTTTTCTGTGATTTTGTATGAATTTTACCAAACCATATTCATTAATTAAATTATGAAAAGGTTAAAAGGTTCCTGGGCCACACTCCTGGGCTCGGCCCGGCCCGGCATCGCGCACGGCCCACGCGCGCGCAGGGCACGCGGCCCAGCCCGACGCCGCGCGAGCGGCCCATGGCCTGTTCGGCCCATTGGCCGAGCGGCTTATGGCTCGCGCGGCCGAACGGCCGGCGCGGCCCGCCTCCTTCCTCCTCTCCCCTTCCTCACCTCTCTTCTCCCGGGCGGCGACGGCGGCGATGCTCGGCGGCGGCAGCGGCCGGGGCGAGGAGGAGATCCTCCCCATGGAGCCACGCCAGGTGCGCTCCTTCCTCTCCTCCCTCTCCCTTTCTTCTTCCCTCTGCTCCCTCTCTTCCCTGGGTTAGGGTTAGGGCGACGGCTCGGAGTGAGGGGTGGTGGCCGGCGGTTAGCCGGGGATGGAGAAGGGTGGGGTGGTGTGGGGTAGAGTGGGGTAGGGGTAGCTTTTATAGGCGGAGGCGGAGCGTGCGTGTGTGAGTGTCGCCGGCCGGGGGATGAATCGGGCCGGCGGTGAGGTGGCGCGGGAGCAGTGGCGACGGAACGGAGAGGAGCGCGCGTGGCTGTGTGAGCAGGGCGGCGGAGCGAAGGGGGAATGAATGCGCGGCAGCCGGTGAAGTGGTCCGGCGCAGGGGCTCGGGTGGCGGCGCGTGGCGCGCGGAGGGAGCAACTCCGGCGCGGCCGTGGTACGGCGAAGGGNGGCGCGTGGCGGGGTGGTGGGGTCGGGGCGCGACGGTCCGGCCTGGCCGGCGCGTGGACGCCGAGGCCGGCGCCCCGCCACGGCATGGGTAAAGCCGTGCCGTGGCGGCCTCCCTCTCTTTTTTTTTGATTTTGGAAATTGAATTTGAAATTAAATTTGAAATTTGTATTTTGAATTTGAAATTCCACACTTGTCCACCGCCCACGAGAACATATCTAGTGCTCCCATGCCATCACATGCTCTCATACTCCTACTTTTAAAAATTGATGAAAACGTGCATGGAAAATTCAACAAAAAGTATATATGAGTAGATGAGTAATGCTACATGTTCATGCAAATTTTGAGATTGAACGGAATTTGTGCAAAGAGAAAAAAATAACAAAATCGTCATGCAAAACCCATGTCAATTGCGTATTGATTTTGTCCTTTTGTTTCTCTTTGCACGAAATTTGCTTAACCTAAAATTATACATGAACATGTATCATTACATCATCTATTCATTCATATTTCTTTTGATTTTTTACAATACACATTTTGGTGATTTTTCTAATTGGAGCACCAAATAACTCGGGAGCACAAGATATGTTCTCGTGTCCAAAGCCTCTGTTAGTCCTGCTAGACATGCACCAAGCACACCAATATTTATTACACAAAGTAGAAGTGGTCTAAAAATATATCTCACGATGAATCAACTCATATCTATTTTGGTGTCATAGCTGTTGATGGTGTGTTTTTTTCTATAAATTATCAGCTATAAACTAACCTCTTCGTACAAACTCTAATCTGGGCCACGTAATGTTGATCCAAGGGACGCAAAGGGGAGGTGGGAGAGGTGATTTGCAAAAACACACTTTTGCAAATCACCCCTCCCACCTCCTCTGCGCCCCCCTTGGATCAACATCGTGTGGCCCAGATTAAAAGTTTGCACGATTTGCACGAAGAGGTTGGTTCGCACCCGATACGTAAACCACGAGGGCTCCAGCACCACCAGCGAGGCCGCGGCCAGTGGCGACCTCCCCTCCACCGACTTTTTTGGTTTTGGCCCTTTTCGTGAAAAAAAAATTCTCAAATAGACCTTTGGTGGAAAGAATTGTAGAAATAGACCTTAGTCTCGACTTTTTTGTTCTCTATGGCGCCGAGACGTGTGACCTCGGCGCCGTGGTCTATGGCACCAAGCTCAGGTCCAATTTTTGCAATTCTTTCTATGAAGGGTCTATTTATGAAATTCTTTCACGAAAAAGGCTAAAAAAACAAAACAAAAAAGTCGGCTCCACTCCATCGTCGACCTCCCGCCCCGCTCTGGCGGCGACGGCGGACACTACCGCCCCGCCGCGGCCGCGGCCGGCGCCGGCGCACTGCACTGGCTCCCCTTCGCCGTGGCCGTCTCCGCCACGCGCGCCCTGCTGGGCGCGTCGCACGAGGACCTCCGCCTCCGCGCCCACGAGCTTTCGCGCGCGCTGAGCGGCGCGTTCTTCGTCGGCGCCGCGGCGGCACCGAGCCCTTCTGTCGGGGCGCGGTTCCCGGAGGGCGGCCTCTACGTCTGCGCCGACCTCCCGCCGCTCGCGCCGGCGGTGCAGGCCGTGCAGCGGGCGCTGATGCAGGTCGCGGTGCAGGAGGCCGGCCACGGCGCGTGCGACTGCTTCTACGACACCGTCCGCGACGTGATGTGGCAGCTGGTCGGCGACACCCCGGACGGCCGCGTCCCCGCGGTGTTCGACCGCGAGAAGTTCGAGGCGGCCTTCGCGCTCGAGTGGGTGGAGTGATATCATCGGGTGATCGTTTGTCTTTCGTCGCCTGCCGCAGTAGTTTGCTGCTCATGTTAACGCGGTAGCGTTTGCTTTCAAATAAAAAAAAAACCAGGTAGCATCAGGTTGTGTGTGGGGTTAAGCTTGTTATGATTTAGTTGGCCTTGTTTAGTTCGGTTGAATTCGATTGAATGCATTGTAGAAAAATGCATTGAGAATCAAAAAAGCAAAGAGAGAGCACGTTGTTCAATAAAATGTCTTTTGGTTAAATTGGTTGAATTGGAGAGAACAAAACAAGCCCTAGTCGATCCAGCAGTGTCAAGCCTCGTTCAGAAAGTACTTTTGTGTTGTATGCCTACTATTGGTTGGATGACGGATCCTAATGATGATTCGGCCGTGTTTAGGTGGAGGGCGAAAATTTTTTCACCCTTCTTTGACCACTAATTAGGGGTATTAAATAAAGTCAGTTTACAAAACTACCTCCACGACCCCTGGTAAATTCGCGAGACGAATCTAATGAGGCATTTGACCGCACGATTAGAGGATAATTACTGTAGCATTACTGTAGCCAATCATGGATTAATTAGGCTCATTAGATTCGTCTCGAAAAGTTACGCTCATCCGTGAAGAGGTTTTGCAAATAGACTTCATTTAGTACTCCATGCAAGAAAGATTCCTTTTTGCAAAATTTTCTCAACTTCCATTTGAACACGGAACTCTGGATGATGGATCCTAAAATGTATGAACTGGGAATCTGGGATTGGATAAAACCCTCCTGATTAGCTTTTTCTTTTATTTTCTTTTTTTCATATGAACACGTTAAAGAACAAAAGTGGAGCCTTCGCATTTGCATCCGTGGCCTTGTTTAGATTCGTGAAATTGCACCAATTCAATCAAAAGGTAACGCATTGAACTACGTGCCCCTTTTTTACTTTTTCAATTTCCAATGCATCTTCAATCATTGAATTCAATCGAATTCTCCCAATCATTGAACTACGTGCCCCATCTCTACTTTTTCAATTCCACAACTCGGGCTTTGTTTAGGGGTTGTTTAGTTCACCTCCTCACCAACCCATTTTGCAAAATATGCGCTTCTCAATACACTTTTTCTCTCTGTGCACACGACCCAATGCGAACCCATTTTGCAAAATGCAAGAAACTAAACACCCCTAAACAAAGCCCGAGTTGTGGAACTCCTGTCTCTTTCAGAGAGCCCATGCACTGCAACTCTAGGATATCATGTCATGTCATGTTCATGCGGCCCTGGGGTTGCGGCTGACAATGTTCAGTTCCATCATGAACTCAAAATCCACTACTTCTAAATTTGTTTAATTCACCCCATTTTGCGGCTGACAATGTTTAGTTCATCCCATGTTGCAAAATGGGCACGCGTTGGGTCGCGTGCATAGAGAGAAAAAATACATTAGAAAACATGCGTTACGCAAAATTTTGGAGAATGGGGGTGAACTAAACACCCCCTGACAAATTTAGAAGAGAACTCGACAGGAAGGAGCATCCAATTTTCTGAGGTTGACACGCACGGTGAAAATCTGCCAAGAACCCAAGGCCCTGTTTAAATGTGCAAGATAAGTTTAGAAATTTATTGTAGCAATTCTAATTCGAAGATTAGGAGAATTAAACATGATCTAATTATAAAACTAATTACACGGATGGACGGAAAATCGCGAGACGAATTTATTAAGCCTAATTAATCTGTCATTAATTCATGTTTAATACCCTTAATTAGTGTCCTAACATTTGATGAATAGTGATGAATAGGAAAAACTTATGAAACTAAATAGGGCCCAAGTAGATTCTCGAATAAGTTACCACTATTCTTCATGATAGGATTCAGTCTAAAACAATACTGTATTTGCAAAAGAAACACTAGCACAGTAGTAGCACTTCAGACAAACAAGGGTGGTAGTAGCAGCAGCAGCATTTCTAGGGCCGGATTACATACAGAAGCGCAATAACCCTGCAACAACACAACAACCACGCCACAGCACAATCAGATAAATCACAAAGGGCACGCGTGCGGACGCAGCTGAATCATCGTTACCTGCGTACTAGTTTGCTGCTGATGTTAGTACAGTAACGTCAGATACTCCTGTGGGGGTTAAGCTTCTTAAAGATTTTCGTCCTTTACTCGATCCGGCACCCGGCGGTGCCACAGCTCGTTTTTATTGTTGATGGATCCTAACGAATGATTATAGATAAAACGCTTTTCATCGATTAGAGTTGTGCAGCTCCAAAAATTGGAGCTGGCCCCTATTCAGTTCTTCAGGGATTCATTTGAACCTGATGTTGCAGATTTTTTTTTTCGCAGCTAAACCTGAAGTTTCAGATGACCATGTTCAGATCGACTCGTCTTGATGTTTTGAAACGACCCGGACTCATATTTCTATGAATCCGAATCCCTGTACCATTATGTTAGTCCCAGGATTAACAGCTAATACGTACAGAACTCATGCAGCCGAATATCACATCCATACTTCGAATAAAAGTATTAAACATTACATAAATGTCTTACATAAGTGGATAACACTGGAATTACGATCATTACAGGCCCCTTGGGCTAAATGCGACAATAAGAAATACTAAACGAAGCGGTAACTAGTCTTCTGTCTTGACGGTCATCCCCACAGGCTCTTCAACTTGAGCGCAGCAGCAACCTCAATCGTACCAACCATCAGCATGGTTGTCATACTCACTCTCGTATCCTGCATCATCATAAGCTGTTCCCAAGGAATGGAACAGTTCCACGTCACCATCCGTAATGCAAGCTTTAAGTGGCCTAATTCTAGTGTAAGAAATATCAAGGATAGGCTTAAGGTTAATCCTATGCAAGCAGCATCTTCATCCCAAAACCATTCTCACATCACCTACGAGCAATCCTGGCTCACCAGGTACCCGTCACCAATATCTTCCACTCATCACTCTCTAGGCGATGTGAAAGCTCCCACCCTTCACATCTCAACTGCCCGAGGCAGGCCCTACTCTAGAGGGGAGGTAGAAATCCCTAAAACAATGGCGGAAAGGAAGGTGGGAAGGCTATCCTTAACCGTGGACTCGGCTTTACGTAAAGATTATACTCTGCAGAGTTTGTACCCCTGGACCCACTCGGGCTGCAAGTCGGTCATGACCCGACTGAGACACAACCCACAGCACAGACCCTAGCCAGTGAACGGTACCCTCCTGCTTTTCCCGGCCTAGGATACACTGAGGACGCAACTCGGTGCCCGAGAACTGTGATGGCCTCCCCCGTGGTGGCCAGATCCTGGGGTATGAGCCTCTTTCGGGGGACAAAGGTCTCCGCCTTTTCCCCCACACACTTCCGCTAACTCCTACAGTCCGGGTACCGCACTTAACTAGGCTGGCTGGAACACCCCCCATAGATGTAAGTGGTGGGCACGGGTTTTCTTCCTCCAGTTGCCAATCCAACTCGGTTTTTGGTGCCGGGGTGAGCGTCACCGTCAAATAGCGTATCCACCTCCAGTGGTCCGCATCGCGCACCCATTACAGGTATTGCCGCCATACTCCTCAAGTAACACAAAGAACATATACCCGCCACAGGTACCACATAGGATGTGCCCAAGCACACACCCCAAGCCCTCGATACGAAGATCGAGTTAATCTGCTCACCCCCGCAAAGTTCCCAAAACCCCTTACTCCTTTCCCGGGTTTTTGCCCCACACACGCCAAGAAACCTATCACAACCATCCCATAACACATGCAAGCATCGCATCAAGTAAAGCAGGTTTATTAAGGAATACGGTAATTAAACAAGGCTATGCAATAGGACAGGATCATCATCATGCGGTAAAGTAAAGCGCTAGCATACTAGTTGCAATGCCTAAATAGGATTCAAAGACGGATGGGCGTGAACCTTGCGTCTGGTAGTGGTGCTCTTCAGCTGGTTCCTCGGCGAAGTGGTAGAAGCCGTCTCTTCCTGGATCCTCCTCAGCTGATCCTAATCACGAGAAATAAAATACATCGGAACCTACACCCAAATAAACTCCAAAAAAGAAGCAAAAAGAGCCAAAAGCACTCAACTCCTGTTCTAACGGGTAGAGCATGATTTTAGAAAATTATAGAAACTAATTTTATAATTTTCTGAGCTAGGATGAATTTATTATGAATTTTCTTAGACAAATCCTATTTCTGAAATTCCGAAAAAGAAAAAGAAAAGACACCGACACGTGGCAGCACCAGGAAGCGACACGTGTCAGCTCCTGAGCACGCCACGTGGCATGCTGACGTCAGCATGACGTCATCAGTGGGGTCGGCCACTCCTGACGTCATGATGACGTCAGCGTTGACCGGTCAACGGTCAACGTTCAGCGGGGTCCACATGTCAGCGGGTCGGAAGGTATGACAGGTGGGGTCCACTGGTCAGTGAGACAGAGAGACCGACAGGTGGGACCGGGTTGTCAGGTGGGAAAAAGGAAAAAGGCCGGTCGGTTGGGCTGTTCTCGGGCCAGATATCCTACGGGCTTCAGAAGTTAGAGGGGGCTTTCCGGACTTCTTTGGTGGGCCGTCCCATGGCCAGATTGCAGTGGTGAGAGCCGGCGCGGCTGACAAGGCGGGCCCACCGGTCAGAGGCAAGAGCGGGGCGGATCCGGTGCGGTTCTTGTGGCTTCGTGCGCGTGTAGTCTCCAGTGTGTTCTCCACCGTGGCGAGGTCCAGAGCACGCACGCGCTTGCGTGCGCGACGACGGCGGCGGTGCGACTGCTCGGGCCTCCTGCCCGGGGCCGAGCTCCTCCGGTGTGTTGGCGATGAGGGCGCACATGGATCTGAGAGGGGTTTAGGCGGGGTCGAACGTCGAGGAAGACGCGGTAAGGCAGAGAGATCGGAGCGGGTTCACGGCGAGCGGCGAGTGCTGTGCGACGACGAGGTTACGGCGGCGAGCAAGGACAACAGAGAAGGATAGGGGTTTGGGGTTCGATCGGGGTTTCCTGCAAGGGGATAGACGCGGCGCGAAGGCCGGGCGGAACACAGAACAGAGGCGTCCATAGCACGGCGGCGCGAACAGAGCAACGGCGGAGCATGGCGTTCACGGCGAGAGGGGAAACCGGGAGCTCACGGTGGGGTTTTAGGAAGAAGAACGTGAAGCCGAGGTCGTTGCGGAGCTCGCGGAACGGCTTGCGGTGCTCCTCGGCGCGCCCTCCTCGTCCTCGGTGCGGTGGTGCAGCGGCTTCGCACGAACGGCGTCACGGCGTCGCGGTGCTGCTCCTCGCGGGCGGCCTCCTCCTCCACGAGCGGCTTCTCCTCCCGGACGGCTTCCTCTTCTCCTCGGACGGCTCCCTCTACTCTACTCCTCCTCCACCTTCTTCTCTTCCTCGGATCGGGGTCGGGTTGGATTCGGGAACAGGGCTCCGCCCTGGGGAGCTTTGGATGCCGGAACAGAGAAGGGAGGGGATGGTTATGTAGGCGGGGAGAGGCGTGGGCGAGAGGATAAGGGTGGGAGATGCCTTGGCGGCCAAGGGGAGCGGGGCAGGATCACGTGGGCGGGGCCCGGGGTGGTTGCGGCCCGGCGCGATTCGCGGGCGGCGCTGGCGAAAGGAAGGAGCGGGGCTGGCGCGGCGCGTCGCGGCGGCGTGAGGGGGAAGATGCACAGGGCTCTGGTGGGGCCGGAGTGTCAGCGAGAGGAAGAAGCGGGCGTCCGCGCGCGTGGAGTGGGCCGGCGCGCGAGCTGGGCCGACGCGGTTGCTGGGCGTGGGCTGCGCGCGGGGAAGGAAGGGAGAAGGGAGAGGTGGTCGGAATGGGCCGAGGGAGAGGAGAGTTGGGCCGGGCTCGGGATTAGTTAGAGGTTTAGGCCTGTTAGCATTTGTTTGATAGGGTAGTTAGTTTAGTTAGGTTTTGAATTCGAGTTTGAACGGTTTGAGTTCAAATTCGATTTCCACTCAAGCATTCACATAAACCGAAAGAAACCAAATCACTCTAGCATAATAAATTCCCTAATGCAATGCACATGAATATTTATTAGGAAATTTTTAGAGAGAGAAGTATTATTCTTGGAGTTAACACACATGTTGCACAAAAATTTTAAAATTCACCAAAATTCAACTAGGGATGTTACAGACTTCCCACCTCACAGGAATCTCGTCCTCGAGATTAAGGCTTACTTAGGATTCAAAGAGATGCGGGTACTTCTCACGCAGATCAGCTTCTTTCTCCCAAGTGGCTTCTCTTTCGGTATGATTGCTCCACTGAACCTTGCAATATGGAATTGAGGTCCTTCTGGTTTCCTTGACTGCGGTATCTAGGATCTTTGTCGGGTACTCCATGTATTCTAGCGTATCCTGGAGATCCATTGCTTCCATTGGCACTTGTTCTTCAGGAACCCGTAAGCACTTCTTCAATTGAGATACGTGAAACACGGGATGTACTCCCGCAAGATCCGGGGGTAGCTTCAACTCATAAGCTAAGTTTCCAACCTTCTTGATAATCTCATACAGGCCCACATACCTTGGTGCTAGCTTTCCTTTTACGTGAAACCTCTTGGTGCCTCGTAGGGGTGATACCTTGAGATAGACAAAATCTCCAACTTCAAAGCTTAAGTCTCTTCTTCTTTTATCGTCATAACTTTTATGACGGCTCTGAGCGGCCTTAAGGTTCTCTTTGACTTTTTCTACATGTTCCTCTGCTTCCTTGATGTCGTCAGGTCCAAAGAAAGTTCTTTCTCCTACTTCTGACCATAACAGTGGCGTGCGGCATTTGCGACCATAGAGTGCCTCAAATGGTGACATTTTCAAACTTGCTTGGTAGCTATTGTTGTATGAGAACTCAGCATAAGACAAACTCTTCTCCCAATCTTTCTTGTAATTTAGCACACATGCCCTAAGCAGATCCTCCAAAATCTGATTAACTCTTTCTGTCTGTCCATCAGTTTGTGGATGAAAGGCGGAACTGTACTCTAAGCTTGTCCCCATGGTCTCATGTAAGTGCTTCCAAAACTTAGCTGTGAATTGTGAGCCTCTATCAGATACAATGCTTCGGGGTGCCCCATGCAGTCTGACAATGTGATCTATGTACAACTCAGAGAGCCTCCTTGTATCGAATTTTGCCTTTACTGGGATAAAGTGTGCTACCTTTGTCAGACGATCCACTATGACCCAAATCGAGTCATTGCCTTTCTGTGTTACGGGCAATCCCACTATAAAGTCCATGCTAATATCATCCCACTTCCAAACTGGTATGTCGAGGGGTTTCAACAGTCCTGCAGGCCTTTGGTGTTCGGCCTTGATTCTTTGGCAAGTATCACAGTTGGCTACGTACCCAGCAATATCAACTTTCATGTCCTTCCACCAAAATCGTTGTTTCAAGTCTTGATACATCTTCGTGCATCCTGGATGTATAGAGTACCTTGAATCATGAGCTTCACGGAGAATAACCTGTCGTAACCCTTCCTTCTCGGGTACACAAGTTCTGTCTTTCTTCCATACTGTACCCTTATCATCAATTCTGAAGGTCGAGAGATGCCCATCCTGCATTGACTCTATTATTTCCTTTATTTCTTCACTATCCTTTTGAGCTTCACGAATCCGGTCTTCCAGATCATACTGCACTCTCATCTCATTCAGCTGGCTACTTGTGACAATTTCTAGGCTCAACTTTTCCATTTCCTTATACAGTTCTAGCTGGCTTTCTTTCACCATGAGATTGTTGCAATAATTCTTTCGACTCAATGCATCGGCTACGACATTAGCCTTGCCGGGGTGATAATGTATCTCCAAGTTATAGTCCTTGATTAGTTCTAGCCATCTCCGTTGCCTCATATTCAGTTCAGACTGAGTGAGGAAGTACTTCAAACTCTTGTGATCAGTGTATATGTCACACTTGTTGCCCATAAGATAATGCCTCCAAATCTTCAATGCATGCACTACGGCTGCCAATTCCAAGTCATGAGTGGGGTAGTTCTCTTCATGCTTTCTAAGCTGTCGGGATGCATATGCCACAACTTTGCCTTCCTGCATAAGCACACATCCAAGGCCTTGCCTTGACGCATCACAATATACCACGAAGTCTTTCCGGTTATCTGGAGTTGTGAGAACTGGGGTAGTGGTGAGACGCTTCTTGAGCTCTTGAAAACTCGCTTCACATTCATCAGACCAAACAAATGGAACGTTGTTCTTCAGCAGTTCGGTCATCGGCTTAGCAATTTTGGAGAAGTTCTCAATGAATCGGCGGTAATACCCTGCAAGTCCAAGAAAACTTCGGATTTCTGAGACATTCTTTGGTTGTTTCCACTTGGATACTGCTGCGATCTTTTCTGGATCTACTGCCACTCCTTCCGGGGTCAACACATGTCCAAGAAAAGCAACTTCTTCTAACCAGAACTCGCACTTACTGAACTTGCCATAGAGTTGATGTTGTCGGAGCCTTTCCAACACTATTCTCAAGTGCTCGGCATGTTCTTCCGCGGTCTCAGAGTAGACTAGGATGTCGTCAATGAATACAACAACAAACCTATCTAACTCTTCCATAAACACCTTATTCATCATATTCATAAAGTATGCAGGTGCATTAGTGAGTCCAAATGAGACTACCACAAATTCATACTGCCCATACCTGGTCACGAAAGCAGTCTTCGGAATACCTGACTCTCGTATCTTCATCTGGTGATAACCCGATCGCAAATCAATCTTGCTAAAGTATCTTGCCTTCTTGAGTCTGTCCAGTAAATCATCTATTCTGGGAAGTGGGTACTTGTTCTTGATGGTTACCGCGTTAAGAGAGCGGTAATCAATGCACATTCTCAATGTATCATCTTTCTTCTTCACAAAAAGTACTGGGGATGCCCATGGTGAAGCACTTGGTCTGATAACTCCTTTGTCCAGCATCTCCTTTAACTGTTTCTTCAGCTCATCTAACTCATCTGCTGACATTCTGTATGGCCTCTTAGCAATTGGTGCAGTTCCCGGCATCAGATCTATGATGAATTCAATCTCTCTATCTGGGGTAGACCTGGTAGTTCTTCTGGAAATACATCTGGAAATTCCCGGACAATTGGTACATCTGCCACGGTCTTGTCCTTCATGAAATACACTTGAGATATTATACTTGACTTCAGAGGTTCTACGGTCACGATCTGTCCACTTGGGTGCTCTAGTGTCACTGTTCTTGGTGAGCATGATATACTGCCTTTGTGCTTGGTCATCCAATCCATTCCAAGGATTATGTCAATGCCACGTGACTTTATCACAGTCAAATCTGCTAGGAACTCATGCCCTCCTAATATCAACTTTACTTCCTTGCACATATATTCACATCTGAGTTCTCCCAGCGGGGAGGATATAGTAACAGGGTATGGACGAGGTTCCGGTGTGAGAGAGTTTAGTATAACAAACTTAGAAGATATGAAAGATCCAGTTGCTCCAGTGTCAAACAAGATCAAAGCTTTAGTATCATTCATGGGTTACTCACCCATCATCACATCAGGTGCATCCTGAGCTTCCTCCATTGTCATATGGTTCAGCCTTCCTTGTGCATTGCTCTGAAGAGCCTTGCCTTGCGGTCCTCTATTTCTAGTTGATCCTTGGTTGCTCCTTTTCTCCGGACAGTCAGTAGCTTTGTGTCCTGGTTTGCCACAATTAAAGCAAGTGAAAGATGAGAAGTTGCCAGCATTCCCGAAGCTACGGTTCCCGTTGTTCTGAAAGCTGTTGTTTCCACCTTCAAAGTTGCTTGTCATCTGTTTCCGGCCTAGTCGAAACTGGTTCCTCTGTTGAAAGCCACCTCTTGGTGGGAGAGAGCCTCCTGGGCGGGGTTGGAAGCTTGTTCCCTGCTGGTAATGGTGTCTGTCCCGAGATGGGTGATCAAACTTTCTCTTCCTTTCCCTCATGCGATCTTCATGGCCAAGCCTTTCCTTTTCGACTTCCATGGCACGGTTCACCAAGTGACGATATGACTTCTTGGTAGCTGACACGAGTTGCCTGATTCCATAGTGCAATCCTCGGTGAAATCAGAACATCTTCGATTCCTCGGTGCGCACTTCATCTTTGACATACCTCAGCATCTTCGTGAAGTGTCTCTCATACTCTTCCACCCTCATGGTTCCTTGCGTCATCGTGCGGAATTCGTGAGCCTTCCTCACCATCAGCTCACGAGGTACATGATGCTCGCGGAAAGCTGTAGTGAATTCTTCCCAAGTAACGGTATCTGGCGCTTGATGAGTCTCACAGTAGCTGTCCCAGCATGCCTTAGCTGAGCCTTCCAATTGATGTGCTGCTATAGCCACGCATTCTTCTTCTGAGCAGTTGGTCAAGTCAAGCTTACTCTCAATGGTCCTCAGCCAATCCAGTGCATCAATCGGATCATTGGAGAAGTCGAAGGTGGGTGCCTTCAGCCTGATGAACCTCTCAATCTTCCTGGATACATCTTCTCCTTGGGGGTCTTGATGCTGATCATTCATAGGCTGATTTCCAATGTTCACCACGGCTTCTGCCATACGTTGTAGGAGCTGTGTCTGGGTAGCCATCATTTCAGTGAGATCGTGATCTGGCGGCGGTGGTAAGTCATTCTGAGGAGGTATTGGTGCATCTTCCTGAGGTTGTGGCTCGACTCAGCAGTTTGTCATGGTTCTGTACGTCACATACACGGGGTTACTAGGATTAGGATAACTCAATCTACCTTACAAGTGGAGTAAGTACAAACAAGGTATTTATATAGGAAATGTACACTCAAGATGAACAACCATGAAAAAGCAATTAACACCAAAAAGAAGCATCACTCAATCATTTCATTACATGGTACCTTCCTAAGGCATACTCCTAATGCCATTAGGATAAGGTAAACTTCGCGACACCAAACGTGGCATGGTCTGAGTGAGTGGGGTTGAGATGCTCTAGTAGGTGGCCATCTTGTTTGGTATACGAGAAGGGTTCAGCGAAGGTGAGGTGAAGATTTTGCAATAGAAGAGATGTTTTTCGAATATATCAAGGTAGTATAGCAACAGAATTGTTTAGAATCCAATAAACTAGTCGTCCAATCCTGAGGTTGCGTACTACGGTCAAGCATGGCTCTGATACCAACTGAAACGACCCGGACTCATATTTCTATGAATCCGAATCCCTGTACCATTGTGTTAGTCCCAGGATCAACAGCTAACACGTACAGAACTCATTCCAGCCGAATATCACATCCATACTTCGAATAAAAGTATTAAACATTACATAAATGTCTTACATAAGTGGATAACACTGGAATTACGATCATTACAGGCCCCTTGGGCTAAATGCGACAATAAGAAATACTAAACGAAGCGGTAACTAGTTTTCTGTCTTGGCGGTCATCCCCACAGGCTCTTCAACTTGAGCGCAGCAGCAACCTCAATCGTACCAACCATCAGCATGGTTGTCATACTCACTCTCGTATCCTGCATCATCATAAGCTGTTCCCAAGGAATGGAACAGTTCCACGTCACCATCCGTAATGCAAGCTTTAAGTGGCCTAATTCTAGTGTAAGAAATATCAAGGATAGGCTTAAGGTTAATCCTATGCAAGCAGCATCTTCATCCCAAAACCATTCTCACATCACCTACGAGCAATCCTGGCTCACCAGGTACCCGTCACCAATATCTTCCACTCATCACTCTCTAGGTGATGTGAAAGCTCCCACCCTTCACATCTCAACTGCCCGAGGCAGGCCCTACTCTAGAGGGGAGGTAGAAATCCCTAAAACAATGGCGGAAAGGAAGGTGGGAAGGCTGTCCTTAACCGTGGACTCGGCTTTACGTAAAGATTATACTCTGCAGAGTTTGTACCCCTGGACCCACTCGGGCTGCAAGTCGGTCATGACCCGACTGAGACACAACCCACAGCACAGACCCTAGCCAGTGAACGGTACCCTCCTGCTTTTCCCGGCCTAGGATACACTGAGGACGTAACTCGATGCCCGAGAACTGTGATGGCCTCCCCCGTGGTGGCCAGATCCCGGGGTATGAGCCTCTTTCGGGGGACAAAGGTCTCCGCCTTTTCCCCCACACACTTCCGCTAACTCCTACAGTTCGGGTACCGCACTTAACTAGGCTGGCTGGAACACCCCCCATAGATGTAAGTGGTGGGCACGGGTTTCCTTCCTCCAGTTGTCAATCCAACTCGGTTTTTGGTGCCGGGGTGAGCGTCACCGTCAAATAGCGTATCCACCTCCAGTGGTCCGCATCGCGCACCCATTACAGGTATTGCCGCCATACTCCTCAAGTAACACAAAGAACATGTACCCGTCACAGGTACCACACAGGATGTGCCCAAGCACACACCCCAAGCCCTCGATACGAAGATCGAGTTAATCTGCTCACCCCCGCAAAGTTCCCAAAACCCCTTACTCCTTTCCCGGGTTTTTGCCCCACACACGCCAAGAATCCTATCACAACCATCCCATAACACATGCAAGCATCGCATCAAGTAAAGCAGGTTTATCAAGGAATACGGTAATTAAACAAGGCTATGCAATAGGACAGGATCATCATCATGCGGTAAAGTAAAGCGCTAGCATACTAGTTGCAATGCCTAAATAGGATTCAAAGACGGATGGGCGTGAACCTTGCGTCTGGTAGTGGTGCTCTTCAGCTGGTTCCTCGGCGAAGTGGTAGAAGCCGTCTCTTCCTGGATCCTCCTCAGCTGATCCTAATCACGAGATATAAAATACATCGGAACCTATACCCAAATAAACTCCAAGGAAGAAGCAAAAAGAGCCAAAAGCACTCAACTCCTGTTCTAACGCGTAGAGCATGATTTTAGAAAATTATAGAAACTGGNTGATGAACCTCTCAATCTTCCTGGATACATCTTCTCCTTGGGGGTCTTGATGCTGATCATTCATAGGCTGATTTCCAATGTTCACCACGGCTTCTGCCATACGTTGTAGGAGCTGTGTCTGGGTAGCCATCATTTCAGTGAGATCGTGATCTGGCGGCGGTGGTAAGTCATTCTGAGGAGGTATTGGTGCATCTTCCTGAGGTTGTGGCTCGACTCAGCAGTTTGTCATGGTTCTGTACGTCACATACACGGGGTTACTAGGATTAGGATAACTCAATCTACCTTACAAGTGGAGTAAGTACAAACAAGGTATTTATATAGGAAATGTACACTCAAGATGAACAACCACGAAAAAGCAATTAACACCAAAAGAAGCATCACTCAATCATTTCATTACATGGTACCTTCCTAAGGCATACTCCTAATGCCATTAGGATAAGGTAAACTTCGCGACACCAAACGTGGCATGGTCTGAGTGAGTGGGGTTGAGATGCTCTAGTAGGTGGCCATCTTGTTTGGTATACGAGAAGGGTTCAGCGAAGGTGAGGTGAAGATTTTGCAATAGAAGAGATGTTTTTCGAATATATCAAGGTAGTATAGCAACAGAATTGTTTAGAATCCAATAAACTAGTCGTCCAATCCTGAGGTTGCGTACTACGGTCAAGCATGGCTCTGATACCAACTGAAACGACCCGGACTCATATTTCTATGAATCCGAATCCCTGTACCATTGTGTTAGTCCCAGGATCAACAGCTAACACGTACAGAACTCATTCCAGCCGAATATCACATCCATACTTCGAATAAAAGTATTAAACATTACATAAATGTCTTACATAAGTGGATAACACTGGAATTACGATCATTACAGGCCCCTTGGGCTAAATGCGACAATAAGAAATACTAAACGAAGCGGTAACTAGTTTTCTGTCTTGGCGGTCATCCCCACAGGCTCTTCAACTTGAGCGCAGCAGCAACCTCAATCGTACCAACCATCAGCATGGTTGTCATACTCACTCTCGTATCCTGCATCATCATAAGCTGTTCCCAAGGAATGGAACAGTTCCACGTCACCATCCGTAATGCAAGCTTTAAGTGGCCTAATTCTAGTGTAAGAAATATCAAGGATAGGCTTAAGGTTAATCCTATGCAAGCAGCATCTTCATCCCAAAACCATTCTCACATCACCTACGAGCAATCCTGGCTCACCAGGTACCCGTCACCAATATCTTCCACTCATCACTCTCTAGGCGATGTGAAAGCTCCCACCCTTCACATCTCAACTGCCCGAGGCAGGCCCTACTCTAGAGGGGAGGTAGAAATCCCTAAAACAATGGCGGAAAGGAAGGTGGGAAGGCTGTCCTTAACTGTGGACTCGGCTTTACGTAAAGATTATACTCTGCAGAGTTTGTACCCCTGGACCCACTCGGGCTGCAAGTCGGTCATGACCCGACTGAGACACAACCCACAGCACAGACCCTAGCCAGTGAACGGTACCCTCCTGCTTTTCCCGGCCTAGGATACACTGAGGACGTAACTCGATGCCCGAGAACTGTGATGGCCTCCCCCGTGGTGGCCAGATCCCGGGGTATGAGCCTCTTTCGGGGGACAAAGGTCTCCGCCTTTTCCCCCACACACTTCCGCTAACTCCTACAGTTCGGGTACCGCACTTAACTAGGCTGGCTGGAACACCCCCCATAGATGTAAGTGGTGGGCACGGGTTTCCTTCCTCCAGTTGTCAATCCAACTCGGTTTTTGGTGCCGGGGTGAGCGTCACCGTCAAATAGCGTATCCACCTCCAGTGGTCCGCATCGCGCACCCATTACAGGTATTGCCGCCATACTCCTCAAGTAACACAAAGAACATGTACCCGTCACAGGTACCACACAGGATGTGCCCAAGCACACACCCCAAGCCCTCGATACGAAGATCGAGTTAATCTGCTCACCCCCGCAAAGTTCCCAAAACCCCTTACTCCTTTCCCGGGTTTTTGCCCCACACACGCCAAGAATCCTATCACAACCATCCCATAACACATGCAAGCATCGCATCAAAGTAAAGCAGGTTTATCAAGGAATACGGTATTTAAACAAGGCTATGCAATAGGACAGGATCATCATCATGCGATAAAGTAAAGCGCTAGCATACTAGTTGCAATGCCTAAATAGGATTCAAAGACGGATGGGCGTGAACCTTGCGTCTGGTAGTGGTGCTCTTCAGCTGGTTCCTCGGCGAAGTGGTAGAAGCCGTCTCTTCCTGGATCCTCCTCAGCTGATCCTAATCACGAGATATAAAATACATCGGAACCTATACCCAAATAAACTCCAAGGAAGAAGCAAAAAGAGCCAAAAGCACTCAACTCCTGTTCTAACGCGTAGAGCATGATTTTAGAAAATTATAGAAACTGGTTTCATAATTTTCTGAGCTAGGATGAATTTATTATGAATTTTCTTAGACAAATCCTATTTCTGAAATTCCGAAAAAGAAAAAGAAAAGACACCGACACGTGGCAGCACCAGGAAGCGACACGTGTCAGCTCCTGAGCACGCCACGTGGCATGCTGACGTCAGCATGACGTCATCAGTGGGGTCGGCCACTGCTGACGTCATGATGACATCAGCGTTGACCGGTCAACGGTCAACGTTCAGCGGGGTCCACATGTCAGCGGGTCGGAAGGTATGACAGGTGGGGTCCACTGGTCAGTGAGACAGAGAGACCGACAGGTGGGACCTGGTTGTCAGGTGGGAAAAAGGAAAAAGGCCGGTCGGTTGGGCTGTTCTCGGGTCGGATATCCTACGGGCTTCAGAAGTTAGAGGGGGCTTTCCGGACTTCTTTGGTGGGCCGTCCCATGGCCAGATTGCAGTGGTGAGAGCCGGCGCGGCTGACAAGGCGGGCCCACCGGTCAGAGGCAAGAGCGGGGCGGATCCGGTGCGGTTCTTGTGGCTTCGTGCGCGTGTAGTCTCCAGTGTGTTCTCCACCGTGGCGAGGTCCAGAGCACGCACGCGCTTGCGTGCGCGACGACGGCGGCGGTGCGACTGCTCGGGCCTCCTGCCCGGGGCCGAGCTCCTCCGGTGTGTTGGCGATGAGGGCGCACATGGATCTGAGAGGGGTTTAGGCGGGGTCGAACGTCAAGGAAGACGCGGTAAGGCAGAGAGATCGGAGCGGGTTCACGGCGAGCGGCGAGTGCTGTGCGACGACGAGGTTACGGCGGCGAGCAAGGCCAACAGAGAAGGATAGGGGTTTGGGGTTCGATCGGGGTTTCCTGCAAGGGGATAGACGCGGCGCGAAGGCCGGGCGGAACACAGAACAGAGGCGTCCATAGCACGGCGGCGCGAACAGAGCAACGGCGGAGCATGGCGTTCACGGCGAGAGGGGAAACCGGGAGCTCACGGTGGGGTTTTAGGAAGAAGAACGTGAAGCCGAGGTCGTTGCGGAGCTCGCGGAACGGCTTGCGGTGCTCCTCGGCGCGCCCTCCTCGTCCTCGGTGCGGTGGTGCAGCGGCTTCGCACGAACGGCGTCACGGCGTCGCGGTGCTGCTCCTCGCGGGCGGCCTCCTCCTCCACGAGCGGCTTCTCCTCCCGGACGGCTTCCTCTTCTCCTCGGACGGCTCCCTCTACTCTACTCCTCCTCCACCTTCTTCTCTTCCTCGGATCGGGGTCGGGTTGGATTCGGGAACAGGGCTCCGCCCTGGGGAGCTTTGGATGCCGGAACAGAGAAGGGAGGGGATGGTTATGTAGGCGGGGAGAGGCGTGGGCGAGAGGATAAGGGTGGGAGATGCCTTGGCGGCCAAGGGGAGCGGGGCAGGATCACGTGGGCGGGGCCCGGGGTGGTTGCGGCCCGGCGCGATTCGCGGGCGGCGCTGGCGAAAGGAAGGAGCGGGGCTGGCGCGGCGCGTCGCGGCGGCGTGAGGGGGAAGATGCACAGGGCTCTGGTGGGGCCGGAGTGTCAGCGAGAGGAAGAAGCGGGCGTCCGCGCGCGTGGAGTGGGCCGGCGCGCGAGCTGGGCCGACGCGGTTGCTGGGCGTGGGCTGCGCGCGGGGAAGGAAGGGAGAAGGGAGAGGTGGTCGGAATGGGCCAAGGGAGAGGAAAGTTTGGCCGGGCTCGGGATTAGTTAGAGGTTTAGGCCTGTTAGCATTTGTTTGATAGGATAGTTAGTTTAGTTAGGTTTTGAATTCGAGTTTGAACGGTTTGAGTTCAAATTCGATTTCCACTCAAGCATTCACATAAACCGAAAGAAACCAAATCACTCTAGCATAATAAATTCCCTAATGCAATGCACATGAATATTTATTAGGAAATTTTTAGAGAGAGAAGTATTATTCTTGGAGTTAACACACATGTTGCTCAAAAATTTTAAAATTCACCAAAATTCAACTAGGGATGTTACATGTTTCAACATGGTGAAATGTACCGATTCAGATTTCCTTTTCCTATTCGCACGACTGAATTCAATTTGGGGTGGCATGTCAAATTCTCAAACAAGGTAGCAGTACTAGCATTTCTTCAACTGCAGTCTCCCTGCTGCAAGTTCAGGCTGTCGTGTGAACCTGAAGTTGCAGAATGCAACTCCATGTTCAGTTCGAATTATATTGATGTTGCAACTCAATCCTTTTTACCCCATGACATCTGCTGCAGCACGCATTGGCCTTAAACTGATCTCCAAACGCAATCACAGCTTTATTTAGCCTTCAAAACTGAAGGAGAATCCAACAGAAATGGGCATCCAATTTTCCCAGGTGGCCACTAGAAGTCTGCACAGAAAGCAAGCTGAATCTACTGGCATGTTCAATTCTATTCTAGTACTAGTAGCATTCCACAATGATAAGATTTAGACTGAAATAACATTTGCAAGAAGTATCAGTACTTCTGAGTTCTGACAAACAAATCACTTCACTAACATTTGCAACCACATCACTGGCATGTTCAATTCTCGAACAAGGACACAAGGTAGTAGTAGAACTAGCATTGCTTCAACAGCAGAGAATCCGATTACATTCAGAAGCGCAGCAACCCATGACTGCTACAATACTACTACCACCACCACCACACATGCAGATAACTGAAGAACGACGAATCCCTAATCACAAACGGCAACCATCCACGAACGCCAGCGAACGCAGCGCCCGAGCAGGAGGCCGCGCCGGACGAGCCTAGCCGCCGAAGCCGTAGAGGGTGCGGCCCTGGCGCTTGAGCGCGTAGACGACGTCCATGGCGGTGACGGTCTTGCGGCGGGCGTGCTCCGTGTAGGTGACGGCGTCGCGGATGACGTTCTCGAGGAAGATCTTGAGCACGCCGCGGGTCTCCTCGTAGATGAGCCCCGAGATGCGCTTCACGCCGCCCCTGCGAGCCAGCCTCCGGATGGCCGGCTTGGTGATCCCCTGGATGTTGTCGCGGAGCACCTTCCGGTGGCGCTTGGCGCCGCCCTTGCCCAGCCCCTTGCCGCCCTTGCCACGCCCCGACATCGCCGCCGCCGGTCTCCGAGCCTCGCCCTCTCGCGCGCTAGCCGGGATTGGGGGATTTTTCCGGAGGTGGATTGGAATCGGGGTTGGTGGTGTGGATGGGGACGGGGGAGCGTAATATAGAGGAGGGAGAGGAGCTGGGAGGCGTCGGATGCGGAGCGATCCGCGTGAGCGATAGGACGGGCGGTGCGAGCCGTTGGATCGGGAGAGCTTGGCTCCTATTGGTGGAGGAGTAGAAGCGCGGATCGTGGCGGGGGCGCGCGGGGAAGTCGAAAATCGCGTGGAGAACTTGCGTGGTGGGAAATGGAAATTTTGGGTTGCTGGCTAGCGCGGGTGCGCGCGCCGGCGTTCGCGTGTAAGGTTTTGCTGGATGAGACTCTACCGAAGTTATGGGCTGGGCTGGGTTTTGTACTGAGAAAAGTCCATTTTGCCTCCATAACTATTGGTCGAATGCATAACTCCTCCTTAAACTTCAAAACCGTCCAACTGGTCCTCTAAATTTTCAAAACCGGATATTTTACCTCCCCGATCTGAAACCACCATGATTTTCGCCTACGTGGTGATATGTATACGCCAGATAGGGCTGAACGAAAAACTCGTGATTCGTTAACTCGCTCAGCTTGTGATGAACTTGGCTTGGCTCGGCTCGATTTATTAACGAGCCAACTCGAACAACCATCTCAGCTCGTTAGTATAATGAGCGAGTTCGAGCTGCTCGCGAGCCAAACGAGCTGCAACATTGTAGCTGCGCGAGCCAAACGAGCTGCAAGCCTGTTCATGTGATGGTTGTGTATTTGTGTTTATTGCATATTTACATGCTGGACCTTATCTATACCATGTGGATGATTGTGTACTTGTGTTTATGTCATTTATGTAAAATTATGAATACCAGTGATTATTTATTTGTAATATTTGTATTACATATTCAGGTCGCGAGCTAAACGAGTTGGCTCGAGCGAGCTAACGAGCCGAGCCGAGCTAGCTCATTATCTTAACGAGCTGGACCGAGCCGAGCGGAGCTGGCTCGTTATCCAGCCCTAACGCCAGACGACCAGAGAAATTGCGTGCCTACACTACAAGGCTAGATACGTATGATGATCAGTTGGGATCAGCAAGGATGAATCTAGCCGAGATGGACGTTGGGGTCGGCTCCATTAAAGCACTGGGGTCAGCTTAGGGATAAACAGTGTTTTGCAAAGGAATTTTAAAATTTTATCGGGGTCGGCTGGCTTTAGGGTATGTTATGACCCACCTGCCATACCCTCTGGAGCCAAATCTAGTCTCAGTTTTTATTTTGTGGCTAACATTTTTCTGACATAGCTCAACAATTTTTGCATATTTTTTATGCGAGTAAGGCATATTGTTCCATGTTTGTATTTACTTTGTAAATTAATAAAGGTTTTTTTAAAGACATGTGATGACTATCGAATATCGATTACAAAATCTGAAGGTCCTATACTCCTAGTATATCGGAGCTACTCATCCGTGTGTGCGGGTATATTTACACGAGTAATAATTTGCTTATGTGGTGGGTTTAAAAAAGATAACTGGTTTAAAAAGTTCCTCTTGACTGCTTTTGGGTTTTGTTGTTCTATAAAAATCTACTTCTCGCGGCAACAAATAATATATATTAAACGAGCATGAAGCCACCCTTGTCCACCTCCTGCCTCCTCCTCCTCCTCGCGCCTCTTGTGCTTTTTGAATTTTTTTAATCCTTTTTAAACTGAAATTTTAAAAAAAAACCCCACCTGAACTGTATTTCCAAGAAATAACCCTTTTGGTCGCGCCACGACGCGTGGCGCGACTGAAGAGGTAGTCGCGCCAGTCCTGCCACGTCGGCCGGGCGAGGCGCGGGCGGCCAGCGCGGCGGCTGACATGGCAGGCCTAGTCGCGCCACATGTCCTGGCGCGACTGAGTCGCGCCAAAGGACGTGGCGCGACTCGCCTGTATACAGCCGGGCGCCCGAGCCCCTTCTTCTTCCGCCTCCCTTTCTTTCTCCTCCCCACCAGAGCTCCACTTCTCCCATGGCGCCGCCCCCCACCTCCCCCCTCTAGATCCCCTCTTTCTTCGACGGATTCGAAGGGGAAACGGTGGGAAAACACTCCGGGAAAGTAACTCCTCCACTTTATCCGTGTAGATTTGTGCCATTTGCTTGTTTCCCTTGGTATAGCTTGTGGTAGGGTAACCTAGGGTTTGGGTTGGATTTGGTAAATTAGTACGAAAAGGGTAAGATAAGTTGAGCGTTATCGTGTAATTGATTCTTGGCAACGCTTTTGTAACGTGTAGATTATGTATCATGAAACGATTTCGATGAGATTTTAGTGGGTAGATATTCTTGTTAATATTGGCAAGAAATGGAAATTAGGATTTATTGTAGAATGATCTTTTAATGTAGGTTTTATTGTAGAATTAATTGTAGAATGATGTTATGGAAACTAGTTGGTTCTAGTTTTTATATAAGTCCATGAATGGTAATTGTAATGTGGCCGTTAAATGTATTTAGATGGATCGCTTAGTTCGTTATTTCTCTGGTGGTTCGGTTAATGAGAATGGAGAGTTTGAGAGGATGAAGCATGAAGTCACAAGATTTGATAGCCCTCCTTCATTTGATGAAGTTTTTGTTCGAGCTAGATCAATATTCCAAGTTGATCAAGAACATAGTGAAATAATCCTATATGGTAGATTCGATGCCGGTGACAAAAGGGCTCATTATGTGCTTATGAGAATTTCATGTGATGAAGATTGGTCTTTTTATAAGGAGTTGGTGAAAGGTTCCCAAGTTGGTTGTGCTGAGTTAGTAGTTGAAGTTCGTGAGAGTGTCTGTGTAGAAAGTAATTATAAGGTTGGTGAAGCTGAGGACGATGAAGAATATGAGGTTGACATGGCAAATGAGCCAGATCCAGAGGATGATTGTCTAGTGAACAATGACTTTGACGAGGGCACTTTTGATGTTGAGGAGGAAGATGATGATGATATCTCTGCGGGATCAGAAGAAGAGGAAGAAGAAGAAGAAATGAGAGAAGTGTTAACCCAAGAAGAAGTGTTTGAGCCAACCCAAGTCAATGAAGCACCGTTTGCTGAGCCAACACCAGTCAATGAAGCACCGTTTGTTGAGCCAACACATGGTGTACCAAAACCGGTTGAGCCAAACTATGTGGTGCATCGGCGGTCGTTTGTTCAACCATCTCCTATGGTTGAACCGTCCTCTAGTATGGCTACAATTTTTGGTGCTAGATTGGCTCCTCTCACTATTGAGGAGTCGAGACAACTTGGAGCAGTTCATGTGGGTGTTCCAAAGGTTCCTCTCTTCCATGCACCCCCTAAGAAGGCATATTGTGATTCCGGCTTGCGTCTTAATTCTTTAGAGCCTGACAGTGGTCAAGAGTTGATACAGAGAGGGATGACATTCGACAGTATGGAAGAGCTGAAATTCTTTTTGAGGGACTACTCGGTGCGGCACCATCGTCCATATGATGTGGTGCACTCTGACTCTAAGCTGCGCTATACAGTAGCATGCCAACTTGGTTGTGGTTGGAAAGTATGGGCCCGTCCAATGACCGATGAAAGGCAGAAGTGGAGGATAACTAAAGTGCAGCAGCCTCACACATGTGGTACTTCCCGACCTATCCACCAGCACTCTCAGTGTACGGCATGATATATCGGAGGTCGGATTGCTTCAATAGTGTATGCTGACCCTGACATTTCCGTATCAGCGCTCGTTGAAGCAATTGTCGGATTCACTAGTTATCGGGTGAAGTATGGAAAGGCCTGGAGGGCTAAACAACACGCCATGGCCGTGCTGTGGGGGATTGAATTGAAGCCTACAGTAGAGTTCCGCGGATTCTACATGCTATTGCATATTACAATCCGGGGACGAAATGGTGCACTAGCACCACGGGATCACTGGAGTTGCACAATGTGGTAATGAAGGAAATAATGCAGCGTGCTTATTGGTGCTTTCCACAATGTGCAGAGGCATTCAAACATTGCAAGCCGGTGATTAGTGTTGATGATACTTTTTTGACCGGGAAGTATAGGGGGACTTTGTTGATTGCAACGGAAATGGATGGGGAGGATCGTTTGTTACCGCTCGCCTTTTCTTTGGTGCACTAGTAGGAATCTCACTATCTGTGACGATTTGGTAATGACAATTTGCATTTTCGTCATTGAATACCTCATAGCTATGACGAAATTGCTTTGCTTGTCATTAATCCGTGGGAATGGACCTCGGGTGGTAAAATACTATGACGACTGTAAAGAAATCGTCGTAGAACAATACATGTTTTCATCACAAATCATGAGCTAAGCACTTGTTTCGTCACAAATATAGATGTTGCAACTCTATATGTTAAAAAAAATCACCTTATCCGATCGTGGTCGTGCTGAGCCCACCTGTTCATGGATCCATATGCCAAAAATACAATTCAAAATTGTGTAAAAAGCCGAACTCGAACCCAGGTCGCGCACAAGACCTGTGACGCTGCTTACCACTACACCATCGCTAGTTTTGTGTTTGAATAGACTCATGTAATCTTAATATACGCAAATTAATTGTATTATGTGAATACGCAGATCCATTGCTCTGACGGACAGAAGCACTCCATACGCAGATCGAGATCCGGTAATGCGACGGCGCCGCCGCCGCCGCACATCCACCGCCGCCACCGCACTCCGCCACTATCGCCGGCCATCTTGCCCCGCTGTTGTCGCCTTGCCCCGCAGCCGCCCCTCATACCCTGCTGCAGCCGGCTTGACCCACCGCCGCCCCTCTTGCCGTGCCGCAGCCGGCTGGCCGCGCCGCCGCCCCTCTTGCCCTGCCGCAGCCGGCTTGCCGCGCCGCCGCCCCTCTTGCCCTGCCGCAGCCGTATTGTCCCGCCGCCACCCCTCTTGCCTCGCTGCAGCTGGCTTGCCGCGCCATAGCCGCGCCTTCTTCAAGAGGTAATTCAAATCCCATTTTTGTCCTCTAATTTTAGTTCAATGTTGTAGTTGTAGGTAGCTGTGCCAATTTGTAGCTTCCAAGTGTTGGGATTGTTAGGATTAGAGGTCAGTTAGTGTTTACCTAATTGCTTGATTTATTTGTTTGAATAGATGGACAGAAGGTGGATACAAGGGAGGCAATTCACACCTGAGTACATGGAGGGTGTGAAGCAGTTCATGGAATTTGTTGGTAGAAGATTCAGTGAAGATGCCAACATACCTTGCCCTTGCTGTAGATGTCTAAATCTTGTATCATTGCCTCAATCAGTAGTGAATGAGCACATTCATATTTTCCGGATGTCAGCAGCATACACTCGGTGGATTCATCATGGAGAAACAGCTTTGGCTGAAGTTGTGGAATATGCTGAACAGGTGAATGACTTTGTTCATGATGATGATGGGGTAGACATGGGCGAGTATGATGACAACAATGATAGTGACAGTAGTGTGCCAGAATTGATTGGAGATCTATACAGAGCAGCAGAGGAAGAAGGACATCAACCTAAGTTAACAAGAGTTCTTGAAGATGCTAAGCAGTCACTTTGCCCGGGATCTAACCAATCCAAATTCTCTTTTCTAGTGAGGTTGCTCCATATCAAGTCATATTATCGAATCAGCAATAGGGCTTTTACTGCGTTGTTGAAATTATTATCTGCAGCATTTCCTCAATGCCAATTACCAAAATCATATGTTGAGGCAAAGAAATATCTCAGTGAATTGGGCCTAGGATATAACTCGATCCATGTCTGCAAGAACAATTGTGTTTTGTTTCGTAAGGGTTATGCCAATTTGGATGAGTGCCCAATATGCAAGGAATCTAGATGGGAAGATGGCTGCAGGCGGGTTCCTTGTAAAGTTTTGAGGCATTTTCCACTTATACCAAGGTTGAAGAGGATCTTTTCCTGTAAACGAACTGCTGAGGACACCCAATGGCACAAGATGAAGCGGAAGGCGGTGGAAAATGAAATGAGTCACCCGGCTGATGGGGAGGCATGGAAGCACTTTGATAGGAAGTATCCAGATTTCGCAGATGAGGCTAGGAACTTGAGGCTTGCCATAGCAACAGATGGTTTCAATCCATTTGGCAAGGTGAGCTCAACATATAGCATGTGGCCTGTTCTTGTTATGCCTTTGAGCTTGCCACCATGGGAATGCACTGATCCATCGAACTGCATGATGTCATTACTGATCCCTGGTCCACTATCTCCAGGAAAGGATTTTGATTTATTCTTGGAGCCTCTAATTGAAGAATTGCTTGACCTTTGGAAAGGAGTCAAAACTTATGATGCATTTAGTGGTAAAAAATTTGACCTTCGTGCCGCAGTGTTATGGTGCATACATGATTATCCTGCTTTGAGTACCTTGTCAGGGAGAACTACAAAAGGATATTATGCATGTATTCATTGTGACAAAAATCCATTATCAAGATCATTAAGGAATAAGATAGGTTACTTTGGCCACCGTCGTTTCCTTCCATTGTCACACCCATGGCGAAGAAGCTCAGCCTTTGATGGACACCATGAAAAGCAGGTACAGCCAGGAAAGTTCAGTATAGAGGAGGTCCTAGAGGAACTAGAGAAGGTGAAAGATGTGAGGCCAGGCAAGCATCATCTTCCTACAACCAACAAGAGAAAGCGTGGAGAGAAATCATCTGGGCCAAGAATATTTAGTCGCAAAGTATATTTGTGGAAGCTACCGTATTGGAAAGACCTATTGCTGCCACATGTTCTTGATGTGATGCACATAGAGAAAAATATATGTGAGAATGTTCTTGGGACATTGCTCAAAATGGAAGGCAAGACAAAGGACACAATCAATGCAAGACTAGATTTGCAAGATATGGGCATCAGACATAACCTGCACTTGGTGCAGGATGGCAACACAGTTCGTATGCCAGATGCGTGCTATGTCCTGAAGCCTGCACAAAGAATTGAGTTTTGTAAGTTCCTAAAGGGAGTCAAGTTTCCCCATGGATATGCAGCCAACCTAGCAAAATGCATTAGTGATGGCTCCAAGGTTCATGGGCTAAAAACTCATGATTGCCATGTCCTCTTGCAAAGAATCATTCCTGCTGGCATTAGAGGATTTGTGGTCAAGGATGTATATGAAGCAATTGCAGAGCTTGGAAACTTCTTTAGGGAATTGTGTAGCAGAAATCTGAGGATAGATGTTGTGAATCGGCTGAAAAAAGATATCCCACTAATCCTATGTAAGCTTGAGAAAATATTTCCTCCATCATTTTTTACCGTGATGGTGCACTTGGCTGTCCATCTACCAGATGAGGCACTTCTTAGAGGACCTGTTCAATATGGGTGGATGTACCCAGTAGAACGGCAAATGGGTACTTTCAAGAATTCATTAAGGAACAGGGCTAGGCCGGAAGGGTCAATTGCTGAGGCTTATGTTGCAAGTGACACATTGACATTTTGTTCAAGGTACATGGAGGATGTTGAGACTAGATTTAATCGACATGATGTCTCTAGTGGGGAAGGACCAGCCAATGATGACACCACAGTTTTCATGCATGATGTTAAACTCATTGGAGCCAATAGGGTTCAGTACATTGATGATACAGTCATGTCCAAGCTTGTTTGGTATGTGCTAAATAATTGTGAGGAGGTTGAGCCATATTTGGAGTAAGTTTCATTTATTTATGTTAATTTCATATGTAGTCTTGTATTGTGTTTTCCTTGGTGTGTGATAAATAGCTCACCATGGTCTGCAGGCTGTACAGAAAAGAGCTAGAGGAACAGGGCACAACCAATGTTGACAAAAGGCTTGAGGAAGGATTTCCTAAATGGTTTAGGGACCATGTAAGGGGCACATAGTTAAAAATAATTGTGATCCTTTTCTAAGAGATATAGAAAGCTGTGCTGATGAGATGTATATTTTTTTTCAGATCAGGAACTTGCGGAAAGATAAACTAGAAGAGGTCAGTCCTGGTCTTTATGCACTGTCATGTGGACCTGACCTCCGAGTAAAGTTTGCTGCATCTTGCATTGTGAATGGAATCCGATACAGCACCCTGGACCATGAGAAATTCCACCAAACTCAGAATAGTGGTGTCATGACACAGGGTACACATGAGGGAGACAATATTGAGTATTATGGTGTCCTAAGGGAGGTTATGGAATTGCAATATAATTCAAATCTAGATGTTCGTCGGACGGTGGTTCTATTTCGATGTGATTGGTACAATCAAGTGGGCAAGACAGTCGGTGTGAGAGATGATGGTCATTTCAAATCCATCAACATCAATTCATTTTGGTACAAGAATGACCCTTTCATTTTGGCGACACAATCAAAGAAGATATTTTACTTGGAGGATACTTTGTTGGGCAATGATTGGCGAATTGTGCAGAAATTTGAACATAGAGAGATCTATAATGTGGCGGAAAAGGAAGCTCAGTGTATTGGAGTCCACCAAGATGAGCATTGTTCTGACACAGAGCATGAGGTGCACCAAGTTGATGTCGATGACGACCTGCACAATGACCAAGGTGATGGAGAAGCTACTGTTATAGAAGGAAACTTACAAGACCTTATGAGAAGAAACAAGAAATTTGACTTGAACATTGACAGTGGGGATGAGTTTTCTGAAGATGACACTATATTGCAGTATTGCAGTGAAGATGGCATCTCATACTCTGAAGATGACATGTCGGAAGAGGATATCTGAACTGCTGTCTTTTGCTCTCAGATTTTGCTCTGTCAACTCTGCATTATTGTCTCTGTTTTCTGAACTTCTGAAACTGAACTTGTAACATTCAGTTTTAACATGTTTTTGGCCTTTTATTGGCTGACAACGTTTCTGTTTCGCCCTTGACAGAAGTCATAAATGCAGTCGATTCTTGATTGCCTAGTTATGAGTTTTATGGTGGGCATTCAGGGGCTTTTAAGTTTTACTGTAGTTTCAGAGATAAATGATTATTGCACCAGTGTGGCTTTTTTTTCTGACAATTGACTGACAAGAAAAATGAACTGATAGCATAAGTTGGTTTTATTTTGTGGGTTCAATTATAGGCTCGTACATGTTCAGTTGTGCCGGTGAGACAGTTACAAAATGGATCATAATAATGCTCAAATTGTCGTTTTATTATCATTTGTTGCTTTGTTCTAAGAGAATCAATGTTGAATTGACTGCAGAACAGAGCAGGGAAATTGTGTTCACTTGGCACCGTGATCAAATAAGAATATTTTATTTAAACAATTATGCTTTTATATTGTGCTGCCATCAGTAATCGTATTCCTCTTTTCTAATAGTTCTTACCCCAGCTAGTATAGTGAAGTAATCGTATTTGGACCAATCGAAGAGTTGGCTTTGAAAAAGTTTAGTTTTGGGCAGCTGAACATTAACTGAATGGTTCAGTCCATTCAGTCCGGTAGAACTGAATGGTTCAGTCCATTCGCTGTCAAGGTTGGGGCTATCAGGCTAGGGACATAAAAACCCTTTAAAGTAAATATTGACAGAAACGAAGTAGTGGCGTAGTGGTACAACACTGCCACTCCTTTAAAGGAGAACCTAAGTTCGAATCTCCCTTCTGCGTTGTTTTTTTTTATTTTTCAAAAAAAGTCTACATATGCAATTTACTTCTGTTGGTTTTCAATTTTCTTTAATTTCTTCAAAATTTGCACATATTAAGTAAAAAATTAGCACATAATAAAAAAATATGATATTTTGCACAACTTTTTGAATAAGACGAGCGGTCAAAGTTGACATCAAAAAAGTCAAACGACCTATAATTTGGAACAGAGGGAGTATTAGTAAAAACTTGAGACTTATTACGAACATCAGTTTGGTTGTGTCAATGGTTGTGAAACAAAATAAAAACAATATTAACGATCACTTAACCATCACATTTCTTCAAATTAACCACTTTCACTCACATTAACCGTCTTCACTCATATGCTTCTACTCATATTATTAGTTTGTCGATACGAAACAAACCACCTTCACTCAAAAAGTACGATGTGGCACTACAAGGATGTGTATTTCTCATGCATGCACTCGTCTTTTCTTCAAGGCTCGTAATGAAACACTAGGATGTGGCACTACAAGGATGTATTTCTCATTCAAAACAAACAACCTTCATTGCTAACATGGCACTTACCTTGACTCTTGGCATAGATGAAATTGTTACTTTGCATGTGTTATATATATAATGACCATTCCACCATCATATGAACAAGTATCATGTACTTCCTTCGATATTGTGCATGAAACACTTATGTGCACGCTACAAGGACACACTTGTGTATAACACAATAAGGTTAACTAACACTTACCATCAGTATTGGTAACAGTAGTTTTACTGCTTTGTATAATTTTTTTGCAAGTTTGTTTTATCAATTAAAAAATAAAATCATATAAACCTATGTTTTCTCAATAGGAAAATAAAAAGATGAAAAGATTATCCCCCCGCTTTGCAGCCAAAAACTAAAAAAAGGCGCCCAAGCAGCCCGCCACTACACATATGCCCGAAAATTTTGATGCCAAATGTCCATTCTAACCCTCCATTCGCATAAGAAAGAATCCCCACCCAGGGGCATTTGGAGGAACAACTCGTCAATTCCACCGCATCTCTCCTTCTCCCTCTCCGCCGCCATCTCAGTTCTCCCACTCCCTCTCCCTCTCCCTCTCCCTCTGAACCCTACCAAGCGCCGGAGCACCCCCGCGCCGGAGCACCACGCCTGCACCAGATCCGCGCCTCGCCTCGCCTCCACCAGATCCGCGCCGGAGCACCACGCCTTTGGATCACCGCCTCGCCTCTACCAGATCCGCGTCGGAGCACCACCCCTTCGAAGACCCCCACACCGGATTTGACAAGGACGCCTGCACCGGTACCAGACGATGGGAAGACGCCGCCGACAACGCGTACCAGGTACGCGGATTTTGTTAGGGTTAGGGTTAGCGGTCCATTTTGATTGGGGGTAGTTTGTGACATGTTTCTCATGGGGTTAGGGTTAGGGTTAGCGGTCCATTTTGATTGGGGGTAGTTTGTGACATGTTTCTCATGGGGCATGTTAGATGATTCACAAGGGATATTGTAGTGCCATATGTATTCAGAGTTGGCTATTCTTCACATGCTAATGGTATGCTAACTGTTACACTGTGTTTGTTCCTGTAAGAACCATCAAAAACTCAATATGAAACGGTGCGGGATGACAATGTCGCAAGGAATAAAAGAAGGATGGAAGAACTTGGCATAACTGATTTATGTTCCACATTTAAGAACTTGGCAAAGGGGAAAAAAACAGGAACGCCCAGTGTACGTGATGAAGCTTCTGATTCATCAGAATATACCCCTGAAGATGAGAATGTAGGTCAGGGAGATGGCGATGTGTCCTTAGACGAGGAAGCTCCTCAACCCCTCATGATCGAGGTGCTTCTTCTCTCCTGGTTGGGGGCTAGGAATTTTGTGATGCTTTTTAACTTTATTTTGTTAGAATTTAGAATTTTACATTGCCTCTAGCTAACCCATACCTGCAAGTTGTTTGTTGTCATGCAGTTGCCTAGAGGAACAAGACGAAAGCTTTGCACTTCAAAAAAGAAGTGTACTACCAACATGCCTCCAGGAGGAAGGCAGTCCAAGAGAGTTAGAGCAGGTGCAGTAACAGAGGGAGCACCTGTTGGAGTCTCAACAAGGTCTTCAAAAAGGCAGCAAGTCTCTAATGAAGCTAGTCAGAATGACCTTGATGGAAACATTGGTGCACATGATGTTGAGAATGAAGTGCACATGGCCAACAGCCCGCTTAGGGACTGGTCATATCCAGATGATGCTAATGGACCTGTAGATGGTCAATCCAACTCTGAAGAGCAGACTGGACAGCAGACCGAAGAGAATGATCAGGGTAGGTTATAATTCTATGAGCATTTCAATTTGGTTTCACTCTGTGATTACTGCTGATGTAACAATCTCAATTTGTACTGTGTAGTGCCCCCAAGAAGAGGTCCAAGGAGGCCAAGGCCACCAACTAGGGGAATAATGCTTGACGCAATGACTAGAAGTATGGGAAGAAGATTGCCCATAACTGTTGAAGAGGGCAAGAAAAGGCCAAACGATCCTGTCCAAGCTGCTAAATTGGCCTCAGAGTCTGGTGTTGTCATTAGGGCCGAGGTTCCTGTCCTTACCCATTGGAAGGAGTACAAGCAAGACACTGACAGTTTCGATAACTTCATGGGCAAGTTAGCTGTAAGTTACTATATACCCACACTTAGCTGCACACTGTTATGAGATGTCTGATTTAACTAAGTAATCATTGCAATTGACTATACCAGGGAAGATTGGCAATTGACTCAAATGATAATGCAACCAAAGCAGCATGCACCGATGTATTCAAGTCTGCCATACGGAACAAGCGGTACAAGCTAAAGCAGACCTACTTTGTTGGTGTCCCTGCTCATGAGCTCTCTGCAACCTCTCCTGACCCCAGCTTATCAGATGAACAATGGCGAAAACTTGTTGCAAAGTGGACAGATCCAAGGAACCAGGTATGTGGTGTCTTATCCCAACATATCTAAATCCCTACTATGTAGTGGCAAATTCTTGTCTAACACATTCAATTGTTGTAGCAAATATCTGCACAGAACAAGCAAAACCGTGCCGGCGTCAAGTACCCACAGGCTACGGGATCGCGCAGCTATGTTGCGCACTTGCATGCATATGTAAGTCACCTCTGCCTTCTATAATTATTGTTTGTAGTTACAAAACTATTCTCTATTAAATTCCAGAACATAACTCTTTCCCAATTTCTCTATGAAAATAGAAACAGAAGAACAATATTGTAGAGCTTGATGCGTTGGATGCCTTCAAGGACTGTCATACCAGTAGGTCCAAAGGTATTAGCGAAGCTGCAAAGAATGCAATTGTAAGTAACATGCCAATGCTTGCCAAACTATGTGACTCCTTGTTACTGCAGTGTTTTAATTGTTGGATTTGCAGCCATCATTATTGCATTACATAGGTATTGTTCGAGCTTATACAATGTAAACTGATTGTAGACCTTTCCATTTTGTAGTCTACTATGGAAAATATGATGGTTGAACCTGTTGCTGATGGTGAGCAAGCAAACAACAGTGCAGAGGTTGTGTCCAAGGTTCTCTCGCAGCACAGCTCGAACAGCACATTTTTGAAGAATGCCGGTCTACAGCCAAGCAGTACCTCTAAAACACCATCATCAACTGAAAGAAGACTCCGAGAAGAACTGCAAGCAGAGAAGCAGAGTTCAGCAGCTCTCCATGAAGAGGTTGATATCCTGAAGAAGAAAGCTGAAATTGCAAGTGAAGAATTGGCAAAGACCCAAAAGGAGTTCGCAGAGTTCAAGGAGAGTCAAAAAGAGACTAATGTGCTCCTTCGACGTATCCTGAACTTGTCTTCGGTTAACCCCAATGCATAGCAGCTTCAAGGCTGATGCAGGTTGCTGGTCCTGAACTAAACTGATGTTGGTCCTGAGTGCTTTAGTTTGGTCTGTGGTTTGTGAACTTTTGTCCAGTTGCAGGTGGCATGAACTTGTTTCAACTAGTCTCTGGTCTGTGTGGCATGAACTTGTTTGAACTAGTATGTGGTCTGTAGTTCTGTGAACTTGTCCATTGCTGTCGGACAGTGAAGTTGGTGAACTGGAACTTCTATATGTGAAATTTGTTATGTTATCACTGAATCTCTGTAATGACCTAGTTATTCAATTATCTGATTGCTCATTGTTGATTCTGTGATGACAAAAAATTCGTCATAATAATATGGACACGTGGCAGAACCAATCCAATGTCATTGTTGCCACGTCAGACAGCCACGTGTTATTGTTGCCACGTCAGTCAGCCACATGTCAGTGTTGACAGAGCCACGTGGCTGTATACACGTCACTTGCCACGTCACACGCCCACGTGGCTCTATCCATGTCACTTGACACGCATATGCCACGTCAACCATCAATCAGCAGCTAAATGGGTTTTGTGATGAAAATTTGTAATTTTCCACGACGCTATGGTTATGTCATAAAACAGAAATTATCCTGTGACGGGCGAAAATTACGTCATGGATGTAAACAACTCCTATGACGAATTATACACGTTTCGTCACTGCGAAACTTCTATGACGCGACTTCTATGACGACAAGCGTTTCGTCATAAGTTCGTCACTAAAGTTTCTTCACGACGAATTTGGCTCTTTCAATGACGAATATTGTTCATCATATATGACCGGATTTCTACTAGTGGTGGAAAGCGAGAACAACGAAAGTTGGTCTTGGTTCCTTCATTTGGTGCGTAGGGATGTGGTGGGACCGGATCGAAAGATTTGTATAATTTCTGATAGGCACCAAGGCATTCTAAATGCTGTTCAAGAGCACATTGATGGTTACCAACCGATCGTGCACCGTTGGTGCATGCGCCACTTTGCTGCAAACATATGGCATAGGCACAAAAACAAGAATGTAATAAAACAATTGAAGTTGGTATGTGCATCGAAGGCAGAGAGAACTTTTGGCATACGGCTTGCGAAACTTAAGAAAATGATGAATGAAGAAGCGACAGAGTGGCTTGACAGTCAAATGGAAAACATGCATAAGTGGTGCAATGCCTTTGACGAAGGTGGTTGGAGGTTTGGTGTCTGCAACACTAATATCTCTGAAGTCCTAAACAAGGTACTTAAAGGAATTCGCGGCATGCCTGTGTCGGCAATTGTTGAGTATACCTTCTACAAGGTCAATTCATACTTTGTTAAAAGGTGGCAGAAAGCGAAGAGTCAAATTGATGCGAGGCCAAACCAGAATTTGTGGGGCAAAGGTGCGGCAAAACTGCTAAGCACGGAAGAGGAAAAGGCGAATACCATGGCCGCGGAGTTGTTTGACCCTAACTCTTATGTGTACTCCGTTAGGACCGCAAACGCTCTAACGGTGGGTGGTGAGAGTACAGGTGGTCGTATATACAAGGTTGACCTTACACATGTGACTTGTACTTGTTGCGTGCCGCAGTTGTTGCATGTGCCTTGCTCCCATATGATTGCTTCGTGCCGTGTTAGAGGGGTGGATCATCGGGCCGCTTTATATACCTCTCAGTTTTACCTAAGGCTACCGTGTTAAAGACCTGGACACCCCGGTTTGAGCCTTTACTTGACCCTTCTGCTTGGCCATTGTACAACGGTCCTGAGTATATACCGGATAGTACCACAAAGAAGGACAAGGTTGGGAGAAGGAAGAAAAAGCGTCTCCGTAATGAGATGGATGCATCTAATGGTTATGGAGATGATATGTACGGTTACGGGGACTTCAACCAAGACAAGTCCACAATACTTTGTGGTATATGCCACAAACCAGGACACCGCATGGAACGGCACAAAGAGGGCCCAAAAAATTTGCATCCTACCAAAAGAAATAGACCTTCTAACCAAAGAAGACAACAAACCAGGACTAGTAGTAGTGGGGTAAGAATTAACTAGTTTGAAGAATGCCTTGACAAAATGTTTACTTTCATGTTTGTCCAACTAACTAGTTGCATTCATAGTTTTACTTTTATTTTGTTTAGAATGTGAAATATAATTTTTTTGGAAGTTTTTACTAATGATAAATTTTGTTTGCAGGTTGATGGCGAGGCGCAAGGATGAATACATACGGTATCCCACAGTGTCATGTGAGGATGCCCCCGTGCCTCCCCCGCTCCCAGTCCCAATTTGTGAATGCAAATATCCGGTGGAGGTAAAGCAATCCAGATGGCCGACAACTGCCGGTAGAGCCTACTATAAGTGTCGCACGAAGTGGGATTGTGGTCGTCCCAAATACGGCGGGGACCCCTATGCTTGCTACCCCGGCCCATGCAGATTCTTTCAATGGATTGATGGCCCCGACAAGTTTGACCCTCGGATCCGCCTTTTTCCATATGATGAGGAGGAGACAAAGCCATACCATGAGTTCAAGAGGTGGGTGCCTCCACCACCTAATCCACCTGTGATGACATGGGAAGAAAAGCAAGCGGCAGCATGCATCCGCGTGAAGAACCCTCCCTTATGCCATTGTGGTATTCCTTGCAAGATTCAACATCCAAACCTAGAGCTCCCCGTAAAATTCACCCCATTCTTCCGTTGCAAGCTAAAGACCCATGTAAGTTTGGTTTGTTAGTGTGCTTATTTTGTTGTGCATGACTTTTCATTGAACATATTGTTTTGATATTGTATTGATATTTTTTTCAGGATGGGTGGCCCATGTGTGACTTCCAGGAGTACATCTATGGCCCCAAGGCTCATTGGTACACCAAGGAGGAAATCGTTGCATTTGAGAGCGGAAAGGAGAGGTGGCCATGTGAGAGGGCCCCTAGACCTCGTTGCAAATGTGGGATTTTGGCTCGACGGGGTGTTGTTCCGACGGAGTTGGGTTATGGATGGTATTGCGGGAACTCCTATGGAGACTATTGGGTAAAGACTAATTTGCATTGGAGCACTTATCTTGTTTAACTTTAACCCTTTTGTTCGTACAATTTAGCAATGGATTCAATGTTGTGCAGGAAGGGAGAACTTGTGACTGGGAGACCTTTAAAGGAAGGGAAGATCTAAGACGCTATTTGGGCACATGCTCCGAACCTTTGAAGACGACAGAGACCATTAAAATCAAGGAGAAAATGAGGGAGAAGTATGATTTGCCCATTCCTTCTGACAAACAACTCTATGGTCCCATTCTGACAGATATGATAGCCAAGCATGGAAGATCCGAAACTATTGGTCATGGGAGTAGAGAGCGCATCATCTTCTTTTGGAGGAAAAATAGAGACAAGTATCCTCCTCCCCTTACTGGTGATGCTAAGGTGAAAGCCAAAATCAAGGCGGAAGAGGACGCCAAGGAGAGGGTACAAATGATGAGAGCGGCGGAATACCGTTCGAAGACGGCATTTGATCCTATTACGGTGTTTCCTTCTGGCTCATGGGACGAATACTTTCAGAAATTGGAGGCCAAAAGAAGACGCATTGACTTGAGTGTGGCAAGGCAGGAAAAAATGGCGGAAGAGGCCCAAATGGAGGCGATGAAGGCCCTTGTAGCTGATTTGGCCATGCCGGTTCCCGAGGACAAGGCAAAGGTGGCGGATGGAGGAGTGAGGCCAACACAAATGGAGGCTATGAAGGCACTTGTTGGTGACTTGCCCATTGAAGAACCGGTGTTGGTGGACAAAAAAGGTAAGGGTGTTCTTCTGGCCGATGATTTGGTGGATGTAGGAGTGAGGCCGACACAAATGGAGGCAATGAAGGCACTAGTTGGTGACTTGCCCCTTGAAGAACCAGTTGTTGATAAGAAAGGTAAAGGTGTTCTTGTGGTCGATCTTGACGATGAAGATGATGATTGGGGAGATGACGAGCTCTTGTTTGAGTGTGATTCCGATTATTAATATGTTGCAATTCTAGTTGTATGAACTATTGTAAGGACTGAATGTATGGACTATTTGTATGAACTATTTGTATGGAAGACTATATGTATGGACTATTTGATTGGACTATATGTATGGACTATTTGTATGGACTATTTGATTCGACTATATGTATGGTCTATTTGTATGGACTAGAGGGATTGGATTATATGAAAGTCGTATGGATCCATTAACCTCGTACATTACATGAATCATTACAACGGTCATACAGAAACATACATTACAATATTTAGCCATAATAGTTCCGTCGTCCACTTACAGTAGGCGGCATGAAACGCCGATTAACGTTCCTCTCTCGCTCTAGACGCAGATGTTCCTCTAATTCATTGATGCGTTCTGCCATTTGTATCTTCTCTTGTTGTAGATTGATGATCTCTTCATTTTTGCTCATACTATCATGCAGCAGGTGGTTGATATTATCATGCTTGTCTGCGTTCTCCTGTTGAATGGCATTTATGTTTTCTTGAAGATGGCGAATGTACTCTTGCACATGTGGCGCCATTTGGTCATCAATCCAATAGGTAAAGCGGCAGTCGTTATACTACCAACATCAATACAAGCCAAACATTACGGCCAAAGACCAAGAAATCGTCTATAACCTGGATTGAAAAGCACTTACCCTGTACCGAGGGCATCGGAAGAAACGTCGACCAGCATCAGGACCAAGCTCGTAAACTTGAACAACAACATCATCTCCATGCTTGCATTGAGGCCAGAACTCGCATGGTAGGGCTTTATGCTCACCATAGAAATCTCTAGTTCTAACATCTAGATTAGGGTGTGGATTAGGCGGGTCCAATGGACCATACAACCAGGACATGGTGCGAACTCATATCTCAGGATGTGGCTTCGATAACAAATATATAGGCCATTTGTGGTTCTTACATCGGATTCCACTGAATCACTGACAAAGCCACCATCGGATTCCACTGAATCCCTGACAAAGCCATATCCTGAAAAGCCACCATCGGATTCCACTGAATGGCCTGGGAAACGTCGGATTCCACTGAATCACTGACAAAGCCTACCCTGAAAAGCGTAAATCGGATTCTCTGAATGGCCTGGGAAACCTGGGAAACGTCGGATTCCCTGAAAGGACGTCGGATTCCCGGACAACATTCGCGCCATGCGTTATGGCGCGACTCCTTCAGACCCAAATGGCCTACGTAGGTCCTGAGTCGTAGGTCCTGAGTCGAGCATATGGGGGGCGCGACTGCTGCTTTAGTCGCGCCTCGATCCATGGCGCGACTGTCTCCTTAGTCGCGCCACGTACCATGGCGCGACTGATGCGGTAGTCGCGCCAATAAGGTGGCCGACTCAGGACCCAGGTAGGCCATTTAGGACCAATTGAGTCGCGCCAACAAGTATGGCGCGACTCCTGCTTTAGTCGCGCCTCGATCCATGGCGCGACTGATGCGGTAGTCGCGCCAATAATGTGGCCGACTCAGGACCCAGGTAGGCCATTTAGGACCAATTGAGTCGCGCCAACAAGTATGGCGCGACTCCTGCTTTAGTCGCGCCTCGATCCATGGCGCGACTGATGCGGTAGTCGCGCCACGTACCATGGCGCGACTGCTGCTTTAATCGCACCTCGATCCATGGCGCGACTGATGCGGTAGTCGCGCCAATAAGGTGGCCGACTCAGGACCCAGGTAGGCCATTTAGGACCAATTGAGTCGCACCAACAAGTATGGCGCGACTCCTGCTTTAGTCGCGCCAGCGATCGCGGCGCGACTAATGCAGTAGCAGTTGTTCTGCTTCCATTCCATTTGCTTCCATTCCATTTTCTCTCTCATTGACTACAATAAAAATATAAGCACAGTAATTAAACTACCAATTGCATTTAGGTTACGAATTGAGTGCGATTATGCAGACTGAAGAAGTAACTTTTACAAGAGTGTGATGTCCATTAACATATTGCCTAATACTTCAAGGAGACCCATATGGAATCAGCATCTGTGCACAAAAAACATTCTCATTTCCTCAAGCTATTTCACATAACTAATGGAAGGGTGTTAAAAAAAGGGCATAATTCAAAGACTACAAAGTGAAGACTGACATGTGTTTCATAAACATCACTTCAATGAACTATTTCTGGGTAAGACGAATACACAGAAATGAAATGATTCATTTTGCTGGCAACATAAGGTTCCAAATACAGGGCAAGGTTCCAAATATTAGGCAAGGTTCCAACTGTGAAAATCCATCACATAACATAATAATTCCATCACAAAGGTTTCCACATGACCCAAGTCCATCACATAACAAGTCCATCACATAACATAACAATTCCATCACGAAGGTTTTGACTTGACCCAAGTCCATCACATAACAAGTCCATCATCACAAAGGTTTTCACATGACCCAAGTCCATCACATAACGAGTCCATCACTAAACATATCCATCACATAATCTTACTTGAGGAACTCTACTTGCGGCGTGAGGGGTTGGGTGTGTAAGGCTTCTTCTTGCGACGCCGGCGTCCTGGATTGGTGGGCAGCACATTAGGGGTCCCAACATCTGTGTGATCCCGTCGTGCCCGCCTCCTAGGCCTCTGACTGCCCTGTGATGGATCAAATGGCGCATCAGGCAACTGTGAGGAACCAATCTCTTCTTGACCATACGAAGGATCATCATCTTCTGAGTTCGAGCTATTTTCCTCCTCCTCCTCCTCCTCCTCCTCCTCCTCCTCCTCCGGGTCAACATCCCTACTAGGGCCGGGAATGGTGAGAGTCCCTGCATGAACAAATATACATTTTGTATCAAAAACCAATGATGAAAACCAAAAATGCACAAACAGTACTAGTTTGAAACCAGGCCCGCACCTGTACTCGTGGAGGTGGCCCTAGTACCCCTAGTGGATGGAGCTGAACGTGTACCAGAACTTGAGGGACCACCAGCCGCTTCTTGTTCTCGTGGGGCCATGCAATTCAACTTGCGGGTCATTTTTCGACACCCACGATGGAATCTCTAAAATCACAATAAAGTTAAATTGGTAAGCTTTAAATCAGAGATAAAAGCACTTTACCATCTAACCTGTATGAAGGCCCGTAGCTTGCTCGCCTCTTCTGGATGCCCAATTGGCACACCCAATGCTACGAGAGACTCGTTAGCAAAACGACCAAGTTGTTGTCCCTATCATTGCCATGTGAAAATTCAACTATTTAATCACAATTCAACCAAACTTACAATGTAGCCAAAACCAAATTACATTAATGAAATAAGCAAACAATTCAACCAAACTTACAATGTAGTCTTCGACCGGTCCCCGCTGTGTCTGCGTGGCCTGCCTTGTCATCTCGTCATACTGGTCAAACACATCTTCTGGGTCCGAAGGTAGGTCCTCGACAGGACCGGCATCCATAGCCACCTTAAGTTTAAGCCTTGTGTTCGCTCTCAACCATTGCAAATAATTTTCAAAAGGGGGGTCACGGTGAAGTGGACCTCCTATGACAATGTTGGCTCCACGACTATCCCAAGCGTTAATGTATCCTTGGTGCTTCATGCCCCAATCCTTTCTACCCCTCTCGCGTCGACGGTCAATACTACATTCAAGACACATTCTTTATCAAATACAAGTATATAACATACCATGATTCCAAGAATATAAAATCAACAAACACACAACATACCGATGAAGCTCTTGATTAGTGTTTATGTACTCTGGAGGGTAAGGTTGAAGATAGCCAAACTGCCTCATCACTCTACTTGGAATATGGTACTCGACAATGTAGAAGCAAATGAGGGGACAAACCGAGCGCCAATAATCTTGATTCATCATGCAATATGGACTAAGCTCCATGGCTTGCACCTCATCTCGATCATAAGGGCGCCAATTCACCTAGGTATCATGAATCAAATAAATTTCCAACAATGCCAAAACCATTATAATAGAACAGACAACGAAAATAAACCTCAATACCAAAGAACGTGCTAAAGACAACTTACATGTGCAGGAGTGAGGCAGTCCAGAGCGTTGCTGTAGTCAGTGTAACGTCTCACTGGGTTTCCATGCACATTGAGAATATTGTGCCATAGATAACTGACAGTGGCCAAAGGCTCTTCACCATAAGTTGGTAATTGCTTCAACAAGACAAATATAATGTCAAATTAACAATATCTCATATCATACTTAATGAAGCAAAAGATATTATCTTACCCCATGTGTATACCGCTCCGGCCGACCAACCGGAAGCCACTCCCACATCCATAGTTGCAAAAGATAGGCACAACCCTCCATGTTAGCACTACCACCCTTACGGCAGCAAGCATCACACATCTGGCGATAGAGCCATGCAAGAACTGCACTACCCCAACTATAGGTGGCCATGTTCTCCCAAGCTTGCCCAATAATGTCTACCCACATCCAAGAAATGGTGTTCCCACTCGAGTCCGGAAATAAAAACCCAGCCACCAAGTGCCATAGCCATGCCCTAGCATATCGAGCAACAACACCAGCCGCAACATCAACAGGAGGGGGCGTACCAAAGTGCTACACCAACCAAGCCGAGCTGACTCCTGTAGTCTTCCTATCCTTTCGATCGTCCGGTGGATCTGCAGGACGAACACCAAACAAGAGCTCCACCCGATCTCGCCAACCAGCAGGATCAATTGTCCCAGTGACCGCTTGGCCGTCTATGCGAAGACCAAAAAGCATGGCAACATCTTGAAGTGTCACCGTCATCTCACCACAAGGGAGGTGGAATGTGTGTGTCTCAGGCCTCCATCGGTCCACTAGCGCGGTAAGAGCCGCATTGTCCATCTTCGGCAATCCACCCTTCACAAGCATCGCCAATGGGAGCAAGCCAGGTTGCCGAAGGTACGGGGCGTACCTATCATCCCACACGAGAGGATTGTGGGTGCGGATACGTAGAGAATTCAAAACCTGCAAATAATAAATCAAACATCGTGTTGGACTACATCCACCCATCAAATTCATTTACTCCATACAAAGTCATCATTAAGGACAAACTAACCTCAATACGCTCCTCAAGTATCCTCCCGCGATGTCTCTCGTCGTACGCCATCTCAAGCAATTGATATTGTGGGTGCCGCGCCATTTTCACCTATATCAAATAAACGAAAATAAATTCCAAGTGCTAAAAAAGAACACTGCAATTAAAACAATCCAATATGAACAAGTCATACAAGATTTCACTTTTCTATATATCAAAAAAATTTCACATATATACTTCACATACAAGTCTAATAAATCATAACCATGAAAGGCTATCTTCAATATAATAGGTACAAGTCAGATAAATTTCACATTACCATACACACATACAAGTCAAATAATTCATCACCATGAAATCTTATATTTTACACATAACCATATACAAGTAAAATAAATCATCACCAAGAAATCCTATATTTTACACATAACCATATACACATTTCCATATACACATAACCATTAACTTCAATATATACACATCTATATTTTCCAAAGCAAGGTACATTAACTCAAATTAATACCAACTTCAATAGACCATTTAGTTCATTACTAGCATCATCCACATCTACAAATGGTTATATCAACGAAATCGTCACATGCAAAAAAATCTATACGATAAACAGGCGTTACCGACGATCAAATCCACCACTTAGAACAACTAACCATCTCAAATCCGTGCTCAATCGACCAAATCAAGTCAAACCTTATCTAAACCTAAGCTCATCCAAAACTAAGGAAATCAACCAAATCCGCAAAATGTAGATGGTCAAAGTGGAGGAGTTACCTTCCCGGAGTAGTTTCCCCACTTTTCCCCTTCGAATCCGTGGTGGGATGGGCCGATCTAGGGGGGGCGGCGGTCTCCATGGAAGAGCTCGGTTAGGGTTGGGGAGAAAGAAAGAATGGGAGGAGGAAGAAGAAAGGGGCTCGGGCGGCCGTCTGTATACAGGCGAGTCGCGCCACGACCTTTGGCGCGACTAAGTCGCGCCAGGGCATGTGGCGCGACTCCGCTAGCCAGGTCAGCAGCCGCGCTGGCCGCCCGCGGCCCGGCTGGCCGACGTGGCAGCCCAGTCGCGCCACATGCTCTGGCGCGACTCCCTCATCAGTCGCGCCATGAGTCGTGGCGCGACCAAAAGGGTTATTCGTTGAAAATACAGTTCGGCTGGGGTTATTTTTAAAATTTCAGTTTAAAAAGGGTTAAAAAATAAAAAAA
>CM014271.1:27979794-27991990 GCA_004135705.1 Alloteropsis semialata
TACAGGGAGGCCATGTACTGAGAGTGTGTGAGTGGGTGGAATGGGCACGCTACTGGTCTATTTGTTTGCTGGTCTGTTTGCAGCAAGTTGGAGGACACAACAGGAAGCAACAAATGGATAAATTTGGCCCAGGCTGTAAACATGTATATATCATACATATATATGTAAATCTTTTGCTAAAATTGTTGGGTATTCCCGGGCATACACATGCATCAATACAGCTCCGCCCCTGTCATAAACCTGTGGTTCTTGAAATCAAAGTATTTTATTGTTTAGAGAAAAGAAACATGTACGATCTCTCTTTTGATGCCAGTAGCCATGCAACTCTTATGTCTACCGATCATTTTGGTTGATTTCATTCTGAAACTTCCTTCAAAATATAAGTAATAGGTTTACCAGATACATCAGCTGTGAAGGACTGATCATTTATAAGTGTGTTATATAAATTTCAAATCCATACTTTGCAATTTTCTTTTGCAACCTTGTACAGTTGTCCCTTACAGGGTTGGTGCTCTATTGATGGTTGTCTTATAACTTTCTATATCCATGATTCCATGCTTACATATATATCATCCTTGTGACTAAATAATTGATTGTTCATTTTGAACTTCTGCTCATGTTTCTTTTTCCTATGCATGAAACAGAAAATGGATAGGGCAAGGTCTTATGAGACTGGTATTTTTAAGAAGCCAGCAGATTTCTTACAGATGTTACTGTCTCTCTTATGCCCAGTGAGACATTCTTGCTACTACTGAGCAGTATTAGGGTACACTATTCAGTTTCTCATCAGCTACAAAGTATAAGACTGTTCTAGTGTCAAGTCAATGTCTGTCCTCTTCAGACGAACAAAAACAAGCTGTCCTAGTAAAATCTTAGGTTTTTTTTAGTCTTTCATTTTTTTTCCACTTTATGATAACTAATAATCCTGCTAGGTTCACCTCGTAATAGCAGGCTAGTAGCTGTTACTTATCAATGTTTATAAGAGTTGTTGTTTGATGTATACTAGTAGTAGCTTAGCTATTACTGAATTGGTGTTGCTTGATGTTAGACCAATTAGGAGAGCAAACTGGTAATATAACCCTGAAGAAGATAAAAAAATCAATATGGTGGTAGTAGGCAAATGTAAAATGTTGACTGATAGCTGCAGGATACTAGTTGCAAAATAAAGCTACAGATTTGTAAACCATTCATACTGCTAGCTGAAAAATAGTAATCAAAATTGCAAAATAAACCATTCATCCTTTCACTACCATCACAAGTTGCAAAATACAGCTAAAGAACCAAAGCATTCATTCAAGAAAATCATGTATGGAGTAAAAAAAATACGAACCCGATTAGTTATCTCCCACCAGTCATCAGAGGCGGCATAGGAGCCTGTGCGCTGATCTATCCCAAGCCCGCTCGCCTCTATTTCAAGCCACTTCCACAGAACATAGCGGCGCCGACAACTGTCCCACAAGTTCTTCAGTTGTCCCTTCTTGCACACTTTTCCGGTCCGCAACAGCATCTTTTTACCAATGTTGATGTAGCCCTGAGCGTTGGGGCAGTTGGTGACAATGGTGCCACCGTGAATTTCCTCCCTGCAGATTTCCAGGAAGGTACGGAGCTCGGCATCGGTCCAGCGCCCAGTCTTGTTCGAAGCCATCTGTCATGAACCGTCAAGCAACAAATTTCGGGGGAACACACAGAAGAACAATTATATGATGGACAAATCAAAAACAACTCCTATGAACTGACTGCTGTTCCTGCACTGCAGGAAGCAAGGCATGTGCATCCTCAGTATATTTGATTCAAAGAAATGCACAAAGGGCTGAAGGAAAAAAAAGAACAAGGCATTGTAGCAGCATCACTACCATGTAGAGCGCTGTGGCATTCTTTAATTAAGTGCCTGGTCTATCAGATAGGATGGAATCCTCTCTGTTTATTTGGGCCATTTATGCACAGGCAGCACAGCTATGGATTATATAACAATATATTCATCAGTGGCAGAATACTATATTGTACATCAGTTTTCTAACAGGACTCTAAGAAAAATGTGCTGGTCACCATGGCCAGGCTACCAAGTTCAGGGCTCCATGCTTAAAATCTTTCATCATAGAAAGCTGAACACTACCAACTACCAAGTTTATCAGAAATAAAATTCAATGTGTGCAAAAAGGACTAGTAAGATAAAATTCAATGATTGTAACCTAATAAATACCGAACATGCTTATAGCTAAACAGGACAGTAACTAATCAAACATCTTGCCTGTACCAACCAAACATTTCAGGGTTAATAAGGAGAAATAAATTGAAGTCTTGCTTGCCTATCTTAGCTGCAAGCCTGATTTGTCAAGAGCAAATTAATAAGGAGAAATCATTGCAACACGGATGCTAGGGAAACTAAAACACTCGAATTGCAAGATGACAGGCAATGAAATCCACAGAAATGTTGTGCCAAATGTTTGTTCCCAACTAGAAGACTGAATAAACTTAAAAGATGCCCGCTGAAAGTTCATAGGATGGGAATACAGTTCAGACTGCTAGCAGCAGGCAGGCCACACGCAGGCTTCAGCATCCAGCAATACTACTACAATAGCTACACTACAAGCATCAGAAGTTCAGAACAGACAAAGGATGCTGCAGCAGTACAGGCAGGACAAAAGCCTAACCAAATTAAGCTAGCTACACACATTTTTGTGACTATTAATCCAATTAGAACAATTCATCTAGTGATGACATGCAAGCACCAAACAAGAACTAATCATAGAATCAACTACCAAGAAATAGACAGTAATCTATCACCCAACTTAGTTCAGATAGTACTTCCATTGAGGATTGATAAGATTAATGGTTTATATTGTATCACAGATGTTGTGCCCATGGCATCTCGAACTAACTAGATATTAATTTATCAACGAAATCAAGAACTTATGATTGGACACCAGGTGGGAGAGCAAATGTAGACAAAATAGTTGTTTGAGTCAACTTTTAGTGATGACTCCATAGAGAAAATAGTACTGAATTTCTCCAGGCATATGAAACAATCATCTAATAAAAAAGTGTAGTCTGTTATTAAAAGTGTAGTCTGTTTAACCAAAACATATGAAACAATCATCTATAATCAAGCAAATCAAGTATACTAAAATCCAATCAAGAGCATCCAGCTGCAGATCTTTGACATAATTCATATGCACAGAGAAGCTGACAGGTCTGTGATGGGGAATGGGTATCAAATTTCAGTCAAATTATTATCTGTGTGCATAAACTTGTGAGCTGATACCCGATAATAGATCTGGATGCAGATCAGGTGGTGAGTGGTGACACAAATCTGAAGTAACCTATGCCTAGAGCATTTTTGGTGCAGTTTCTGAGGGATCAGTCATGTAGTAATTTCCAAACAAGGCAATGCTTGTACCTTCAATTTAACATAAGTTCACAAAGACTGGATATATTTTCCAGGTGTACTGTCTATTGAGACCAGAAATATCATATTGTTAGCACTCCCAACCTTAAATTTAACCCACATGGGTTGTTGCTCTAGTGTTTGAGTAGCATATAATTTTAGTTGGGAGCCAAGCCATACCAATTGGGTTCACCCTTTCTGGTATAGCAAGGTGAAATTAACAAGTGTGGCTTGGATAAATGTACCTTGGGTGTTAGACTTAGTGGATGGTAGACGGTCCAAATATCGTTGCCAGATCCTTTTTTAGCTCCAAATGGTTCAGTGAAGGGGCTTATTTAGCTTTTTTTAATGTATCTTGTTTGATCGAAATTTTTCTGTCTTTTTGCTTCTATTAGTTTGATTGAAACATTTAGTGTTCTTTTCTTCATAATAACTTGGTTTTCTATGCTCATTTAATCTCTTTATGCAGGATGGCTTTGTTGAGAAAGCAAAAGATGTCAATGGCATCAAAATTTCACAAGTGTGCTCCAGGGAAATTTTGCCAGGTACCTTGGACAGTTGAAGAAAACTTTTTATTTACCTGTTTTAGTATTTACGCATCACATTAAGCATTTACATTGTATTGCAGAGCATGAAGTTTCTTTCACATTCAGCCTCTATGACAGAGGTTATCTCATTTCAAAGTCAGCATCTGTGAGTTCTCATCTGGAAATTTTTGTAGTGAATTTCAATAACTGCTCTTGCTGGCATTGTTCTTCTGGAGCTTGAGAGAAAAATATTCAACTATAAATATATTACTGACATAAATACATATATCTTCAGATGGATCCCAGCCAGAGCTCTAGTCAGGATGGAAAAACACTGCATCCCTATGATAGAGCATCGGAAAAATTATTCTCTGTAAGTATGGTATAACTTGCTTGCAAGTTTCTTTTTGGTTTTGTACTCAAACGAGATGCCCATATATGCAGTGTTGCGGCTAAAATTAGAACCAGATTAGGGGTGAAGACAGACCGATTGGGTTCAAATTACATTTACTTAATTATATGGCGAACGCGGATTTGAATATCCCCGAAATAAGAATTGATGTATATCACAATACGGGTAGAGTTGGGCCAATATTTATGCCATCCATTCAGATGCAAAATCCCAGGTGATTTTAAGATACCAATGAGATTCTTTACTAATATACTCATTCCAATTTATTTATTTCATTCTTCAAACCAACAAGGCATACAAGAAGGAAATACATATGTTGCTTTACCAAATTCGAATGCTTGGTTGGAATAAATTTGAACTTTGGTGGGAATATTTCTATACCATATTTGCATTAATATTGTTTATGGAAATTTGAAAATATTTTCAGATTGATGTAAAGTTATAAAATTAGATTGGATAAAAATCAACACAATAGTTTCCTAATAAATTAGATTGCAGCAGTACAGGCAGGACAAAAGCCTAACCAAATTAAGCTAGCTACACACATTTTTGTGACTATAATTACCAATCAAAAGGAAGGCAAGAGAGACGGCAGTTGCAAGTACCTTGGCGAGCTTGTCGGACTGAAGGAGATCCCAATCGAGCGAACGCACAACGGCCTCCGGAGTGAGCCGCCGCACCAACTGTCGCGCCGCTTCAGGGGAGTCGCCGACAACCTCGGTGAGGCATTGAGCAACCAGTTGGACGGCGGATTCTTCAGATGCGACGGAGGAACCGTCGGATTTGAGGGAGGCGCATGAGCCTTCACTCGATTCCAGGGCCTCGGCTACCTTCTTGCGTCGGGGAGAGGATGACCTTGATGGATCCCGCGGTGTCGCCGCGGGGGAGTCAATCTCGTGGTGGTTCCTCTTGCGCTTCCGTTTGCCCATGGCACCGCCGGCTGCTCTCTTATGGACTCTCGCTCTCGAATGGGGGAGGCGCCCTGCCCGTTGAAGTACGCCAAGAGCAGCACGCGGGAAAAGGACGAAAGCCAGGATGCGACGGCGATACTTTGCAGACGGCCGGCTTTCGCTCCCCCCAAGGCGTCGTCGCCGCAGAGCTCGATGGCGCGATGCGGCAGCGACCGCGCGTGCTTGAGGCGTCCCTTTCGCCGGGCCCTCCCAAGGTGCACGCCGTGAAGACAACCACAGACCGCCTCGAGGACCGCCGGTCTCTCGGGTGCGCTCGCCTTTCTGCGGCAGGAACCCGACAACGCGGCCCTCTCTGCAGTGCGCTCGTGAGCCGGCGGCGGATTGCAGCGGTGGAAGACGGGCGGAAGACGACGACGGCGAGGGAATTGAACCCTAACGCCGTTACGCGTCGGTGGTGGACGTTCTTCAGAATCCAACCACCGAAATCGGCCCATGTTCGACGCCGATTATTTGGGCCTGGCTTTTGACGCCGCCCAGAAATCACTTCCGAGCGAGGCCTAACCCTTCACGGGAGGAGATGGGTGGGAATGTGGGATGAGAACGAGAGCGTATCCGGTGCTACCGTGCTACGAGGTCATCTAGACCTTTGCTCCGGAAACCAACGGACAGATCGTAACAAGTGGAGCCGCTCACTGGCGTTTATGAAAAGCCCCCTAAGAAAATCCCGCACTTTGCACTTATGTCCTAATCCATCATATACTTTGCCCATACAACCAAAGTTGCCCCTGAATTCCACTTCAGCTCCTCCCCTTCACGCTCAGATTTGCTCTCGTATCAAGCGAACTCGAGGTCCGGCCACCGGCCGCCACATCCTTGACCTTGAGGAATAGAGCTCTAATCTTTGTATGAATGACTCCACTCCTCCATCAATGCCTCCAGAAGCCATATATTGACGCTTACACATCCCTTTCCTCCATTGATGGGGATGGTTTCTCTCACCCCAAATCCCCTTAAACTCTTATCTCTAAAGGCATATATTTGAAGCATTGTATGCACAATGGGAATGGGTACCAGCAAGATTGGATCCATCTCATGTGTTCCGGTCTGTGCACAAATCATTCAAATATCAATCAGTTCTGTTAATATGTGCATGTTCCATTTGGACTGTCTTCTGGAGCACAAGGATTAAGGGATGTAACTGTTATATTGTAAATGGATACACTTGTTTAAGAATCAGATGAGCATCTCCATCATATGCACCCTAATATGGTCGCTCTATGCCTAGCTTAGTAACTGTCATGATGCACTTTTGTCCAATATAGTTTATTCTCCAGCAACCAAATAACTTACTATTCTTAGAGGGGACATTAATCGAATTTGAAATACTAATGAAGGTCAAATTTTAGTGCATGCTCGAAAATACACATATGTAGTTCTATTTGGCCAATACTAGCACATTGTTGTCACTTTGTGAGTTATGGACAAACGATATATTAAACTACATGTTAAACTTACATCGTGATTTATTAAACAAGTCAAACTTCACAGCACTTGGCCTATAATTCAAAGGTGCCAAGAAAATAAGAAAACCACAAATTAGATTATCAATTCATTATATTTGTTTCTTCTTCTTTTCTCATGACATTTCCCCACATGTTGACAATTAAGTGAATGAGTGTAAACCAATGTATCACTTCAGCTGAATGTATCAGATTATCTTGCATGTACATGTGTGGAATAGGTACCAGTATTTTTTCCCCACAAAATTGGGAACTAGTTTATTAATTCATTTGAATCTGAATGTGAAACAGCTACTAATAATAATTTATATCAGTCATAAATTCAGTGACATGTTTTAAAATTTTGGTGAAAATTTTGGTGATTTGATAAATACAAGCAACAACAATCATTGCTAGTAACACAAATGAAAAGTTTCAACCGCTAGGCCTAGCTACTAACTTCTTAGAGAATAACAACAACCCTCCATCGGTAGAGCACCTGCTTGAGTGTGGTTCCATCAGGCTTCAGCATAAGAATTTCTAGAACTGTATGCAAAAGTAGATGCATTTCTATCTACAGCAGAGTGATGGCACTCCCAATTTAGTGCAGGGTTTTCTTCAGCTAACATTTGTATCATTTGGACACTGCATACAAATTTTTGTATCCCAATTTACTGTATCATGAAGGTAGTGAAATGCTCAAAATGTCCCATTGCAGTGAGTATCAGCTGACACATATCATATTAATAACGTGCAGCAAGTAGTACCTAAGGTACTGGAAGAAGCAGGTTACACAAGGGATTGCCATTTTCAGTGGATGATTTTATCTGTATACTGAATCCTTTGTTGTCGTCATATCTTATTAGCTTATTTATAGTGTTCTCCAATATGCCTACCATAATAACACACTCATTGTCTACAAATTTTCAGACCATCTTATGTGTCCCTAGCAAGCATTTTGTGCTGCCATTTCAGTGCTGTCCTTTTAGATTATCGACCATCCTGGCCTAAAGATGGAGGTCAAAGTTCCAAACGATTACCAAACACTACAGATTTTATAATATTATAAATGCAAACCTCTGGTTTTGTCTGCAGAACATGGTGTATACAATCAATATAGCGACTCCTGTTTGCAGATGAAAATTGCAACCGGGTCACCAGGGGACGGTGGATTTTTATCCAGCAGAGAAACATGCTCCCCAGCAATAGCGCGAGCAGCTTCGTCAGACGCCGACAGCACCTCAACTTGCTCAAGGCCCAGCTGCCTCCTGATCAGCTCCAGGTTCTTCCGCAGCACATCGATCTCACCAAACGGAAGCTTCAAGTCCAGCACCTGAGGGCCGACCTCCCTCACCTCGTCCTTCTTGAACCTGATGAAGGGCATGCACAGCTTCTGAACTTGCTTCAAGTTCATCTCTTGCCCAATGGCACAGTTCAACAGAACTTGCCTTCTTTCTTCAAGATCTTTTGCCACACGTGCTCAGCGTAGTGTGGGCAAATGGGGGTGATGAGCCTGGTCTGGACGTCCATAAACTGCCACAACAGATCACGGTTCATGCCTGCTACACCACAAGAGAGCCTGTACTCATCTCTAGCCAATTGGAGGTCATAGAACCCAGACTTCAGGGCATCTCTGAACATGAAAAAATTGTAGCACTTCTCAGTTTCTTTGATTGCTATGCTCATCTCATTTGCAAAGACATGGTCAGCATACGTAGCGGGCGGCCCAGCTCTTAATTTGGATTCATCAGCCACAACCTCTTCCATCCATGAAATTTCTTTTGTAAGCCTCATAACAGCAGAATTTGCAGTTTCAGTAACAAAGTTTGCATCATCCATACCATCGCCAGCATCAGCAAGGGCAAATCTAGTGGCATCAGAAGAGTACTTTCTTATGGCCCTTCAAGAGTTAGGAAATTCCCTGTGAACTTGGACATTTTCTCAGAATTAAGCATAAGATGACCATTGCAACGGAATCCACAAGGCCAATAGTGCTCTGGAAGAAGGGCTGTATGATTGTATATGCAGAATGTCAGATGGTTCTGGATGAGGTCCTTACCAGACACCCGAATATCAAATGGATACCAATATCCAAATTCTTGCTTCATCTTGTTCAAAAGAGCAGGAGGGATGTCACTTTTTGGTGCTGGACCATCACAAAACACATAATCCCAAATCTCATCTGTCATTTCTTCTGGCCTTATCGAAGATATTTCTTTCCCATACATGTCGCCATTTTGCAAAAGATGTGAAACTGTATAATAAGCCATGTATAGGGTTGAATCAGAAAGAGAGTCTACAAGGAACTGCTCATCCCATGGAATTTGAGTGCCAAGGCCAAAAGAACGTGAACATGCCCACTGGTTCAGCCAGCCCAATGTGTGCTCAAAACCATTACGGGTTTCAGCTGAGAATGCATTCATGCCATCCAAACATTTGACTGCCTTCTGCTTCCATTCAGTCTCACCATAAGTTATGTACCACTGATCAGTGAGGGCAACAACACACTCATCACCAGACCTAGACAAGACCTTCTTCTCCGGCTCAGTATACAACACAGCTGTGCCTTCTTCCAAAAGCTTGCTTTTAATCAGAGGCTTTGCTTCTTGAACCTTTCTACCGCTAAACTCACCTACAAAGATTGTTCCATCAGTAAATCCCTTCAGGTAAGTCATTCTTTTTGCTTCGGCAAGCTTCTCCTTGTCGTTCTGGCTCTTAATCTTAAGATCAAGACAAACCTTCTCTGCTGACTTATCTCCAAATTCAGGTATGTGGATTATTGGTATAATCTCATATGGAAGGACCCACTCATCTTTCACTCCATACTTTGCTCTCAAAGCTGGCTTTGTGACTAAATCTTGCAGTGCCATGAAATCATCAGGTGAATCACTTGGAACACTAGTCACAATGCCAGTACCTTTATCAGTCAAGACAGTGAGCATTGGAAGTGCATATATGGTTTCATTGAAGGCAATAGGAGATTTCAGTGCCAAACCAATCAAATCATTGCCAGACAGCTCACATAAGCAGGTTAGTTTTTCTGGGACCCTGGATAGGTGTTGGTATGCAAGATTAAGAGCTGCCCTTGCTGTAAGGATGAACACATCAGTGTCATTGATCTCAAAAGCACCATAGATTCCATCAGGAAGCACCCAGCAATTTGTCTGTCCATACATCGTCTCAGGTCTCAGCGTAGCAGCTGCCAAATATACCTTTCTCCCTTCCAAGGCCTTCAATCTGGGAGGAAACGGTGAGATGACCTCCATCTTAATCAGCACATATTCTTGCGGCTGCACACCATCGCCTGTTGCCCTATCATGATCAGCACAAGGTTGGCCATCCAACGGAGAGTAGATCGTGTACCTCATGTCTTTAACAACCTTGCCCAATTTCTTCAGCTTCCTCATCTGCCACCTGACAAAAGCATCATAGTATGGATTCATGTCAGTGGTTATGAATGACCTCCTCCAGTCGCAACCCAAGCCAAACTTCTTGAGAACCTCCTTTGCCAATGGAGGGAAGTGAGTCAACCAGTGATAAGGATCCTGAAATTTGGCAATTTCTTCGTCCTCTAGACCAAAGCTCTTCATGATCTCCCACTGGTACTTATGCGCACCAGCCTTTGCAGCAGCCTTGGACTTCTTGCCCTTAAATTTATCTGGGACAACAGCATCAACCTGGTCAGCCTGTTTAGTATCCGCAACCACAGCACTAGAACCCTCCTGCAGTGCAGGAAACACCGGAGGATTTCCGTACTGTTGGATCTCCCTAGCAAGCTTATCAGCTGAGGCCTTGATGGGCATTCCAGTGCAGTGGAAAGCAAAGGGCAAAAGGACATTGGAGCCACGAAGCCTGTGGTATGCAGCACCGAACTCGAGCTTGGACAGCGAGAAGGCATGGCCCAGGTGCAGCAAGCCATTCATGTAAGGGTACGGAAAGTTGCCGAAGATTTCTCACCGGGCCCTGGAGTTCCACTGCCAGGATCAGCCTCAAAAACCTTGTTCTCATCCCAGTACCGCTGAACCTCTGATTCGTTGGCGCGCAAAAAGTTTGTCCGGGCACGACTCTTGGGTTCATCAGGATTCGACGACATCCTCCTGGAAAACAAACAACAGAAAAGAAGGGCGTCAAACAAAGAGAAAAACATTTGTTTCTGAACGAAGTGTAGCGTCAGAATTCACAAGCTCAAATAAAAGACGCATGAAACACATGGAAATAAACATTAACTTTGGAAAAAAAAATTTGTTTGGTCAGGGTGCGTTTGGATGATGGCCGCAGTTCGCCGAACGTCGTACGCCTGAACTACGGCAGGAAAGTCGCGCATTTGGTTAGTTGCCGCGGCTTAGGCGCGCCAAATCAGCTGTGCAGGATTGTAGTTCATTTTTTACGCCAATCGTCCGCCGCACTCGAGGCGCTGCCGCAGCTCCGGCTCGGTGTTTTTGGGCAGCGTCTATCAGGGGGAGAGCAGCTGGTAGGTTGCAGATATAACATGAGGCAAGGCAGTTCAGTGGAGTTCAGTTCAGTCTACCCCAAATCTGTCTGGAACATAGATGAACCGCTTCTAGTAATTCTAATTCGGCACCTCTTCATCCACACAGCAAAGGGAGCCGCAACGAAACAGATGAATATTGAATTTACCCGTCGCAGGCCCGCAGCAATGTAATGTCGCCGACCGATGACACGATCAGAAGCGGCGCGCACTACAAACCACCCCCCACCCAAGCACTCAACAAGCAGATCAACGAAGCAGTCCCCCCCAACCTCCCGCCGACCTAACAAAAAAGCACGGAACGCTGAGCTCGAGGGCTCCAGTCTCGGTTGCGAGTTTGCGACGGATGCCGCGGAGTACGGCCAGGAGGTTGCGGCGGAACGGAACCGCGGAACAGTGAAGGGAAGGGGTGGGGAGTTGGAAGGGAGGGTGCCGTACCTGACGAGGAGGCCGCCGCGGTGCGCGCAGGCGAGAAGCCGAGGGCGGCAGACCAGAGCCAGCAGAACGCAAACCGTGGAACGGCGGTGGCGGAGGCGGCGCGTTTTGTGTGACGTTTCCCGGCAGAACCCTTTGATTGACTAAGTTTGTTTAGGAGGCACTACTATAATTAGCAAGCTCGCATCGTATCGTATTCGTATATCCTTTGAATCTGTGGGCATGGATTGCGATTACCACGTACAGTTATTTTAACAAGCAAAACTGAATTATGTCAGTCACGGATCAATGAACACACATTTGACATTCCAGATTTCCAGCTGTAGAACCAGATGCAGAGTGTTTCTTCTCATGGAGCAAAAGCATCTGCTTTGGATTCGACCGCAAGGCGAGTTATCAGAGAATTTTACCAGGAAAACAACCATCTGCTGGTACGGTGGTACCGGATCACATCGTCAAACCAGTATCAGATTCAACCTAGACCATCACCGAGTTATAACAGTACTTTATAATACTATAGTACAACAATTGAGAAACA
>CM014271.1:27992990-28004123 GCA_004135705.1 Alloteropsis semialata
GCGTGTCAAGGCGCGGGCGCGTGCGCGCGGGGAGGCTGGAGCGGCGCGCGAGCGGCGGTGAGCACAGGGAGGAGGCGGCGCGCGGCTTGGGAAGGAAGCGGCCAGAGGAGAAGGGCGCGGGAGGAAGAAGGAGGAAAAAAGAAAAGAGAAAAGAAAAGAAGGAAAAAGAGAAAAGGAAGGAAAAAGGAAAAAAGAAAAGAGAAAAAGGAAAAAGGAAATAAGGAAAATTAGGAAAATGGATTTAGAAAAAGAAAAAGGAGGAAAAGGGGACGATGGCCGGGAATCGCGGCGCCGCGGGCGCACGCGCGGCTGTCGGCCGACCGGCGCGACGCGCGGATCGGGAAAAAGGGTTTAGGGTTTTCGGTTGATTAGATGATTTTCTGGAGATCGGACTTTGGGATTTGGATCAAGGAAGTTCAGGAGTTAGGATTTGGATTTGGATTTAGGAACTCATCGATCAAAGGATTTTTTTAAAACCCGTGATTTAAGTTTTTGATTTTTTTCCGGGTCGTTACAGCAGGTCCTGTCGGCCATCCAGTAGCCGACAGGCAGTCGGGCCCGACTTCTCTGTCGGGGTTTGGACGGCCCATGGGCCTGTCGGCTATCCAGAGACCGATAGGTACATATCGGCTGCTGGGCAGCCGACAGATCTCATTTCCTCAATTCCTTTCTCTCTCTCTCTCTCTCTCTCTCTATATATATATATATATATATATATCTCTTCTTACATTCTATAAATATATTTGTTTCCATTGCATAAATATGTTTTGGTTATTTTGTTTTCACATATTTTCGTTCCAGAATGCAGACACATTATTTGATTATTTTCATTCCACACAAATGGTTCTTTAGTCGTGTGTACGGAACGAAGATATGTGCGATAAAGAGAAAATGGTCAGATGGGCATCCGCTCATAACTGTTGTGTCAACAAATTTTTCTTAATTGAGTACCCCCGGCATTCATTTGCAATACATAAAAAATTACATCACAAAAAGGAAATGGTGAACACATACCTCACATCCTTAGCCTAAACAATCTAATAGAAGTTGCAATGGCATGTGCAGCACACCGAAAACATAATCAGTTGCTGTTACTAAACCCAACATGCCTTAGGGGAAAGTAGATTGCCGGATGTGGAACTAACGCTCTATTGAGTAAAACGGGGATATTTCCCCTTCCTGCTGGATTCGGGTGCAGCTTCCTTTGCACGGCGTGCGCCCTCTCTGTTGCGCTCGCGATCGGCTTCACGTGCTTCGGCCTCCTGACGCTCCACCTCCTTCATCCTGTTACTTCGTTGCCACAACTCTCTTGCCGAAGCTAAATGTTGCGCTTCTTGATGACGCAGGCGAGACTCCCGAACTTGGAATTCTCCCTCCTTGAGCTTAAGTGCCGCCTCACGCTTAACTAGGTCTTTCTCAAGGCGCGAAAGACGTTCGGCCTCACGTGCGTGTTGTAGTCTAGCATAGTACTGCTCTTTGGTCTCAATTGGTGATGGTACTACTTGACTGGGTAGAGCATTCTTGTCGATCCACTGGAAGAAACTACAAGCCTGCATATGGACGGCTTGGTCATTTACGTACAATAACAACAAAAACATGAATTAGCATTACAACGAACCTTGAAATCATCATCAATGTCAGGACATCTGAAGAACCTAGCACCCCACTTGGACTTATTTGAAGAATCAGTACAGACTTGCAACCAGCATCGGAACCCGCAGTGGCATTTTAGCCGCTCTTCCCATGTCGGCACACCTTTTGGGTCATCTCTCCACGATGACATTGGTACGATCTATATTGACTATGAGTCGTGGGATGGATGAGTTGTGTATCAAACTTGTGCAATATAAAGAGTTCCAGAAGATCTATGCCCTTACCTCCTGGTGACTGGAAAAACACACCACACGGATTCAATGGCCCACACCATATCCTTCCTGAGTCACTGCAAAAACATCCCACACGGATTCAATGGTCCACACCATGTCCTTCCTGTGTGACTGGAAAAACACACCTCACGGATTCAATGGCCCACACCATGTCCTTCCTGAGTCACTGCAAAAACACACCTCACGGATTCAATGGCCCACACCATGTCCTTCCTGAGTCACTGCAAAAACACACCACATGGATCTATTGGCCCACCCCTATTAATATCGTGCTCATTCGTTTACTTTAACCCACATCAGAAAAACCAAAATGGCAACCGACGACTTAGGGCCAACCATCTATACTGAACTTTCTCCAGAGTTTGCTGAACATTTTCCAATCGAATCCAAGAGCGATTTCGGCCCGCAACGTAGCCTCCGACCTTATGAGCGTAGAAAGTCGGTGCAGTGGCCAAGATGTATGCAAGGTGAGTACTGTGTTGTGCAGGTTCAGCATTCAGCTTCGGATGGCGGACGGCGATTCTGGCGATGCCCCAGGGGATATGTAAGTCATAACCCTGGATTTGTATGTTTCCATACACATTTGTCATCCTAATCGTTTATCTACAACGTTCAGAGCTCGTTGGCTCCCGACGGCTGCAGATTCGCAAGGTGGGTGGATCCCCCACCAATTCAGCCATATGAAGAGTACATCGCCTACCTCCACCTCGTCATTGATGAGCTACAGCAAGAGGTGGACAACACTAGCTCCTTCAAGATGACGTTCCTGATGATTCTGAGGAGGGCAGTGCACCAAGCTTTGCGCCACCAGTTTGTTATGACCCTAACTGTCGGTGCTCATGCCACCTAAACAGTAGCCAACCACCACCCCAGCGCCACCGACCGAGCCTCGCACTAAGTACTACTTTCCCTCGCAGCACTCGGGTGGATCTCTATTCTCTTTCGAGCAGTAGAACTGGACGCATCGTCGAAGCGTCAATTTAATTTTCCTAAGGCATGTTAGGATTAGCAACGGCGCATGTTTAGGTTAGAAAGGTGTGCCGTACATGCCATTGCAAGGTCAAGTTATGTATCTTAGTGCTACTCTTCGTCATGTTAAATGCTGGTCGGGGTTTATTATTCTTATTTTTAAGCTCATAATATTGTGTTGGACTCTTCATTGTTCTTATTTTTAAGTTCATAATATTGTGAGAACGAATGCGCAGAAAAGACAACATATCACTGCATGCAATCGCCTTGGCTTTTATTGAATTTAAATTGCAAGACAGAAAAGGTCATGGTGCAGCATTAACCTTTGACTTACATAATCTATTACATTTTGCATTGGCACGTGACGCGACACAATTAACATGACTCGTCCTAAACCTAACATGCCTTAGGGAATTTAGATAGCCTGGCAGATAACTTCAGGGATCTCGTGAATCCCTCTTCTGACGAAATTCCTTCCTAATTTCTTCAATCTCCTCCCTGAATTACTCTCCGGCAAGTCTGTTAGCTTCAGCCCTTTGTGCCGCCTGGCGTCCTTCCTCGGCTCTCATCTTCATCTCGTCCCAGTGCATCTGGTCCTTCCAGCTGATGGAGTCGTCGATCCATTCGGTGAAGTGACATGCCCTGGTGTCCGGTGTAGCGGTCCTTCTGCCTCCCTGTGTCAATTCGTAAAAAAACGATAACAATGTTAGTACTTGAAACAATCAACATTTCATATTCTTTGAGGTCATTACCTGTGAACTGTTTGTTATCTCATGGATCCTCTGGCAACACCAGTACCTCCTCCCGTATGTGCTTTCTTCGAATGAGATAGCCATCCCGCTGTTCATGCCACAATAGCACTCGGGTGGAATCTCATCCTTTGGCCTCTGGTTGGCAGCAAGGATTGATCTGTCTGGATCATTGCGAGGAGCTCCCTCCATGGCTTCCATCTCCCGGCGCAGATGCATGAACCCACCTTGCCTCCTATACCTAGACCCACTCCCACTCTGGTCAGCCATTTTGGTTTTTGTGATGTGGCTTAAGCTGGATGAATGAGCGCGATATTAATAGGCCACGTCACCAAGTACCCCAGCCAGTGGGCCAATGGATCCGTGTGGTGTGTTTTTGCAGTCGCTCAGGAAGAACGTGGTGTGGGCCATTGAATCCGTGAGGTGTGTTTGTTACAGTGACTCAGAGGAAGCACACCCTATAGTGGTGGCAGTGGAATCCAAAGTGCACGCAGTCTGGGCCTGTTCGATGGCAATTAACATGTTTGGAATACGAGTACTGGTGGACACGATGATAACATACAAAGTCGAAACATAGTACGAGTGATAACGGTGGTAACATACAAAACCGAAACATAGCACGAGTCATAACGGTGGTAACATACAAAGTCGAAACACGGTACAAACTCAACGACGGCCACGTTTGCCATGCTGCAGCTGGTCAGAAGGGAACGTGAACGGATCACGATGGCCATGCCTGTCGCGAGGCCCAAGAGCTGCTGGTGTGGCCGACGTAGGGTCCTCTTGTGTGGGCTGTGTCGGGAAAGGGGCACCGGCCATCTGCGAGGGTCCTACTACGTCCGGCCCTGTCGACCACCAGTCGTCGTGGTAAAAGCTGCCAGTACTCCCAGAGGCTGCTGCAACAAAGTCAGGCGATGGTGCCGCAACACCTACAAAATATTTTAATGTTAAAATTGAAGTTGTTACATAGAGAAGAAAATTGTAGTAGTAGCAGGTATAATGTAAGGTACCGTGTGTCATGGGTGCCGACTCAGGCCAGGAAGACTCGGTCCGTACTCTAGAAGGCCCAGCTGGCATGTCTGCCGCCCTAGTGGTCGAAGGAGGCATGACCCGGAGTGGAGGAATGGGTGCGTCTGCCATCGCCCTACACGAAGCACGTCGTACGCCATCCATGCATTTCTTCGCTAGGCGACGGAGAGCACTCAGCAATTCGTTCCTAGCAACACGAGGTGGATCCGCCTGAATACGGTCCGCGAAGTCGTACAACTCCTCGCCAACGTCGTTGCAAATATCCGTCTGAAAAAAAGAATGCACGTTAGTTACAGTAATGACGAGTAATAAGAATGCAATTGAACATGTACTTCAACTTACCAGGGCATGGAACGCGGCGACTGGCTCGGGGGCGAAGGTGTACTCGATCGTCGGCTGACGTGCCGCAGGGGTGTCCGGCACCAGGAAGCACCTCCAACGTGTGGCCCCATGGAACCAACGCAGGTAGGCCGCATAGGTCTTCTCGTCGTAAGGGGGTAAAGGCTCGTGAATGTCCTGCCCCGCCATGGCCCACTCCGCGGCCCAGGGCTCCATCTTTGTAGCCCAAATGCCCTCGTACGCTACTCCTTGGCCCTTTCTCGACATCCTGCCAAAGTGCAAACATATAAACATCAACATTGCATAACAGATGTTAAATAACAACAAAAATTAAGTAGCGACTAACATGTGATCCGTGTGTAACTGCTAGCGAGGTACCGGGAAGTCCTGCCTCATCCCAAACTGACGCCACACTCGCTGAGGCCAGTACGGCTCAACAAAGATATCGTACACTAGGTACTTCTTCGTGAACCAAAAAGCTTGGTCGCGGTAGCAAAGCGTGGACAAACCTCGAGACGCACGTGTATGCACAGCAGCAGGGGTGTACGGGAGCCAACGAACCCGGTCTGGCGTAAGCTGGTCGAACCCGGCAACAAACCCCGGGTATGTCAAGCGGGCTGTATCTACCGCCCAGTGAGGCTGCAAAGAAAAAGGAAAAGCCCATGTATTAGTACATGCACATAGTAATAAACATTGCGTAAGTAATAAGAAAATTATAGACGTAATGGAAAATATTAAGAAGATTACTTACATGCCGCTTCGTCCAAAGAAATCCCATGGTCAGAGCATCCATGAGATCCACCTAGCCGTCCTCATCGTACTGGTACAAGTCAACCCCGTACTCCTCGTAAGAACTAAGCTGTGGTCGTCCAATGTCGAACCGCTCGAAAGACCATAGCATAAGCAACAACGGACACCCGGCCAACGTACCACTCTTGCTGCGACGTGTACACACGTCACACATCGCCTGGTAAGTAGCGGAAAGCACAGCAGACCCCCAACTGAACTGAGGAACGTCGTCTACAGGAGCGTCCGCTATCTGCTGGGCATAGGAAATAAGGTGCTTGTCCACACTGTCGTGGTGTGAGCTAGTGAAGAGCACCCAACCAAACAACCACAATAGGTAAGCCTCCAGGTGCCTGCTGACTCTCCAGTCGTCTGCGTCCTCGGCCAAGCGCTCTGCCTGAAACTGAAGAAGCCAGGCCTTCGTAGGCCCGTGCTTGTCTGTAAAGCCAAACTGCGGCTGCTCGTCAAGCGGGGGGAGCACACCCTCAAATCGCTGCAAGATCTGTTGTCTCCAATCTGCATCCACCGCTCGAGCAACAATGGCCCCGCCGTCCAACGGTAGACCAAGTAGCATCGACACGTCCTGTAGTGTCAGTGTCATCTCACCAACAGGGAGGTGAAACGAGTGTCTCTGGTCGCCATCGATCAACCAAGGCTGAGAGAAGGGCGCGGTCCATTGGGAACCGAAGGCTGCCGTCCCGTGTCGGCTCAACCAAACGGCACAGTGGTAGCAAACCAGCTGCACGCAACCTACCACAAAAGAAAGATGTTAGGATGGTTAAATAAATGAACTTCTAAATACAATAAATCTGTGCGACATGAAGTACCTAGGAAGCCATCGTGCATCAAGTCGCCAACACTCGTCGTGCGTCCTCAGACGAAACGCGTTCGGAAGCTTATTGTCCACTAACCTTGATCGGTGCTTCGCGTCGACACTCGGATCTATCAACTCAAGATTCGCCATACCTGCAAAAATGTGATAATAGTATTTGAGATATTATTACAAAGGAAAAAATACAGTAACAGCAACAGTACTAACAAATCAAAGCAAGATATATAATTATTACACATATGTGCTATTAGTATTTGAGAAATTATTACAAAGGACCGCCGCCTCATTAAAAACCTCACACCTTCCTAATATCATACAATTCAAACCTAAGGCGTCACCCCAGAGGAAAAGAGTACGACTCCTACTAACAAACTAAAAATGATTAAAAACAATAAACTTACTACACTACTACTTCGACAAACGTAAATTACAACACATTATGAATACTCCCTACCACCTGCCAACTTCTTCTTCGGGTTGCGCTTGGGGACACGTATTTCGCTGGTGCCGTTTGGTTTATTGTGTGTAGGATAACTATCACAATCCTTGCGATAATGGTCCCCGCCGCATGCCAAGCATGATTTCTGTGCACCTCTGGCCTCAGCTGCATCCATGTCATTTCTAATACGGCGGCCCTGTCTTCTTCCACGTTTGTTAACAATTGTAGTTGGATCAGGAACCCAGTCAGGGCCATCAGGTGGGCGCTTACTAAAATCAGCAATCGCCCGCCAGCCCAAAAGCTCACCACTCCAAGTAGCTTGTACCACCTCCTTTAGATAGTAAGGGGACATAAAAGACGTTGTAACACCAGCCTTTGCTCGAGCAGCATAAACATGTGAACATGGCATGTGAAGAAGCTTTGGCTTGTTGCATGTGCACTTGCAAAAGTTCACCTCTGGCCAAAGCTGGCATTCATGTACAACTTCATTACTACCAAGGCCATGGCCCCCCTTGTCACGTACCGTGACCTCATACACAAAATCTTGGTTACCAATGTAATGCACACGGTGAAGATTACCCTTTGCACTTACTTTCTCAATAATTTCAGTCATCTTCTGACAAAAAACCATTTGAGGATCCTGGACAATCCTACATGCATCGCGAAACCGTTGACGCATATATTTTATAGTCCCTCGAAGTATACACTCCACTATTGCTGTCAACGGTAGAGCCCGGCTACACTTTAGTACCCAGTTATAAACCTCAGCCAGATTTGTTGTCATGATGCCATATCGAGAGCCATCCGTGTCATAAAGCAATGACCACTTTTCAAGTGGCTCATTTTTTATCCAATCAGTAAAGGATTTCAATGACCTTCCCCCCTTCCTTCTCCTCGTCACTGATCTATGCTCCAAAGGAAGGGGTTCAAGTCCACACGGCTCCTCGTCACGTGCCACAACCGGTTGCTTGTGTACCTCCTTCATGTGGGTAGTAGTGAGTTTGTCTAGCTCCTCCCATATCTCATCGAACTTCTTTTTCTGATTCTGTATGCACAAAGTCTTGAAAAGGTTCATCAGACGCTTGCTTCTGAATTGACTGTAGAAATTCGCCCCTAAATGCCTCATGCACCATCGGCTATGCAGGTCCGGCCAATGGACATCCACCCTATCGTTCTCCTGCAACCTTTTCACGGCTGCCAATATACCCGCGTGACGGTCGTGGAGGACGCAAACATTTTGCCTTTCAAGAACAACTGCCTGCTTCACCAAGCTAAGAAACCACAACCAGCTGTCCGTGCTCTCCGATTCCACAAATGCAAAGGCAATGGGAACAACCTTGCCGTCCGCGTCAGTCCCTATGCATGTGAGAAGCTGCCCTTTATACTGTCCAGTCAAGAAAGTGCCATCCACGCAAAGCATGGGACGACAATGCTTGAAAGCTTCAATCATGCACCCGAATGACCAAAAGGTGCGGCGAAGAATGCGATCACCATTCGTGTTTATGTAGTCATCGATATCAATAATAGTTCCAGGGTTTCTACTTTGCAACAATGCTAATAGAGATGGCAAATGGTGGTAAACGTCCTTATACGTGCCGAATCTCCACTCCAACGCCTTCTGCTTGGCTCTCCATGCCATGTCATATGATATCTCATAAGCATATCTATTCTCTATAGCAAGCATGATTTGGAACGGAGACATAGATGACTTCTTCACGATCTCTGGATACATCACATTTGCCACAAACTCGGCAGTCATGTTCTTGTGCTTCGGTACAGTACCTTGCAACTTGCAACAGTGCGGGACAACGATGGACACTACAAAGTTGCTCTCCGCCTTCGGTAAATAACCGTGCACCCACCAAGGGCATCCTTCGCACATACACTTGACATCATATGTAGTAGGGTTTGAAATGACCACTTTGAATGGTCTCTTCTCTGAGAAAGCCCACTTTTTGACTGCATGTTGAAGATGAGACTTGTCATGAAACATTTGGCCTTTCATGATCTCAAGCTTACCATACTCCCAGTTCGAATTGTGTCCATCATTAACCGTCAGTCCATCCAAGTCAAAGTTGTTCCACTCATCAGGGACACTTGTTTCATCCTCAAAATTTCTCCCATCTCTTCCATATACAAAGGTCCGATACTCATCATCATCACACTCCATCTCATCAACAATTTCCTCATCCACCTCGCCCTGATCAGCATCCACTGGCACCCCTATTTCGTCGTCCTCATCAGTTAGATGTGTCTGCTCAAAAACAGGTTGCATGACAACATTCTCCGCCACCGCCTGACCCACATCACTCTCATCAACCTCCTCTGCCCTACTGCTCCCACCATGCTCGTTATCACCATGCTCGTTATTTACCATTTCCGCTTCAACAAGAACCACCAGGGGAAATTTGAACGGACCATTCAACGCCTTGTCCACAAATGCCCTCCAACATTTTGAGTTCCTAAGCACATATAGTTCCCACTTCCAACCATGCTCACGCTGCCTAGGAACCACCCCACTCACTTTCAGCCTAAAATACGACGGGTTCACCTGCAGCATACTATGCAACCACCTTACCACTTCCTCCCGTCGCATCTGTATTGGGTTTGTCAAGGTTGTGTCAACAAATAAATAGTTGCTCAAGTCTACCCCAGAATCACACAACGTGGCGTAACCATTCCCATGATGAACTCTGATATTCACTACTTCCGAATTCATACCTGATGTAAATATCATGCTACTTAACGTTAGCTACTCGCCAAATAATACATTTACTAACAAAAACAAAGTCCCTTACTGGATTATTTGATAAAGGAGTGCATAAGAAGTGCACAGATTTTCATTCTTGTCTGGTATGCAATAGGTAAGCATTTGATCGATTATGTCACAAGTGTGGCACACAAAAACAAAATCCCTTAACAGACTATTTCATTAAGAAGTCCATCGGGAGTGCACAGATTTGGCAAACCTCAGGTCCTTGGTGTTGTGTTCCTGAATACTTTCGTCGCATTTGCGCTTGAGTTTTCTTTTTCCGCACAAATTTTTTGCATGCGGTTAGAAATTTAACTGTGATTAAATCAGCAGAGACATTATACACTTATAACTGCACAAGGAAAATTTGCAGCTTTTCTATATTTTGTTTCGCAGATGCTTGCCTCAGATACAGCCGGTGTCTGCTGAGGCTGAGGAGACATGGCACGGGCACATGACACAGCTCAATGGCGTGAAGGCAAACCAACTCTATCGCGTCACAACGAAGCTAATGGAAATGCATACAACAACCCAGACCCATTCTAGCACACCACAACGAATGTTGTTCAACTATAGGACACAGGCCACCCAATCCAGCACAACACAGATACAACGCACATCTAAAAGCAACCAGACTCACCAAACAAATGCTGAACAAAGAGAGATCCATCTAGGCGTATCCATGACAACCAAGGCAAGCTGCAAATATAGAACCATACACCTTAGGGGGGGGAGCCATACCTCAACAGCAAAGATGTCTCGGATGGCAACACCGTAGGACAAAGGCAGGTAACCGGAGCACTTCGACGGCGGCGGAGCTCACAGCAGCAGCGGCATACAACTGACAAAGGAGCAACAAAATTAGAAGCGGATCCAATGTAGCCGAAGCAAGGCACAGAAGCAAGCAACGATGAACGTACCGATGGTGGCACGCACAGCCGCGACCTAGGGTGTCAGGCCCTTTCTATTTGAATGTGCATTCAGTAACTGAAGAAGAGGCTGTGTGGTGAAGCCGGCGCTGGATATAATGCTTGGTCGACTTCAGCATCTTCATCCATTTGGCATCCGACGTCCTACGATGCTTGAAGCATTAGTTATTTCTTAATGTTATTTTTTGGATACTAAACAGTTCTTAATGTAATGAGTCTGTACTAATTAAACTTCCTAGCCATTACTTAGGCTGGAAGGGGGTCGTCGTACTGAGGTAGGAAGGAAGAAGGGGAAAACCCTAGTAGTAGTAGTCGTAGTAGTTAAGTTGTCGATCTCGTTTCCCCGGCGAGGACTCTGTAATCGGGCTCACTGCTCTTGTTCGATTCCAGTAATACAGCTGCTACTGCCACTCGATTTCCCCT
>CM014271.1:28008868-28046110 GCA_004135705.1 Alloteropsis semialata
GTGTTAGTGAAATAGGACTTGGTCCATATGACCGGATAGGCAGTTAGTCAGTTAGTTCAGCTCCTAACGTCTCCCACATGTACTCCTATTCTCCTGACCATGATCCACGCATGTAGGGGATGTTAGCTTGTGATCAGGTTGTATATGTATCTCCTCAACCGATGAACCAAATTGCACATTGAGCATTTGCTTCTCTACACTTACAGTCTAGAATATACTATATTTTTTCATGTTTTTAGTGAAATGTATATTAGCTATTCCAGTACAGATTTTACCTGTTTTACCTTTTAAAAAACTCCTACGGAATTCCTCCACTCCAACTATAAAGCTGAGAGGAAAATTTTGAAACAAATATAAACACCAAGATTTACCCAAACAAAACAAATAGATGACATCAGAGCATAAACTACCGATGTACAAGCGTATTGGGACAAGGATTTAACTGTCCCATGTATGCATAGGAACCACCTCTGTTGACGTCCAAAAAGTCAGGCGTTGACTCTCGGAAGTTAACACTGTGGCCTGGAAGATTTGCTTCACTTCAGTGCAGGTCCAAAATCTCGAGGTTCGCGGCGTGCCAGTCAATTTGACCTGAAATTGACAAGGTAGAGTTCAATCAGTAAACAACAAGGAACTCATCGGCCAAGGCCCCGATTTGTCCCAACAGATCGGATCATCATAGAACAGAAGTCCGATTTGAGAACATAAACCATCGGCTATGAGTCCGATTTGTTAAGATGTAATAAGTATTAAAACGGACCATCGGCTATGAAAACCGAATCGTGAAGGTACAACATTAGGTTAAACCATCGATCATGTAGATCGAATCGGAGATAGATCTAATCTAAATTCGTTCTTTAATATTCGTCTTTCCAATGGCGATAAATAAACTAATTCTCATGTCACTAACAATCGGATCGATTTCGAGACAGCGTTGCTAGCAGGGCACCGATTAGCCTATTTATTCCAATAGATCAATTTATATCAAACAACTTATTTAAATTAGATCTATTTGTAACTTGCGAATTAGATCCAAATCAGCTATATAAACAATAAGAACAGATCTATTATAAAGCTTGAATTATGATGAAACAAGATAGATCTTCTCTGATAGATGTAAGCCGATAAGATAAAACAGCAAGATACGGTAAAGGGTGAGCGATCTCAACGAAGAAGGGCGATACGCCTCAATCTAAAGCCCAGAATAACTCGATAAATTGGTGAATTAACTAAACGAAGAAGGGCGATACGCCTCAATCTAAAGCTTAGATTAACTCGATAAGGGTGTCGGACTTACAGACAAACCGGAGGTCAAGATGATGCAGCCCTGCTTGCTGAAGAACTCGACGAAAAGGGTTTGGGTGGCACGTTAGGCCGAAAGTTGTGTTTGATTGAATGGTTGTGTGAACATTTTTTACAATGACGCAGGGTTTATATTTATACCCTGAAAATCTAGCTAAAACTTGTCGGCTACGACAATATCTCTAATTTAGTTAAAGCATTCTAATTTTAAACCACTAAAACTATTACAAATCTTGACGCACAATCAGGCCCTGAAGAAGCTTCCAAACGCGTCTCCCTGAGAAGTCGTATATGCTCCGGCCTCCTTTGTCTCGTGTCCGATCGGGACTCCCATCGGACGAACTCCGATCGGAATCGGACGGTCATTCAGAATCGGACTCGGCCTCTGCATCAGCTCCGTCATGCACAACTCTAGCCGAGTCAAAATCTGGTGTCAACACATGCCCCCCAATTTTGGGATAAAATATTATTTTGTTCCAAAATTCTCCGAGTAATGATGACCCTGGCAGCTGACAGCATATGGAAACCCGCCCCCTTCACTGTTGCAACCCTCGAATCCCGTGCGGATTCGGCGCCGTGGCCTTCGGGCGGTTCCTTCTCCCATAAGCCTATAAATGCAGACCCGAACCATCGTCTTCTTCAACTCGCACCTGCTATTACGCTCGCACATCCGCCATAGTCACCTCTGCAAGATCTTGCCCGGCGAACACCTGATCCTCAAGCTTCAATTTTTCATCGCGAACCAGGTAAGGGATTCTTCCACAGATGATTCATGTCACGCATCTGGATTTTACTGCACTCTTCTGCGGTCTCTTAGGTCTTCCCCTCTTTGTACTACTGTTCATTGTAGATCCATTTTCTTCCATCAATGGCGGCTCCCCTTGATAAGGCGGATACTGATCAAGTTCCTGAGGTAAAAAATCTTCCAAAAATCTTCATTTTAATCTCCACATTTTCCTTTCCAGAACTATCTATGAGCCTCCATCTCCGCATTTATTATTTTATTTCTCCGATTGTAGCATCTTAAGAAAAACCTAGTCATCCCCGTCTCCCATGTGGAAGCTGGATACTACCTAGGTCCGATGGGCGACCCCGATCCGACGGACCTAATCAATATGGAATCGGAGAGACTCCCCTTCAAAGGATCGGATCTACAAGTTACCGATTGGACTGGCTCGTTCCGATCGTGGCCTGGCAGTGTCCCAGGATGGAGAAATTGTTTTCTTAGAATGCAAACTGCCAAGTCCGCCTTTTGGGATGAGTAAGATATCGGCCAATGTCTCACACTCTCTCTTGCTGACATGGTCAAGGACGAAAACCTACTGGCCGCTTCCTCCCTTTTCTAGTCCAATGCTCTAAATGCTTTCATATTTGGTCATGGTCCGATGACGCCAACACTTATGGATGTGCATATGCTGACCGGTCTCAACACCATCAACGCCATGAACCCAAGAAAGCTGTCCCATGAGCTGAATTACAAACTGGTAGGCACAGGCTCCAAAAGTTGGAAGAAATATGTCGCCGACCACTGCAAAACCGGCACTATCAGAGACAGGGAACATGTCGCTTTCCTTAACATGTAGTTGGAAAGATTTATATTCTGTGGGCCAACTCTTGGTGCCACCTCCAACATACAGGCAATCGCAGAAGCATTATCTCGCGGCGAAGCAGTCCCCCTTGGCCGTCTTCTTCTCGGAGCTGTCTATCATCTTCTTCACCAGGTATCGGCCAGATTGCTAGACGGCCAAGCAGTCGGTCACATCAGAGGCCCCTGGTGGTTTATTCAGCTACGGTTGCAAACACAATTCCGATCTGCTTTTGGATACAATTTCAAGGAACACCAATTTCCAAACTATTACGCAGAAGGAGAAAATGCAACCAGTCGCCGATGCATGTCATTTGGAGAAGCAGCATCGGTCTGCCCCGAATCAAGGCTTGAATCAAAGGACATGGCCACGTACTTTGAAAGTTTTTACCACGGGATCGCATCGGAGCGCTTCAGCTACTTCGCCTACAGTGATCCCAATCGCGACTATGAACTGCCCTTATTCAACATTCAAAATGAGCTGGCATCGATCATGCCTATCCTCAAGACTTTTATCACGCCAACTATTCTAGGCAGCAACATCGCTTTTGGCCGTAAGTCCACATCATACGAATTTTACAATCCATCGGTGGCAGCTCATCAGTTAGGCTTTGGTCAACTCCCGATCGGCCTTTACTTCTCCGATAAAATCAAGCACAGAGAATCGGTTTCATCATCCCTGGAGATGGATAGGATTTTATCTCTTGCCCCCCAAGCCGACTTTGAAATACCAGAATGGCTATGCACTAGCTTCTCATCCAGGCTCTTCAGAATTTGGTGGAAAGAGTTGCGTCTTCACATATTCAGACTTCCAGACATTACATATTGCACACTCATTGATTCTGATTTTGAGGCCATAGAAAATCCTGTAAGTCTTTGAAATCTCTCCACTTCATCTATTTCAATTTAGACGAACTCTTCATAATTTGAATTCCTTTCTCTTAACAGCCAGTTGAAGAGAACGCACCAGCAGTGAGCAATAGTGGAAGGCCGATTCAATATTTTATCAAGACCCCAAATCCAAGAATCGGCTCTACCGCTCCAACCCTGAAGGACATTATGGATGGCAAGGGCAAGAGGAAAACCTTTCCTACCAAAGTTCCTGCACCAAAGAAACCGAAGAAAAGCAAAGTGGTATGATCTTTTACCCTTCTGATTCTCTTTTCCGATTCTTCTTTCTAATTCCGATTCACCTTAATCAAATAATCTTTATATACAGCCTCCCGGAAAAATCCTTGGCCAATCAACTTCCAGAGAAGCCGAAGAGACTGCACAAAAGGCCGCTGAGGGTGCAAGAATGCTACTTGATGCAATATCGGTAATAATCCGATCTCTCTTAATTTATACTCTTTTGCAAATTAAATCGGCAATAATACTATTTCTCCTTTTCAGCAAACAAATATCCAATTGCCCGATCCTCAACCAATTCTAGCTCAAATCATACAAGCAGAACCAGCCCAACAGGTAAATTTGATCCAATTCATATTATCTTTAAACTTAAATGCATGAACTGACCAATCCTATCACAGACTCCCGATTTGCAACCTATCATTGAGGAGCCAAGTACAACTGTCCAATTGGAGGCAACGCCTGAGCAACAGAATGAACAAAATGTTCAATCGGAGGCCATCCTCGGGCAGCAAATCGGAGAGTCGGCTACAAACGTTCAATCGGAGACCACTCCTGAACAACCAGCAATAATAACCCCAGCAGTATCTCCTCCGATTGAACCAGCCCAGACTTTTCAGATAGCTGCTCCTGAAACGAACACTGCCCAGCCTCAAGTAATCCCCGATTACGTCCGTGAGGGACAATTTAAACTGGTACCGATTCATATCCTTGTGTCAATATTAATTTTTTAATGACATTTTATTGACATTCTTTTTCAGGCACACGATCCATCGGCAATGAGCTTTACATCGTTCGACTTGGATGCCGCCATCTGAGAAGAAGAAGTCAGCTCTGCACAATCGTCTTCTATCATCCCCGATGAGGCCAAGGCAAAACTTCAAGAAATGCTAAATCATCTGAATAAAACCGTTGCCATCCTTGTTGAAGACGCCGAGCCGATTCGCCAAATTTACAAGGAATTGAAGGGTCAACTGCCATCGGAGCTGGAGAATGCTATTATCCCGGCTGCCTTCATCGAGGGTCATCAACCCCAAGTTTTTGTTGCTCGCCACAGAATATTTGAACGGCTGACCCAACAAGATTTGATCAAGAAGCGTGACGACGGCAAATATGAATTGAAAATCATGTAGGCCCAGATTAAGACCCTTGAAGCCAAACCAATACAGCTAGAAAATCGGATGGAGCATCTCAAAGGCGTCGAAGCCGATTTGCTCAAACGGCTCGAAGAAACCCGCAAGAAAATGTCGGAGATCCAAAACGAGCTCAACCAAGTCCCAGCTTCCATCAAATCGGAGCAGGAAAATTTGAACAAACGCCTCGAAGAAGTTCGCCAGATTCATAAGAGCATCAAGAACATTCCAGGCTCCGATGTGGAAGACTTAGAAGAAATTCGAAAAATCGATAGCATCCGATTGAGTGCGATTGAAGCAATCCGCAAATTCCTGTAATCGTTAAACTCTTTAGCCGTATCACTCCGATGACAGTGGTCATTGATGAACTTGGGTGATTCCGACGATGTCGATCGTCGATGAACATTTATTTTGTGTAAATATTTTTGCCCTTAAGGCGATACGTATCGTATCGGCTATTTTAGACGATATTACCTAGAATATCGGCTTTTAAGAATCGATCCAAATACTTGGATAATACTTCTTCAAATATTTACCGTTAAGCGCTTTGGAAAACTCTTCTCCTTCTAATGTTTCCAAAATATACGCATTTCCTGGAACACACCGATTCACACGATAGGGACCTTCCCAATTAGGCGACCATTTTTCAAACTTAGAACTTTTAGTCCCTATCGGCAAAATCAGCTTCCAAACCAATTCTCCTTCGATGAATGCTTTTGGCTTAACCTTTTTGTCATAATATTTGGCAATACGCATTTTATTATTCTCAATATTCTCTAATGCTCTCAATCAGGTTTCAGCCAAATCATCCAACTCAAAATTCATCAAACTTTTATATTCATCGGCAGTCAAGTTTCCTTGTTCCGATATCCGCCTCGATCCGATTTTAGTTTCCCAAGGCAAAACAGCTTCGTGTCCATAAACCAAATGATACGGGGACAATTTAGTAGATCCATGACAGGCCATCCGATATGCCCATAACGACTCTGTTAACGTTAGATGCCATCGCCTTGGTTGTTCATCAATTTTTCGCTTGATGATTTTGATAATACTTTTATTTGATGCTTCTGCTTGACCATTGGCTTGCGCATAATAAGGAGAAGAATTTAGTAATTTAATACCCATAATTGCAGCAAAATCTTGGAATTTGTTAGACATAAACATAGTTCTCTGATCGGTCGTGATAGTTTGAGGAATACCAAACTGATATATAATATGCTCCTTAACGAACTCCACCATGATTTTAGAATCGGCAACCTTCAAAGGAATCGCCTCAACCCATTTAGTGAAATAATCCGTTGCCACCAATATAAATTTATGACCCTTGCTCGATGATGGATAAATCTGTCTGATCAAATCAATTCCCCATCCTCGAAAAGGCCATGGCTTGATAATTGGATTCATAGCTGATGCAGGTGCTTTCTGCACATTTCCAAATTTCTGGCATTCTTGACAGCCCTTATAATATTCAAAACAATCCTCCAGAATCGTTGGCCAGAAACAACCTGTCTTTCGAATAATCCATTTCATTTTATAAGCCGATTGATGTGCACCACAAACTCCTTCATGCACTTCATCCATCATATCTTTGGATTCCGATTTACTCAAACATCGGAGCAAGACACCATCAATCGTCTTATAATATAATTGATCATCAAGTAACACGTATTTAACAGCCATGAACCTTAACTTCCTGGAAACCTTTTGTGACGGATCTTTAAGATAATTTACAATCTCATATCTCTAATCTTCGATTTCTAGCTCAATCGTCATGACCTCATGAAAACGCCGATAGCCAGAAGCAGCTTGTGCCAAATTGTTAGCTTCCTGATTTTGAACTTTGGGGATATGTTCAATATTGACCATCACAAATTCCTTCAACAATAATCGGCATTCATCAAAATATTTAATTAAAACATCGTCCTTACATTCATATTTATCGATTAATTGAAAAATCACCAACTGGGAGTCTCCAAAAACCTCAACAGCTTCAGCTCCGATTTTCAATAACAATTTCAATCCTTTAAGCAATGCTTCATACTCAACCCGATTGTTGGCAAAGCTTGGATCCATCGGATAACTGAATTCAAAATTTGCCCCCCGAGGCGAAACAATAACGATTCCGATGCCACATCCTTGGCCACACGAAGATCCATCAAAGAATAATGTCCAAGGCATCGGATCGACCAATTTAACTTCCCCTCTGATGTGCTGTGTTACAAAATCGGCCATCACTTGTCCTTTAACCGCTTTAGCCGATTCGGATTTTAAATCAAACTCCGATAATGCTAATATCCACTTTCCGATTCTTCCTTTCAACATCGGCATGGACAACATATATTTAACCACATCGGTCTTACAAACGATTGTGCACTCAGAAGATAATAAATAATGTCTCAACTTAGTGCATGAAAAATACAGGCATAAGCATAATTTTTCAACTGGTAAATATCTTGTCTCCGCATCAATTAACTTCCAACTCAAATAATAAACCACTCTTTCTTTTCCCTCAAATTCTTGTATAAGAACAGACCCGATCGCCAATTCATCGGTCGATAAATATAATCGGAATGGCTCATCTCTCTGAGGTGGAATCAAAACTGGCGGTGTCATCATATATTGCTTTATTTCATCAAATGCCTTTTGTTGATCTTTTCCCCAGACGAATTCTTCATCGGCTTTTAATTTCAGCAGCGGGAAAAAAGGATTAATTCTCCCAGATAAATTTGAAATAAATCTTCTGACAAAATTAATCTTACCGATTAACGACTGGAGACTCGTCTTATCGGTGGGTGGCTCGGCATCTCTTATAGCCTTCATGCTCTTTTGTCCGACTTCAATTCCCTTTTCATGCACTATTAAACCCAAAAATTGTCCGGTCGATACTCCAAACGCACACTTATTAGGATTCATCTTCAAAACATGCTTCCTTGTACATTCAAGAGTCTCTCGCAAATCGGCCAGATGTTGTTTATATTCATCGGACTTCACTACTACATCATCAATATAAATTTCAACAATCCTGCCGATTAACTTGTGAAATATATAATTCATTGCCCTTTGATATGTAGCGCCAGCATTTTTCAAACCAAAAGTCATTACGACCCACTCGTATAATCCAAGTGCACCAGGACATCGGAATGCAGTTTTAGGAATATCTTCTTCCGCCATAAAAATTTGATTATATCCTGCATTACCATCCATAAAACTAATCACCTTATGTCCTGAAGCTGCATCAACCAACATATCGGCAATCGGCATCGGAAACCCATCCATCGGAGTCGCTTTATTAAGATTCCTGAAATCGACACAAACTCGCAACTTCCCATTTTTCTTGAAAACAGGAACGATATTAGATATCCATTCAGCATATCGGCAAGGTTGAATAAACTTAGCTTCATATAACCGAGTTATTTCGGCTTTTATTTCCTGGTCTAACTCAGGTTTAAATCGTCTTGGCGCTTGTTTGAAAGGCCGATACCCTGGTTTAATCGGGAGCCGATGTTCAACAATAGATCGGCTTAAACCTGGCATCTCGTAGTATTCCCAAGCAAAACAATCACGATACTCTTTTAATAACTTTATTAATTCTTGTTTAAACTCAGGATCCAACTTTGCACTTACATATGTCGGCCGAGGTCTATCTCCTAAACCTATATCTATTTCCTCTAACTCGTCGGCCGACATAAACCCTTGACCAAGCTTACCCTCATCTTCAATAAAATCATCCATTAATACAAACTCTCAGAGCTGACTGCTAGGATCGGCTTTAGACCATCATCGGACACTTGGATAAAATTGCCTTCCCAATTTCTGCCCGATAAGCATTCGATTCCTTCAAACTCCCAAACCGTTAAATTGGCGGTGGCGATGCTGACCGATTCATCGGCTTGGACAGTCTCGATGTGATCCCCATGCCATTGAATAAGGCATTGATGCATGGCAGATGGCACATAGCAATTGGCATGAATCCAGTCACGACCCAGGAGCAAACTGTAGGACCCTTTGCTGTCGATGATGAAGAATGTAGTAGGCAAAGTCTTGTTCCCGATCGTCAATTCAACATTCAATGCCCCCCGAGCCGGCGATGGATTTCCGCCAAAGTCCTTGAGCATCATATCGGTCTTGATCAAATCATCAGGTCCTTTGCCAAGCTTTCGATATGTGGTATAAGGCATCAAATTCACAGTAGCTCCCCCATCAACAAGCATCTTGGTCATCGGCTTGCCTTCAACATATCCTTTAACATATAAAGGCCTCAAATGTCGATACTTCTCATCAACTGGTTTGTCAAATACAGCTTGCTGGGGTTGTAGAATCAACAGCGCCATAGCTTCCTCAATCTCATTGGCCTCATCATCGGTTGAACTCGCATTGTATTCAGCAGGCAACACAAACACCATATTCACCGATGCCGATGGCCTATCATAATCACGTTTGGGCTTAGCTTTGCTGACCTTGGAATTGTCATCTCTTTGACACTTCTCCTTCAACAATTCGTTAAATCGGAGGCGCTGAACCCTTCTCTTCTGAGTCTTGGTCAAACCATCAAGACACCATTGCGGATTGACCCCTGGACGTAGGTCCGATTTGACCTCCTTCTCCGATTCCTGTGCGTCTTCTGGCTCTTGAATAACTTCTTTTTTCCTGTACACCAGACGATCAAACACAGAAAGACGGTCTGCTTTATAATTTAGGCGATCATTGTCCCATCGGTCATAACACCGATTTTCATGCTCACACCGATTATGGTATTCACGCCAATCTTCGCGTTCCTGCTGATAGGCTACCTCATTATGCCGGCTGCATCGACGCCCAAATTCCAATCGGTCATGCACAGACTGACGCTTCCTTTTTGAATCCCTATAGCTTTCATATTGATCGCTGCACTCTGGACAATCATAAATTGATGGAAGCCTTAACTTTTCATTCCAACAGAACCTGAAGAACGGACATCCCCAATAATTTTCATTATCAAATCTCCCTGTCGGAGGACTCCGATCCCTTTCTTGTTGGCGCATATATTTATCAATGAGCTGCCCCGATGTAACCTTAGTCTTCTCGCCACGTCGGCGATCATCCCGATAATGCTGATGATTCCGATTTTGCACGTCATCGGCCGTTACTTGGCAATCCGGGTCAACAGCTCCCGATTTCTTCGCATTCTCCGGTGTAAGGACCTTGGCTTTCATTTTTCTGTCAGGTGCTCCGATCTCAACCATATTCTGAGGAAATGGATGCCCATCAATCTTCATTCGTTTTTTGCCAGTTTCAACCTTAATAATTCCTTTTTCAATCGCCGATTGAATCTCATTGCGGAAAACTTTGCAGTCATTGGTATGATGAGAAACTAAGTTATGCCACTTGCAATACTTCTTTTTCTTCAACTCTTCGGCAGAAGGAATTGTATGATTCGAGAAAAGCCTGATTTGTTTCTCTGCTAGCAATAAATCAAATATTTTATTGGCTTTTGTGATATCAAAGCTGTACCTTTCTGGCTCGACCTTCACCCACGGGTAGGCAACAGAATTCTTATTCTTGGTCCATTCAGCCAAATCGACTTCAGCTTCCTCCCCATCGGAATCATATTCAATATTGGCAATTTTCCTCTGGTACTTCTCTCTCCGATAGTCATTGCCACGTCCTTCATGCTGAGAGAGCTTTTGAATCATGTGCCCCAAGCCTTCAAAATCTTGACTTGTATATCGGTCTCTGACCTGAGGCAACAAACCTTGAAATGCCAAATCGACCAATTGTCCCTCCGATAAATTCAACGAGTAACATCGGCTGCGCGCATCTCTGAATCTTTAGACAAACAAACTAACCGATTCACCGTTTCTCTGTCGAAGTGCTGTCAGATCGGACAATCTGGTCTCTTGAACTCCCATGAAGAAATAAGCATGGAACTGTTTTTTCAAATCGGCCCAATTACTAATGGAATTCGGTGGTAATGATGAAAACCACGAAAAGGCCGATCCAGAAAGCGGCATAGGAAACAACTTAACTTTCAATGGATCAATCGATGCAACCTCACCACACTGAATTGTGTATCGACTGATATGCTCAATGGTGGTAACATCTCCTTGTCCAGAAAATTTATAAAAATCCGAAATCCTGAATCGGGCTGGCATAGGCAATGTATCGAACCAGTCCGGATACGGCTTCCGATACAGATAAGATTGACCCTTGGGCTTCAGACCAAACTGATTCTTCATGACGTCAGCAATCTTATCTGCCCAATTATCCTGAGTGTAATTTACTTGACTAATCGGAGCACGATTCATTATGACGGGTGTCTCATTAGGTCCGATCGACGGCTCCCGATTGTCAGCTCCCTTGTTCTTGGGTGGATTTTCAGTATTAAAGAAAACAGGATATACCATCTTGCCCTCAACAACAGGAATTCGGCTGCCAAACTGGTCAATATGCTGAGTTCCACTGTATTCCTTGTCTTCTGATTCCTCTTCCTGTTCGTTTTCTTCACCTCCTTCTACCGCCTTAGCTTTTGCCTTTTTAATCTTGGGAGCCTCATAACACTCAAGGTGAGTTTCTGGCGATGTAGATGAAGTAAATTGTGTCATCTTCTTCTTGAGATCCTTAATTGCTGCAGCAGCTCCAGTGTCAAAGTAAGCAGGTCCCTTCTGGGCATCCTTTAATATAGCTCCATCCAGCAATTGAGCAATCAGTCCCACCACCGTGTTAACCAATATTCCAGATTGGTTAATCAAAGCATGACTCAAACCAGCATCAACAAAATCTTGGAAGAATTTTCTTTCCTCGGCAGTGATCCGATCGAACGCTTCCTGAGGAACAGGAAACTGGTTTTTCTTAATCACCGCATTGCGAGTTTTACTGAATGAGTCTAGGCACTGGTTCTTGAAATCTTCAATTTGTGCTTCCACGAGTTTCTTCTGCTCGTCACTGAGATCCTCCATCGTGATCGTAGGGATCGCAGTCGCTTTGTCTCCAGGTGCCATCGCAGAAGCTTTCTAGTCCCACCGAGCGTGCCAAAATGTGTTGACGTCCAAAAAGTCAGGCGTTGACTCTCGGAAGTTAACACTGTGGCCTGGAAGATTTGCTTCACTTCAGTGCAGGTCCAAAATCTCGAGGTTCGCGGCGTGCCAGTCAATTTGACCTGAAATTGACAAGGTAGAGTTCAATCAGTAAACAACAAGGAACCCATCGGCCAAGGCCCCGATTTGTCCCAACAGATCGGATCATCATAGAACAGAAGTCCGATTTGAGAACATAAACCATCGGCTATGAGTCTGATTTGTTAAGATGTAATAAGTATTAAAACGGACCATCGGCTATGAAAACCGAATCGTGAAGGTACAACATTAGGTTAAACCATCGATCATGTAGATCGAATCGGAGATAGATCTAATCTAAATTCGTTCTTTAATATTCATCTTTCCAAAGGCGATAAATAAACTAATTCTCGTGTCACTAACAATCGGATCGATTTCGAGACAGCGTTGCTAGCAGGGCACCGATTAGCCTATTTATTCCAATAGATCAATTTATATCAAACAACTTATTTAAATCAGATCTATTTGTAACTTGCGAATTAGATCCAAATCAGCTATATAAACAATAAGAACAGATCTATTATAAAGCTTGAATTATTATAAAACAAGATAATCTTCTCTGATAGATGTAAGCCGATAAGATAAAACAGCAAGATACGGTAAAGGGTGAGCGATCTAAACGAAGAAGGGCGATACGCCTCAATCTAAAGCCTAGAATAACTCGATAAATTGGTGAATTAACTAAACGAAGAAGGGCGATACGCCTCAATCTAAAGCTTAGATTAACTTGATAAGGGTGTCGGACTTACAGACAAACCGGAGGTCAAGATGATGCAGCCCTGTTTGCTGAAGAACTCGACGAAAAGGGTTTGGGTGGCACGTTAGGCCGAAAGTTGTGTTTGATTGAATGGTTGTGTGAACATTTTTTACAATGACGCAGGGTTTATATTTATACCCTGAAAATCTAGCTAAAACTTGTCGGCTACGACAATATCTCTAATTTAATTAAAGCAATCTAATCTTAAACCACTAAAACTACTACAAATCTTGACGCATAATCAGGCCCTGAAGAAGCTTCCAAACGCGTCTCCCTGAGAAGTCGTATATGTTCCGGCCTCCTTTGTCTCGTGTCCGATCGGGACTCCATCGGACGAACTCCGATCGGAATCGGACGGTCATTCAGAATCGGACTCGGCCTCTGCATCAGCTCCGTCGTGCACAACTCTAGCCGAGTCAAAATCTGGTGTCAACAACCTCTTATGTGGTGCCAGAGAGAGACGTGATTCAAAACATGGTGCCCATGATTTCAACTTTCAAACAGAAGGCGTTGTGTGCTTGTATTTGTATAGGTGGGCATGTGGCTACTGGGCCAAACGCTTGGCAACTGCCAAATGGAGGCCTGGACTAAACACCGTATGGTATGGTGGCTAGATCACGGGCCCGTTGGCAATTTGATGGCGAGTTTCCAGAGCCAGCCCGGACGCTGAATGTGAAGCAGTTTCTTGGTACATACTATACCTCTGCTACATCATCTGAAATTCAGAATTCTGTTTTTTTCCCTTGCTACACTGTGCGATCTGTTTTTTTCACCAACTTATTTGCAAAGAGTTATCAGAACAGATAATTCGAGATGTCTTAGAATATAACATCAACAGCAAGAGTTATCATAGGCTGACAGCCACCCGGGCTGTAGTTCTAAGTTTTCTAAAGTCTGAACATGACAACTGAAACAACAGAACCTAAAAACACGAAAGTTTATCAGATTCACACGGCCATCCAAAAATCCATAAAGCATGTTGATTCCATAACGAGCCTCCGTTAGTATGTGTTTGGTTTGGGAGAAAACTGGGTTGGGTTGGTTCCGTTCCAGTTTTGTGAGTTGGAATGAACATGTCTCGTGTTTGGTCAGAAGGATAGGTCCAACCTAGTTTTTTTGTTTGATTGAGGGATTGAGAGGGATGGATTGAATACCCCATTAACACCGTTAGCCACATCGTTACGTGGGACCCATGTGTCATCCTCTTTTAATTTCTTCTTCTTTTTTTTGGTTCATCCCCTTCCTCAGATTGGACCGCAGGAGCGCGGCCTCCTCCGAGACCGAGCTCGGCACCCCGCGCGCTCGACTCCGGCTGGCAGCCCCAGCGGCTTAGCACCGCCGTCGCCCTGCCTCGATAGCCTAGCGCGCCACCGCCGGCAGTCTACCACGCCACCGCCTGCCGCCGCGCCGCCGCCAACCGTGCCCGTGCCGTGTCCTGCCCGCCCAGCTCGAGCTCATGCTCGCCACTGCTGCTCACCTGGCCGCNGACCTGGGCAGCCGCGCCGCCACCCCGCCGCCTGCCCCTGCGTGTCGCCGTGGAGCTTGCTCGGCCCGACCGCCCACGCGCGTGCCCTGTCGCGAGACGGAGTTGGACGCCATAGATGCGGGTCGGCGTGCTCTGTTGTTTTCGGAGGGATAAGCAGTCCCCTTTCCTCTTTCCCTTTTTTCTATCTACTAGTGGAGATGCACGTGCCCAGGCACGTGTTTTAAAAAAACTTAGAAATCAAAATTTAAATTCATAAAAATAAAATAAATAATAGTACCTATGACAAGAGTGTGGCCTTGTTTAGCTTCAGTGAATTCAACCAAAAGTAACGTATTAAAAAACGTGCCTTCCTCTCACAGGACACACTTCTCATTGTACTTTTTTTACAGAAAATTCGATCGATTAGACTGAACTAAACAAGGCCTATATTTAAAAAACCAATAAAGCGAATAATTTATAATTACATGTATTAGAACTATTCAATAACATAATAGCTTACTCCATACCATAATTCCTCTCTCCCTCCCGTTCATGTCTGAGAACTGACTACACAGGTCACAGTTGATTTTTTTGTTTCTCGTGCTAATGATATAAACTTTCTTAAATTAATTATTCCTTGTGACAAAATTTTTTTTTGCAAATTATTCCTTGTGACAAGCAACACATATGACAATCCATCGTCAACATCCTCAAAACACATGGAGCTGGGCGAATCTATACCAAAGAGGTCCTCTATATCAACTACCAACTAACCAACACGTGAAATCCATATGTCAGAATTTTTTTTTCTTTTTTCTCCTTTTTCACCCTTTATCCACTCGAACCCCACACCCCCACGCTCCCCTCCCGCTCTCCCTCTCTCCGCCGGTCCCTTTCCCTCCCTTGCTACCCCTGCCCGCGCCCCCTTCGGTCAGCTTCGCCACCACCTTCATCGATGGCCGCCACCTCGACTCGTCCGCCACCGTCTGCCTTCCATCCGTGCGCGCCCTCCTTCTCCCCTCGTGCCGGCTGCGTGCGCGCCCTGCTCTCCCGCCGGTGAGCCGCGGCCACCGCTCCCTCTCCGGTGGTTGGGCTCCCCAAGCTCTGCGCGGCGGCCATGGCGCGGCACGCCTCTGCCTCATCGCCCTCCTCCCCGCGTTCGGCGCCGGCGGAGGAGCAGGGGGCCCTCCTCTCTGGCATCCAGCGTTGCGCGTGCCATGCTGGCTTCCTCATCCACAAGAGGAGGAGAAGGTGGCGGCGAAGTAGCTCAGCTCCGGCAGAGGCGGGCCCTCGCTGGTATGGATCCACTCCTTCCTTGAGCGGATCGGGCATGCGGCCTCGGCGTGCGGCTGACTTGCAGCCCGGTGGGCGGCCACGGAGGAGCGTCGCCCCCTGTTCCCTCCCCACACCGGCCGCTCCTCGCTCTTCCCTACGCCGCCCCTCGCTCCTCTCCACCCCGCGCTGCTCCTGCTCGACGCCGGCGCCGGCGCCAGGGCGCTCCACGGGCTCGGCCACTGCTCCCTTCCTCATCTTCTCTATCCGGCGGCCAAGCAGTGGCTCCGCCTCTGCACGTGGCCCCGTGTGACAGGCAGTGCGGAGGTGGGGTCAGGGTTGCTCCGTCGCTTGGACGACAGCCTCGTCATGCGACGGCACGCCATGGTGCAAACAGCCTTATAGCCAAGAAGATGGCGGTGCCTTCACTCGCCTTGAAAGGAAGGCGTGAATGACGGATACAGATTGCGGACGAGATGTGAGGCCTGAGGCGGTGATCTTGCCGTGCCGAGGAAGGAGAGCAGGAGGACGTGAATCAGGGACGAGATTAGAGGACGTGAATCAGGGACGTGATTAGAGGACGTGAATCAGGGACATGAATCAAGGACGAGATTAGAGGACGTGAATCAGGGACGTGATCAGAGGACGTGAATCAGGGGCGTGAATCAGAGGCGTGAATCAGGGACGTGAATCAGGGACGTGATTAGAGGACGTAAATCAGGGACGATATTGGTGGCGGGGGCGACATGCGCGGTGTGGAAGGAGGACGGTGGAAGGTGTTGTGGGCCCGGCGGGTATGAGAGAGAAGCCTGGTGAAAAAAATTTGGCTGCATCCGCTCTTTTTAACGGGGAAACCACCCCAAGATCGTTCTCCCCCCCCCCCTTTTCGTCTTCGTCCTACCTGACGGGTGGGCCCAAAAAGGTGTTTAGTGAGGTGAGGGTAGGATCAAGGTTGTGTAGATTTTGACATCAAATCTCTCCCTCTTTATAGTATAGATAGGGAAATCCCCTTTCATGAATTAAAGATATTGGGGAGAAGAACCGTAGCAGATCCCCTTTTTCCTTTCCCCTTTCTATTCCTCCTACCATACAGGCCCCACATGTCATTGGGGTTTTTCATCTTCTTCCTCCTCTCTCCCTGGGTGCTCTGTCTCTCTCGTCTCTTCTTGCGGTGGGGGCAGCGTCCGACGCAGCCTACCGCGCCTCTTGGTGGAGCCTCGAGCCCTCGACGACGGCGAAATGGTGATGGAGACCTGGCAGCAGCAGCGGCTGCGCCTGCACCGGCCTTCTCGATGCGGAATACGAGGGCGGGCGCCTCGCCGAACTCATCGTGGAGCAGCTCCGGCGGCACTGCCTGCAACATGCTTTGGTCAGTCGTCACCACGAACCCATGTGGAGGGCAAGCCGTGGTGGGTGGTGAAGCAGGACCCGGTGAGGTGAAGCACGGGAGGTGCAGTGGTGGCCCGCGCCTGACCCGTTGACGGCCTGCACACGCGAGTCGGCGAGGCTCAAGGAACGCGCGCGGCGCGCCGCCGGCGACATTGAGCGGCCATCTGGGCCCGCGGTCTCTGCATCCACCACGCCGTGTGGGCCTGAAGCCTTCGGATCTTCTCCCTCGCCGTCCAATGTTGCCCGGCCGGCGGCGGCGCCCCTATCTGGGTCCGGCGGCTCCGATAGGCGGCGCGCATGGCCGATGGCCTTGCCGGGCCAAGCGGCACAGGGAGGACAAATCCACGGTCTTGTCGTACAGCCACTGCCCGCCCACGTCGACGCGCTGTTCCATGACCGTTACGGCGTGGCCCTCACGCCGCAACTCTCGCGCCGCCGCCAGCCCGGCCATGCCGGCGCCGACGACGCACACCTTCCTCGAACGGAGCCGGAGGCCGGAGCAGACGGAGAGGAAAACAGGAAAGGGGACGTGGGGGTTCTCCCCTTTCTACAGGGGATTGAGGAAAGAATCACGGGGATTGAGAAAAAATTAAAAAGAAAAGGGAATAGAAAGGGAATGTGTTAGAGAGGGTTTTTTTTTATCTCAATCCCCTTTAACCAAAAATAAAGAGAGAGGGGATTGGTTTTCTCAATCTGTTGGAGATGCTCTAATGAACGCGCATCTGGAGAGAATATTGGGTTCAACCCAACCCAACCCAGTTCTTTTTTCAACCAAACACGAGTCAAACTAGGTCAAACCCACACCAACCCAGTTCGACCCACAATCCAAACACATGCTTAACACTCCTTCAAGATTAGGATTGACCTGGAAGCACATCAATTGTGGGGTTAAGATTGTTATGTCAATCCACAAGTGCAACACATCATTCAGAAATTATGTTTTGTGATCAGGGAGTACTGTGCCTACACATTTGCATCAGAGTTGGGCAACTGCATAAACTGAGAGGTATTCAGGTCTTAAGCTTTCGGCCTTTCAGCAAGTCCCTGCACTGCGAGTTCAGACTTCAGTGTCATGTGAACCTGAAGTTGCAGCTGAAATTGCTCAGTTGTATTCATTTAGTAAATCGCAGTTTAGTTAGTCTACAAATTCGACAGAAAGTCATTCAGTTTTCCCAGGTTGACACGATTAGTGATTTTTTCAAAAAAAAAATCAGCCACTGAAAGTCTGTCAAGTCAAGCCGAGTTGAAAGTACTGGTGCCATTTTATCAGGACAGAATTCAGCATGAAGCAATATTTGCAACTAAACTCCGATCACATCCAACAAGATTATACTGGCATGTGAAATTTTCAAACAAGACAACAGTACTAGCATTTCTTCAATTCCAGAGAATCCAATTACATCCAGAAACGCAACGATCCATGACTGCAACAATACAGCTGCTACTACCACGACACATGCCGATAACCAAAGAATGAGCATCCCTAATCACATACGGCAAGCATCGACGAACACGCGCGGGGAAGCAGCTCCCCAGGAGGGGCGTCGAGGAGAGCCGGGCGCCTATCCGCCGAAGCCGTAGAGGGTTCGGCCCTGGCGCTTGAGCGCGTAGACGACGTCCATGGCGGTGACGGTCTTGCGCCTGGCGTGCTCCGTGTAGGTGACGGCGTCGCGGATGACGTTCTCGAGGAAGATCTTGAGCACGCCGCGGGTCTCCTCGTAGATGAGCCCCGAGATGCGCTTCACGCCGCCCCTGCGCGCCAGCCGCCGGATCGCCGGCTTGGTGATCCCCTGGATGTTGTCGCGGAGCACCTTCCGGTGGCGCTTGGCGCCGCCCTTGCCCAGCCCTTTGCCGCCCTTGCCGCGCCCCGACATCGCCGCCGCCGGGTCTCCGAGTCTCCTCGCTCACGTGCTCGCCGGAATTGGGGAACTTTTGTTGTGAGGGGCTTGGGGACCGTCTGATGGAGCGGAAGAAGGCGGGTGGGGGAGGAAGATATAGATGCGGGAGAGGAGCTGGGAGGCGTCGGATGGGGAGGGATCCGTGTGAGCGGTGAGGCGGGTGATTGGAGCCGTTGGATGGCGAGGGTTGCCTCCTATTGGTGGAGGTGTGGGAGCTCGGATCGTGGCGGACTGGCGGGGGCGGGCATTTTGGGGCTTTTTTTTCGCATTTTGGGAGGTGGAGTTCCGCGGAGGCAAAGTCCAAGATCGCGTGGAAAATTTTCGGTTTGGCGCTACCGCTGTGAGCGGCGATGGGCGCCCGTTTGGCTTTGATCTATACTATTAAGAACCAGTTCTTTTTAAAACATCTTGTACCTAAAAAACTTTCACCCATATCTCACAACGGTCCCACCTGCCAGGTTGAGGGAGGAGAAAGTTTCAGAAACCAGAAAAAAACAGCTCTTTCTAAAATGTTTCTCCTATTTTGGGTCAATTTTTTTCACCGCGACAGCTTGTTTACCCGCCCGCCGCTACCCACCTGACCTACACCCGTTGATCACGGCCGTATCAATCGCGGCAAATTTTTCCTTCCATCCTGTACACGGGGAACCTACCATCGCTACCAGCTGTCATCCCCGCATCGCCCTCTGCCCCTTCGCCCCCTCTTGGAAACGGCCGCATCGCATCTCCGTCCCTGTGGCGACGCAGGCCCTCATCATCACGCGTTGCAGGCTGCCTTTGCCCCGCGTCGGCGCGTCGCATGCCCGCCGTCTCCCTGCACGCCCGCCGCGATTGATCATTTGGTTCACATCGGCATTGGTCTGCCGTATTCCTCTAAGCTTCTGTTGACGTACGTGTGGTGCATCGCCGTCCTCGCCGCTGCCAGGTGATCTCTACCGATCAATCATATATACATGTTTGCCTACATCATCAGGGTATACCGCCATCACGGTGTTGATCGCCTTTCTTTTTTTTTGAAATAAGGGCAGGAGCACTGCCATATCATATAAGAAGGGAAGCAAGCGAAGTTGTACAAAGTTTGATTACATAAATAAACTTATAAAACACGGGACTCATAAAAGGACCTAACATAATTAACTAGCTACGATAACTCTGGCCGTCCACAAGCCAAAACCCTCAGGTTGACTTCAGCCTTGATCTCTTGCAACAGCTGCAGCGGCGACATCTGAACTTTATCAAAAATTCTCCTATTCCGCTCCTTCTGCCGCCTTGATCGCCTTTCTGCCGCCGATGTAGGCAAGGCAACTGGATCGATATACTCCGCTCTAGCGAAAGGCGTGTCTAGGGACGACGTCTCAGGCCACCGTCCTGGTTTTGCTCCTCGAGTGGGGCTGCTTGGTGGTGGACGTGCTTCTGGTGGTGCACGTGCTCCTGTTGGTCTTTTTCCCTGGTATACGTTCTGAAGTTCCTGGTTCCTTGGAATGGAGCATTGGGGTTCTTTTGCGTAACCTCAATTCTGAGTGGGTTCTTCAACGTGCAGCAGTCTCCCAGGTCGCCAGGTCGGCCTCTCAGCGGCATTTTGTGGGTCTGTGCCGTCGACCTTGGAGTTCATGTGTGGCTACGCGCATCGCAGGTCACCTTGTCCCTCTCTCTCTCTTCTGGCTTGCAGAACGTGTCCCTCCCCATGAGTGCGTGATTAAATTATTTTGTTTGGTGTTCACTTTGTGGGTTCAGTTTCAACATCAACTACTATTTGCAAAAATGAAAGGTCTATATATACTGAAGTTGCACCACTGGCAATTGATGTCTACCAGACACTGAAAATGTTGATCCAGCTGAACTTGGACGACAAAGGAAAAGGGAGAAATATGCAAACTTGCCAGAGGAGGAGAAGGAAAAGAAGCGTGCTAAATCGAGAGAATACTACCAGCGTCGCAAAGCCTCAAAAAAAGTTTTTAATGGATCAGAAAGTGTGTTCATGCCTCCAAACCTGGTTCGAACCAGTAGTTCTTCGTGCTGACCCGTGTTTCTTTTATCCAGACGTGGCTGCTTCTTCGGCTACTCCATCTGCTGCTGTCATCAACGAACAAAGGGTTAGAGAACCGAATGTGGAGGCGCAGCATCACGGTAATTTAATTTCAGTACTCGATTCAATACTTATTCATGATAACACATGATTTCTTCTTCAGCTACTCTATTTTCGGATGTGACCATTATAGAATCCAGCGGAACCGTGGTGAGCGCACCAGTTGTCGATGCACAACATCATGGTAGTTTATATGTTCTGTCATATTAATTTTTTCTTACCTGTGAACCCATGGTATATAATATTGTGATGCCATGCACATATTTAGGCCTCCATATTCCAGATATCGACATTGGCCAAGATTGGCTACATAGAAATGATAGTTATTCAAGGGAAAACATTGGAAGCTCCTTACCGGATCGATCAATCTTGACTAATGAGGCCCCCCAGACCCGTGAAGGTTATTCACTTATTTATTTTTGTTACCTGGGCGGCGATGAAACAAATAATTGATTATTATTTTGTCTTTGTTTGGTGATGTAGGTTTTGAAAATACACTTCCATCTGGCCAATCGGCCGTGCAAAAGGGAAAGAGAAGATATGCTGATTTAACAGAAGAGGAGAAAGAGCAAAGGCGTGCAAAGTCTAGGGAATATTATCAAAAGAGGAAGGCCACAGCCAAAGTACAAGACGTGGCGACAATCCCAGATATTAGTACATGTGCAGGGCGTGTGTATCAAATTACATATCATTTGCTTTTGTATGTGGTCAGCTTGCATATAGTAAAGTTTGTTACAATTCTTGATCACAGTTGTGGTAGAAGACAAATCTCCAGAGGAGCGTGCTAGGGAGAATAAAAAGGAGCGGTATGCTAGATTGTCAGATGAGGCAAAACATGAAAAAAGTCTTAAAGCCATGGAAGCTCGTATACGAAGGAACTTGCACTGTGAAGGTTAGTATTCCTCTACACATGCTAGACTGCCTTTGATCACTGCATTCAGCTTTTGCTAAAATGACCATTAGTAATATTTTTCAAAACTTTTTTGGACCTCTTAAGTAGTTATAAAAAATCAACTGTAAGCTTATAATATCTTTCTTGGTCCAGAAACTCTTGATGTTGTTTCTCCTCAAAGCGAGGTTACAAGAGTCGCCACACGTTCTTCTGTTCGTGCAAAGCCTGCTGGGGAGGATGGAAATGGTAAGTTGGATGGAGCCACTCACTGTTGCAGTAACTACAAATTCATACCATTTCATCCATATGCGTATGAAATCATACTCATATTCTTCTTATGATGTTGCAGATCAGTTTAACTCCGGACTGTGGGAACCTGATGTCACGGAGGTTGCACTCCATGGTAATTTTTCATCAAAAAAATATATCCATTTCATCCCAGACCTTACATATTTGCCTTTTTTAAAAAAAATTGATGTGCACAAAAGAGGAAGATTTGGAATGTGAAGTGCCAGAAGATGGTGGCATCGACATTTATGAAGATGATGAAGCGAGGGTGTTTAATGAAAAGGGTGAGTTTAGTTTCTTTACTGTTCATTTTTTTGAATATAAGCACTGGAAAAACTTTACATATAATATGCATTCTTTGTCATCTAGATGTGGAGTACGAATCATACAGAGATGATGGGTTTGTTCGGCCAGATATCGACCCTTATGATAGAGTGTATTATAATTTGCCAATAGCTCACCATGTCTTGCCAAAGGTCCTTAATTGCGAATACTGTGGTGCGATCAAGTTTCCAGGTGAAGGTCTTGGATTTTGTTGCAGGAAAGGAAAGGTCAATATATTCACACCTGGTGTGCCTGATGAGCTTCGTCGATTGTTCACAAGTCAGACAGACAAAGATGCATTGTATGTTCGAAAGAATGTCCATTATTTTAATTCCCACTTCTCCTTCACGAGCTTTGGTGCCACGGTTGATCGTCAGCTCGCCACTGCTGCGGGTAATGATTTCCAAATATCCCGTACTTTGACAATTGAAGTATATGACTACTTTGCTGACTTTCTCTATTAAAATCATGCCTAGGTACTGGTATATATTGTTTCAAGGTACATGGACAGATCTATCATAGATTGGATCAATTGGTTCCGGGTATTAAGGGACCTCGCCATATGCAATTATATTTCTATGACACAGATCATAGTATGGCACATAGAACTAAGAGGTCTCCCCATCTCAATGCAACTATAATCAGGAAAGTGCTAGAAATATTGGAACAAAATAACAATCCTTATGTGCACACCTTCAAGTCACTAGGGCAAGCGGATAATATCGACAACTATAGGATTGAATTGAACACAAGTATTAAAGTTGACCAGAGGAGGTATAATGCACCGGCAATGGAGCAAGTGGCAGCGATATGGTTGGATGGGAATGACGAAGAGCGTAAATTTACACGGAGTATTATGATTTGTGCAAATTCTGGCCATCCAGAGTATATTAGAGCTTATCATGGATGCTATGACCCATTGGCTTACCCCTTATTTTACCCGGGTGGTGAGACAGGCTGGGAGGATAGAGGGATACTTCTGGAAGATCCTCCTGTAGTTCGATTCCCTAGGAAAAAGAGGAAGTATACAAAGCGAAAAAAATCAGGTAAGTCGTATTTGTATGAAACTTTTCTCTTCACATCAGCAACAAACAATGATATTTAAAGCTTTATTACAGAAGTAGATGAGAGCACTAATAAGGTAAACACCGGTAAAGTTGCAAGGCGAAGAACCAAAAATTCATATGTTTCCATCGCGGCAACTGGTACAAACGGCTGCCCTGGTGAAGGTAATAACTAAATTGAAAAGTTGCTGAAATAATAAGAACTATGTTGGTGATGTTAATGTATACTGACTTAATTAGTTCATTCTACTATACGAGGTGCAGATGACAACCATGAAATTGATGTAGAACTTGGCGGCAGTGATGGAGAGAATGATGGCGATGGAGGTGAGAATTGCAAAGGTTTGTTCTCTTTGCAACAAGTAAGCGCAGGGGATGCATTGTCGGACTTCAGTTATGTAATCTAAGTGGAATTCATTGTGTATTGACTGTACTTTTTACCGTTCCTCAAAATATTGTACCCTGTTATCTCAGACTTTCATTGTTTGCATATGTACTCATCTGCAAAGTGGGATTTATAGGGAGATTGCAGCAATATTTCTACGTTAGGGTGATGCTCATATACTGATACGTCCTTTTCTTTTCTGCTGGTGTAGTGGTCCAATTTTTGGGCTGATTAATATGATTTTAGCATAAATAATATAATGTCAAAATCTACCATGTAAAGATGACGCATGCAACAACACATGCCTCATGCTTCCTTAGTTGATGTAATGAGTATTCCTACCATCTGTGCATAATCATCGAACGTTGCCGAGATAGTCGGCAAGCAAAATGGGAAGAAATTATTATCACCAGACATCGATGCTCGGTATTAGGAATCTTTTGCAAATAATTTCTGAAGTCCCAAAATTAATCCGACCAAACACGCTCATTGTTAGAAACTTTAATTTTTAAATATAAATTTTTATAGACACGTGCGTGCCGCACGTGCACTCTACTAGTTAGGTACTAGGATAAGGATTTTTTTGCTACCAAAACAATGTCATACTTACTAATCATTATTTAATCATCATTCTTGTAAGCTCCACAAACAATTCGATACTATTCCTTGCTATCGCGTGCGCGCGGGGAGGGGGGTGGTGGGGGGGGGGTCTCAGGAATATGTGCATCTTCGTATTCAGTCACACATGCATTCCAGTATATCATATCTCTTATGAATTTTATACTTACTCAGCCAAATCATCTTAAATTTGACCAAGTTTACGATATCAAATAAGTACCGTTATATTTTTCATTAAATATATTTGCATAAAATATCTATCCAGTGCCAAATGTTTATAATTATTTCTTTAATTTTGATAAAAAAATAGTTTGAATCTCCAAGAAAGTTTGAATGACTTATAATGTGAAACGGAGGGAGTGCTTTTCAACATTGCTGTAATTTGGATTTGGCTGGTTAAACCTTTGACTTAACCCTGAAGCATAAAGAGTGTAAACATAATAAGTTGATTTTTTACCACTGCTAATATATCTCATTCCGTTTTGTATCCTAACGTATATATTTCATTGTAGATATTAACGAATGCGAAAATCCTAAGGAGCACGGTTGCTACGGGAAATGCATCAATGAACCCCCCGGGGAGTTCAGATGCTTTTGCCCCCGGGTAGCCGTGGAAATGCATCCGTTGAAGGATCATGCCAGAAACAGCTTTTGTCGTCCCTTGGGGAACGGTTGGGCGTTGGTAAATTAATCTTCCACCTCGACTACTATATGCTACTACTGTGTTTTTACTATTCACATTGAAATCATATATATTACACGCTGTTTAATCTAGCAAAAATAAAACTCTATCCAGAGAATTGGGCTTTTGTCACAGCAAAAAATGTTATAATACGTTGGAAACGGTAATAGTATATGCAATGGCAATTTTCTCCGTCTGAGTTTTGCATAAATTTCTTTTGACTATTCACTAAAAAGAATACTAATAGACACTTACTTTATGCACTTTGGACATGAAACAATTTACAAACATGTATAATTTAGCCATTCAAATACTACAAAATATTTTGATTTTGTTACATCCAACTTGGAAATAAAATAGCCATATGAAAATATTTCATATATTGTTATATTTCCTATGTCCTTGTCTGGATCCGTTTATAATCAACTTATCGGTGAAAATAAGCTAGAGTCTCACAAAACACCCTCCTTATTTTCGCTTATTCTCGCTTCTGTGAAATCCGCTTTAGATATTTGAACTACAATAAGCGAAAAGCGAGAAAATCTTCACTTTGCTTATAGTCTAAGTGTGGCCGAGAGAAGCGGAGACAAACTATGCTAATCATTATTTTTAGTGATGTGTTGCATATATCATTTTCAAAATTTCATATCGGTTTTATATACTATTCCATATGAGTTTTAGATTTTTTCACGAGTAAACCAGGGCAAAGTAAGCTGATCCCCACCAGTTTCTTTTTCAAACTAGAAGAGTAATATTAGATAAAAAATTATATTATGGGGTAAATTGAACAAAATGACACAGATTAGGGGCTAAAATAAACCAAGAATTTATTTAGGGCCGGGGGTTATCTATCCTTTATACAAATGCTTTTAAACCAAATATTTATATGGTTTTGTTGCGAGAATGGTATTCAAATACTCCCTCCGTTCAGAAATGATAGAGGTATTTTGATCAGGGAAAAGTCTAAAAAATAAATTTTTACTCTTAATTTTTATTAGAATATGTCTTTAATTTCTAAAAAAATCAATGTCATCCTAAAAGGACTATTGACATAAATCTATTGAAACATGTTTTAAGTCCTAAACTTGCATATAATTTGACTAATTGTTGGTCAAATTTTGTATAAGTTGACTTTTCACTGATGAAAATATAGCTATCATTTTTGAATGGAGGCACTCCGTTCAGAAATGATGATAGCAATATTTTGATTAGAGAAAAGTCAAACAAAATAGAATTTGACTCTTAATTTCTATTATAATGTCTCTTCAATTTCTAGAAAACCAATGTCGTCCTAAATGGTCTACTGACATAAGTCTATTGATATAAGTTTTAATTCCTAAAGTTGCATATAATTTGAGTAATTATTGGTCAAACTTTGTATAATCTGACATTTTACTGATGCAAATATAGCTATCATTTCTGAACGAAGAGAGTATGTTACCTGATATAGTGATATGGTATTAAAAAATAATCTAATATTACTCATCTCCAGGGATTGTCGCTGCGGTTTTGGTTGGCCTATTTGGTTTCCTTGGAATACAAGTGATTGTCCACAAGCGTAATAGCAGAAGGCAGGCTTATTTTCAGGAGCATGGAGGCCAGGTGCTCTTACGAATGTTGAAACGAGACGGCAACACCGGCTTCACGTTCTACGACAAAGGAGACATCGTGAAGGCTACAGGCAACTTCCGCAAGGCGAAGATCGTGGGAGAAGGCGCGCATGGGACCGTGTACAAGGCGGTCCTCGACGTGAGCGGCGCCGCGACTGCCGTCGCGGTCAAGAGGTGCAAGGAGATCGATAAAACCAAGACGATGGAGTTCGTGCAGGAGCTGGTGGTGCTCTGCAGCGTCAGGCATCCGAACGTCGTCAAGCTTCTCGGCTGCTGCCTGCAGTTCGAGGCGCCGGTACTCGTGTACGAGTTCGTGCAGAACGGGACGCTGAGGCATCTGCTTCACGGCGGCAGGCCTCGGTGTCCTGTGACCCTTGCGACCCGGCTGAAGATTGCCGCCGATTCGGCGGTGGCGCTCGAGCACCTGCACTCGCGCACTATACTTCACGGCGACGTGAAGCCGGAAAACATCCTCCTCGGCGACGGGTTAATCGCCAAGGTGTCCGACTTCGGTTGCTCGACAATCGACGACAACGTTCAGGTCATTCCCAAGGGCACACTGGGCTACCTGGACCCGGAGTTCCTCAACAACTCCATGCTCACCGAGAAGAGCGACGTCTACAGCTTCGGCGTCGTGCTCATGGAGCTTTTAACCGGCAAGAAGCCGCTGGTGAAGGACCGGAAGAACCTGACACTACTGTTTCAGCAGTCGTTGGCGGCCGGCACGCTTGGGGAACTCTTGGACGCCGGCATAGAAGTCGATGGAAACAGCATGGTGGTGATCCGTGAAGCCGCGGAGCTCGCTTGCCGATGCATAGCGGCTCCGAGCGAAACGAGGCCGACGATGGCGCTGGTGGCAATGGAACTCCGTGGACTGTCGGACCAAGCGTCGAGTCGCTCACAGCCGCAGCAGGAGATCGTTCTCCAAGGTCTCGGCCACACGGAAATGAGCGACGACGAGATGATGACGTCCGGGTATACCACTACTACTGAAAACTTGAACACCGGGTTTCATCTCCTTCAGAGCAGAGCAGCATTCAGCACAGAACTCGCCAGATGATCATCACAAACGGATCCGAGAGCCCGCTCCAGCTCATCTTAATTCTGGTGTCGCACGCTCGTATATATATAGTCGTATATCTATATACGTGCATTTTCTGTTCCAACTGTTAGAAATGGCGACGTGTAAACCTAACAATTGAGCCCACTCATGCATGCATTTGCCTCTGCCATGATGATGGAACAATAACTGTCGCTACTTGTTTGATCATTATATTACATAGATGTACTAGTGAGTAGCAGTATTATGCGGGGCTGTTTGCATTATTATGTCAGGTTCTTAACAATATCTTGTTATTACTAGTGACTTGCCTGTTTGCTTTAAAGTCTCCACATTAGTTCTTATAGTACATGCTAAAAATCCCTTATTTTTTGCAAGAAAACTTAAGCGTTTAATCTTCATTTCGGCAAGACTCTCCAAAGGAATTTTGGATAAATGGCGTTCCTTTGTTTGTTGACATCATCGAGCATTTGGAATGCAGGAAACGCCAACAAAAATTTCAGAGGAACAATATGATTGCCTGTTTGAGGGCACATCAAGTATCCAACGGACAGCTTGTTGTCGTTTTTTTTTGTTCCACACAAGCAAATTGACTTGACTTGGCCAGTGATTAATGATGGAGCTGTTGGAGCTCATGTACTAGTAAGACCAGTCTCAATATGGGAGTTTCATGAAGAGTTTCATGGCATTAAAATTCAATGCCAAATCATCAATTTTGCTGATGTGGCGAGAAAAGAGAAAGAGAGAGTATCATCAGATGTGCCATCAGCATGATTACTTAGTTTCTAAGTCTAGATAACTGTGCATTGCACTGAGACTGGCATAAGACAGAACACAGAAGTACTAATCAAGAGTAAAGTAGTTTCTACTGCTAGTCAGCTACCACTCCCGCTCCTCGAGCTCCAAAAAGCCAGAAGCCCAGAAGCTACCCCCAAAACAGACCACCGTCTCTGCAAATCGAACGTTTGCACTGAACGTTTGCCACTGAGCCTCCCCCGACTCGCCCAGCCAGACTCTCGCCGCCCCGTCCCCGTCGCTCCGGCGCTAGGCCGCCGCCTATGGGCGAATCTAGCTGAACGTCAGGGTCAGCTCTATTATTATGGAGGTGTTTAGATGCAGCGTTTTGCATAATGTTTTTGTATTGAGTCGTGTGTCACAGAGAGAAAAAAATACAAAAATAGCATTTTGCAAAATAAGGTGAACTAAACACTTCTGTACTGAGTCAGCTTAACTGCTTAAGGATAAACAGCATTTTGCAAAGGAATTTCAAATTTTATCGAAGTCGACTGATCCCCTCGGCCCCTCCTAGATCCGCCCCGCCGCCTCATCCCCTCGGCCCCTCCTGCCGCGCAGCGCAGCGCAGCCCTTTCCTCAAAGACCGGTGCCCTCTCCTACCTGCGAGTCCAGCGCCGCCCCTTCGCACGACAAACGGCGACGTCCACCCTTCCCCTGACAACCGGCGCCGCCTCCTAAGTCCTAACTCGACGACTGGCGCTGCCCCTCTGTAGAAGGAGGCTCCGCACGGTCCAGCGTCGTCCATCGGCTCCCACAGTAAGCTCATCCCCTCTGCCTCCAGCAACTAGGGGTTATTTAGAATATTGGGACTGAATGTTGTGCTACCGGGGGACGGGCAACTGCATTCTATGGATTTTTTTGCGCTGCATATATGGGACCAATTTATGCATAGAGATACAGATTAGGAGATTAGGTAGATGTATGCCCAGATCACGGAGTGCTACCTGTATCGAACTACAGAAAAATCAGCACTGCAGAAAGTGTGCTTAGCCACAGACCACAGTTGAGGTGCTCTGCAGAGGACAATAGCGTCCATCTACACCCCATTTTGCATTGCTTCAATCAGTGATGCCTGTTCATCTGCAGCCTGCAGGTGGACTGGTTTTCCTCACTTGGCCTCACTTCCAAATGCTTAATCACATCCCATTTCTATGTTGTTGACTTGATTATTTAGGCCATCCCCAACCCAAGACACTACCACGTAGCTTCCATACTTGCCATGTCTACTCTCCCAATGCATAGTTTCTTCAAAATAAATTATTATCCAATCTCCTCATTTCTCTCTGCTTTCTCACCCTATCACCTTCCTCTATTTCTTGGTTCTTGTGTAGACATGGTTTATTGCATGAGCAACCATTTCCTTCTCTCATCTCTTTAACTCTCTTTCCACATCACGAAATTGCTTACATGGCACCCTCATTAATGCTATAGAAACCATCCTAGTAGGAGGGTTGGGGATGGCCTTATTAGTCGTAGTATTGTTGTTGAGAGACTTTTGACAAGTGACAACAGAGTTGTGGCAAATAATGATCTTTGGAAACAGGTTCTGGCTGATCGCTTTATTTTCTGCTCCTATTGCTAACATATCATTTGGGCCAGTATGGGATGATGGTAGAGAATAGGACAGGCATACCTTTCATATTTGCTATCCCTGTTTAGACATTTAATTGTATTTCACATTCTGGAGCTTTATCCAATTTCCATGTGCAATATTGAAACTAAGTAGCCGTTAAGATATGCGATCTGTTATATAATTCCTTACTTTCTATGATTAAGTTTGACGATCTGATAATCCATGTAGTTTTAGCGAAAATATATTCATTGCTGTACTAAGATATATTGTATGCATGTGCTGTTCCTTTTATTGATTGTACAAAGTTAATTTGAAATTTTTGTTCTGTTCATTAGGTTTGAGGTTTGTTCCCTGAAAACGAGTTTTAGGCCGGCATTTCACGTTTCTTACTTCGTCATGTTAATATATGACTCATATGCCTTAAACCTTCCAAATGGTAGTAGACTAGTAGTTACAAGTAATATCCATGTTTTGCGGTTGCAGATTGATAAGTTTGCATCATATTTTTTAGCAATACTTAATACTTATGTTTGCGCCATTATGTTACCTATGAGAATCTTGGGTATACATATGATGTGCAAATAAGTTAGCGTTGAATTTGTTTCTTCTTGGTTTTGTTTTATAGTAGTTTGTAATACTAACACGTGGTATTATGGCTCCATATATTTGACTGCAAATAGCCATAATCTCCGATCTTTCATCCTGCGTCTTTCTGTTTTCTTTTTCACCTTGAATATCATATAGTTTTTGCAGCCAGCATATTCATTTTGACTCAAAGCTATGCAATGGATTTACACAGCAATTGAGGTTTTGTACCATTTGACACCTCCTGATCTACTAATAAAGGGTTACATAGTTTCAGTTTGCATATTGCTAGTATATTTTTACTGTTGATGATATGTGATTCATATTGCTGGAACTAGACCAATTCTTATGCACATTATAGCATCAGCACATTTTATGACTATAGCTTCATTTTGTCAATGATATCTTTGAACAAAGCTCTTGTTCACAGATTATATGCAACCATACTATTTTGTGCCTTCGTATCTGCAGTCTCTCATAGTTAGAATCGAGAAAGTATTGTCCGTATGTCTGGTTGCTAAGTGACCCCTCATGCCTTATTGTCACATTTAGCTGCAATAATGAACCTTATCACACTTGCTGACTTGCATGTTCCTCCTGTTTCTTTCTTTCATTTACCACCTTTCATGGAGCACCATACCATAAGTTACTGCAGTACATCTGCTTTAACTCACGACATGAAAGAGATATCAATGAAACTATTGGGGCTTGACACCATATCTTCATGAGTCAAGTAATTGATTGTAACACTGTTTTGATAGGATTTGAATTCTTTTCTCTTGGCTTTGCTTTTGACTATGGCACCAGTTTGATGCTTTCTTTATTTTCACCAATCTGTAAAACTTAGAAATAGATTGGAAAACAGACACACATTGCTTGTTTGCCATTGATCGATACATAGGTGATACACGGCAGCGAGTCACTACCCTGTGCTTGAATGATTGACTCAGATATACACAATTCAAGATTTCAAGTCCATCTAAGGGAACAGTCCTCTGGTGTTTGTCAGACCATACAGAGGACTCCAATCAGATCAGTCCCCAGTTGGTTATCTGAACATGTATCAGAGATGAGTGCTTTGAGAAAAAAATGTCAAGAATATAATTGATTTATCCTCAAGATCAATGGAAGATTGGAATCAATGCTGGGTGTACTCTGGATACTTTTGAATTTTAAACACCAAAGATGCAACCTTAATGTTCTGGGATGGAGCCAATCTGGTCTGCTACACATCACTCTTTTCAATTGCATATGAAACTGCTCTTGTTTAAAATCAACATATGGATATTGCGCTCATAACCATGCCTTGTGATTCAGGGTGGTGACCAGTGGGAGGAGTCGAGGAGGTATCTGCGCAGATTTTTTTCTTTATGTTGGCTCGCGTCCTTGTATTCCATAGTCACCAACTTCATCCATCCTTCACTCAGCTAGGAAGCTCTGGGCATATACCTTTCTTCTTGCATGGGACTATTGGCACAAACTATGTTAGCTAAGCTTATTTTGGACGTGATTTTCTGTAGGCTGTGTACTAAGATGATGTTCCACAGGGGTAATATCAATGTACCTCGATTTTTACCTGTCACCATCTTCGCCTGATCTGAGGTTTTAAAATTTACTGCCTCCCTTCAACATAGCATTATCTGTCTTGTATCAGGCATTTGAGGAGCGAGATTTGTTTCCCTGTTTTCACTTATGGGAATTTTTGTGTGAGATGGAATCTGTTATGAGTGCAAGATTGCTGTTGAATTAATTATATTCCGAGATTGTTCCCTGCTGTTTCATGCATCATTAATGGCAACAGCATCCAATTTCACCGCTGAGGAATGGGCTTGGCCATGTTTGAATCTCACTATCACGTTCAGGAGAGGGCACGCTCTAATGCATTGCTACAATTTTGTAACATTGATGTGCGATGCTGAAGAGACTGTAGTGCAGTCTTCCCCTGTATTCCTGATGCACCAAATTGTTATCTATTTCACTAACACAACAGTTACACCAGGTGTTTAATCTTTGGTGTGATACAGATACAGAGCAGTGGAAGCAATGTAGGGCTAAGGAGGATGTGTTGAGCTCAGTTTGTTTTCAGTGTCCCATTTTTTGCTGAGGTACGTAGATCACGTTCTAGTCCTAGCGTCATCTGAATGCTGGGTAAGTGTTGCATGGCAATTCGATTATCTGCCACCGTGTGTAGATTTATTCAATATTATCCAGTTCAAAGTTGAAAATACAAGTTTAAATTTTGTGTGTTTCTGACATCCCTACTTCATTTTTTTATGATTTTTCCAGTTCATGAAGTGCCTCCGTGGCTTTTCCAGTTTAAGTGTCCAGCTTTCCCCACCTAGTCCAGCAGCGGCAGCACGGCTCGCCTCTCATGGGCGCGGTGACCGCATCAAACTTCCGCCGCGGCGGATTCTCTGGTGCGTTAGCTGCCCCCTCCTCTACCTTCTCGAACGCTTGCTGGTTGCTGCGTCCTCCCTGTCAATTGCTATTCTATTCATGCCTCTGAAGCCTGTCTCCCCGTGTGCAGTGGGCAGTGCACGCGAGGTGCTCGGCGTATTGCCTCTGCGCACAACGCTCCGTGATGATGCAGCACTGACGCGGGCGTGCCGTTCTCGTGCCTCTGCTGTTCTGCCGGATTTGAGCAACTCTACCATCTTCTGATGAGAACGCCAAGGTACCACTCTATTGAATACAAACCCTTTGGCAAAATGAGGAATGAGATGTCACCAAGTTTATTTGCTAGGAAAGATTTCCTCCTCCTCGGGTAGACAGGTAACAAAAGTTACAGGCACCATATATATTTGTTTTGTAGGACAATGGATCCTCTCTCTTGCATAGAGATCTAGCATGTTACAAAAGGCAAAGTCTATATACGATATAAAACTACAATATTGTCATGGATCGGGAATCGCTAAAAGTTTTTTGCTTAAGTACACATAAGTTTTAGGCAAAACCAGATCTCACAGTGATGTTGGTGACCCTCCTGTGACAGCATTGAGTAGTCTTGGCAGTGGTGGCATGTCGAGCTCAGAAAGACCCTCGAGAACCTGCACCACTTCGGCCATGGTCAGTCGAGCAAGCTCATTTTCTTGAATGCACCAACATGCAACTTTGCAAACTCTTTCAACCTCCTCGAGATTCACATCACCATGCAAATTTGCATCCAGCAGACTTCCGATCTCTCCACTGAGAAGCTTGCGTGCAGCTTGCATAGGGAAAAAGGTTGAATAATCACCATCCTTGAAGTACTCTGGACTTGAGTTCCTCCTTCCTGATATGATTTCAAACAAAACCATCCCATAGCTGTAAACATCAACTTTAGATGTAACAACTGTTCCACCAATCCATTCAGGCGCTAGGTATCCAATAGTTCCTCTCATTGTAGTCATTGCATGGCTAAACTCTCTCCCCAAAACCTTTGCCATTCCAAAATCTGCAATTTTAGGAACAAAGGCCGCATCAAGTAGTATGTTCTCTGGCTTGATATCACAATGAATAATGCAGTCCCGACAACTATTGTGCAAGTAGGCTAGGCCTCTGGCAACTCCAATAGCTATTTGGTACCTGACATTCCAATCCAAAACTGTATTATCAGCCTTAAACAAATGCACATCAAGGGAGTGATTTGGCATGTATTCATACACAAGTAACCTCTTATCACCCTCGCAACAAAATCCAATCAATTTGACTAAATTGATGTGCTGGATGATTCCAACTGAATTCACTTCTGCTCTAAATTGCTTCTCCCCTTGGTGGGCACCATCCAGCCTTTTCACTGCCAAAGTAACTGAGTCACTTAGGTACCCCTTGAATACAGAACCGAAACTGCCTCCCCCCAACTTTTCTGAGAAGTTTCTAGTTGCACGCTGCAAATCAACATACCGAAATGCAATGATCCCAATGCCACCCTGAGCATTTTTGAGCGTGCGAGTAAAGCTCTTCCCTTTTCTCCTCCAAATCATCAGACCAAGAAAGACCATCAGGCACAAAGCAGCAGTACTAGCACCAACGGCAACACCAATGGCAACACCAACGCTAATTCCACTCTTCTTCATTGCCACACTTGGCACCTCTTTTGCAGCAAGGCGGATGTTAAGTATCTGCCCATTTCCATCAGAAGAGGCCCCCGATTCTTGTTTTACATTGTACAATTTGCCATGCCAAACAGAGCAGACTCCCTGCCAGTAGGAGTATGCAGTGCAAGAGCAGTCGCCCAAGCAGACCTGAGAGCAATCATCTTCACTTGTAGCAGCCTGCACTTCATCTGCGCCGTAGGGCAACCTGACGCTTTGCAAAGGGTAGAACTTATCTGTGAGACCTGTTTGGTTTCTGTCACTTGCACAGTCTAATGGAGTATTCCTGCTGCACCCATCTTTTCGGTCCCCCAGCTCCCAGTCCTTGGGTGATCCCACAGAGAAACCCTTGATGCAGCTGCAGTGATCCGTCGCTGTTTCATTGCAGATTGTGAAAGGTCCACAGGTTGCATGTACATCGCACAGAAGCACAGGCTGCCTGTAATTTATCAGCCAATCCTGTAAGCTGTCCAGCCATATACCCACCAGGCCTTGGCCAAAGACATCAATCGCAGTGTGCACGATGGCCGTGTCATTGCGCAGTGTGTATATGAAATAAGCCTCTTCTTCAGTGTTGACAAACTTGAAAGTCGGCATGACGGCGCCGATCATCTCCGGCGCTAAGCCGAAGTAATGGCCGTTCCAGTCCCCGCTGGACCAGTACTCCACGGTTGAGTTCCACAGGAGATGGCCAACCCCATTGTGGTCTAGCTCCAGAGAGTACAGGCCAGGAGCCTGATCAACCAAATTCTTCCTCGAGACAAGGCGGCGGTTCAGACCAGTGGCCTTGCTCCAGCCAATCTTGGCGCCGGCGAAGAGGGTGTCCGTCGGGTAGTCGAAGCTCTGCCAGAAGATGTTGGACGAGTTCGAGGAGCTCTGCAGGACGAGGTTGCCGTTGTTGAGAAGCACGGCGACGGTGTCGTTGGCTGTGATGTTGGCACGGGTGGACCAGATGATGGATCTGGTGGCCTGGTCTAGGATGACCAGGTTCCCGTCGCCGGAGATGGCGAGCTCCGGCAAAGCCGGGTCGACGACCGGGCTGTCGCCATTGGCGCTCCAGAGCGGGGTCCGCTTGGTGACCTTGTTGAACCATATGCCGAGGTAGGTGTTGGGGGACTTACTGTCCATCTTGAAGAAGCCGAGCGCGAACTTGCTGTTGTTGGAGACGAGCCTGCTGCCGGCGCCGGCGCCGGCGAGCCCATTGCCGGGGGACAGCGTGTCCGCGGCGGCGGCCGAGCACGACGGCGCGTGCTGGCAGAGGCAGAGGCTGAGGAGGAGTCCGAGGAGAACGTGAGGGAGACGCATGGTGAGCCGAGGAATGAGTGAGCAGGGGAAGGGTGGTGGTGGAGAGGTGGATGAATCAAACGGGTCCGGTGGTTTAGACATGGCAGCACTGAACCGAGTCCAGATGCGCTGGTCAACGCGATGCTGTGGGGCTTGTGGCCTGTGGGTGCGTGTCCCAATCAGCCATTGCGGAAACAAATCACAAATGATGTGCTCCATTTGTCTGGTTCTTGCACAACAGCTTCGAGTCCAGCATGTTCGCTTGGCTTAGCAGCCACCAGCCAGCAGTACTTTTCTCTCACAACAAATCAGCACCAGCCACCAGCCAACAACTAGCCAGCAGTACTTTTCTCTCACAACAAATCAGCACCAGCCATCAGCCGCCAGCCAACCGAACACGTCACCTTCGACGCTTGGGGGGCAAGAAACTAGGGCTGTTTGTTTTTGCAGCAGGAGTCGACTTCCACGGAATTTTTTTTTAATTTGGTATTATTTAAATAAAAAATAGCAGGAGTAGGTGTCAAAACGGGGGAATTGCAATTTTGGTACCCAGTCGGCTACTGAATAGCCGACTGGGCACCTGTCGGCTATCCAGCGGCCGATATATGCTTATCGGCAACTGAATAGCCGACAGGTACTGCCACGTGGTTTTTGTCGCCTCCACGTAGGCTGTCGGACGTCTGCGATGGCCACGCAGGCACTTATCGGCTACTCAGAAGCCGACTGGCCTTATCGGCTGCTGAGCGGCCGATAGGTGCCTTTTACCCCGCGCAGTAACTCTTCGTCGAGTTACTGTGCTCGGATCCGGCCGTTTTCCACCGCGAGGAGAGCCGGAGGCGGCCGGTGGCGGGGCGCGGTCTTGCCGGCGGTGCGGGGCGAGGTGTGGCCGGCGGTGCGGGGCGG
>CM014271.1:28055958-28071996 GCA_004135705.1 Alloteropsis semialata
TTTGGTAGCATGTGCCTTTCAGTACGTCTCCGCAGAGGCGTGGACGAGCACGGCACCCGATCCATGATCCAGCCAGGAACTACTGTGCTGCCGAAGGAGACGCTCTGAAAGATCATTCCGGCTCCGCATTCCCCGCTGAGACGTCTAGATCGATCGGCTGGACGTTTTTCTTCATCGGAGCACAGCACTTTGCCCGAGACTTAACGAGGCTCTCGCCTTTTTCGCTCCGTTCCGTCGGTGCTCGTCGCTCGGCTCTCGGCATAGAGCTCGCTCGCTCCCATGCATGTGCGGTCGATCGGTGCTCGAGACTTAACAAGCTTGGTCGCGTTTTGCATGCCATCACGGGGCTCTTTGACCTCCCCACCACCAATCCACCATCTTATTGCAGCAGTGACAGCCTCGCGCGAGGATGCGTCAGCGCAGTGGAAATTCTAGTATGCTTTTGTTTATGCTAGAGTCATCAGCGTCCCAGCGTGGTTGGCTGCTTGCCAAGATGAATGCACCACGGTGTGCCCTGCTTTTACTGGATCCGAGCCTCAGTTTTACTCCTGTGGATATATACTTGTCTCAAGTATGGTCGTTGAGACGTTGCTAAGCTCGATCAGCGTAACAGAATCCCTGGAATCTTCAGAGACCGATTTAGAAACATCACAAGACGTACGAAGATTCCCGTCGCGTGGACTATCCACAGGATGCAGCGTTGGCAGTTCTGAATTAGCGTATAGTTTTATGCGATAAGCCGATTATTCATGCCATGTGCAGATGTGCTACGAGCCTACAAGCAACATGCGAGCCTACTTGTGCTGCTGCTTTTTCTCCCAAGCTTCTTCTTGCAGTTGCAGGTGGTGCGTCTCGATCGGCCGATGATTCTTCCTCGAACGCCAGAAGCCCAGAACAATATACCCTCCTGTCAACCGGTTCCGCGCGCGATTTCTTTAACACGAGCTCAAATGGGGATCACAAGTTCACAAATCTCTATTTGAGCCAAGCCGCGCGCCAGCTCGCACTCGCACGCGCGTACACGCCCGGGCACGGCCATGATGAAGCCGCCCGCGCCCACCTCCTACCTCCTCCTCGCCCCGCTCGCGATCCTCCTCGTCGTCTTCGTGCTCCCGTCGCTCCGCCCTTCGTCCCGTGCCGGCTCCGACGGCCTCGGCGCGCTCTGCGCCCGCCGCGCCGGCTTCGTCGACGTCGCGGCCGTTGCGCCGCCGGCCGAGGCGGCGACGGCGCCGGTGCCGGAGCCAGCGACGCAGCCGGAGGCCGACTTCAGCCTGCTCGTGGGCGTGCTGACCATGCCGGGCCGGCGGGAGCGCCGCGACATCGTGCGGATGGCCTACGCGCTGCAGCCGCCGGCGGCCGGCGCGGGCGCGCGTAGACGTGCGCTTCGTGTTCTGCAACGTGACGGACCCCGTGGACGCGGCGCTGCTGGCGCTGGAGATCAAGCGGCACGGCGACATCATCGTGCTGGACTGCGCCGAGAACATGAACGACGGCAAGACGTACGCGTACCTCTCATCGGCGCCGCGCCTCTTCGCGTCGTCGCCCTACGACTACGTGATGAAGACTGACGACGACACGTACCTGCGGGTGGCGGCGCTGGCCGAGGAGCTCCGGGGCAAGCCCCGCGAGGACGTGTACCTGGGCTACGGCTACGCCATGGGCGGGCAGCCCATGCCGTTCATGCACGGGATGGGGTACGTCGTGTCGTGGGACGTGGCGAGCTGGGTGGCCGGCGCCGACGAGATCCTGGCGCGCAACGACACCCTGGGACCCGAGGACCTCATGGTCGGCAAGTGGCTCAACCTCGCCGGCAAGGGGAGGAACCGCTACGACCTCAAGCCCCGGATGTACGACCTCAACTGGGACATGGACAACTTCCGCCCGGACACCGTCGCCGTGCACATGCTCAAGACCAACCGCCGATGGGCGGCGGCGTTCAGGTACTTCAACGTCACCGCCGGCATCGAGCCCTCCGACCTGTACCACCTGCCGTGATCGGTCCAGCAACGGCAGCACCTCGGGGTGTTTTTTTTTCCTTTGTGTTTGTTAATTCATTCGCAATCTGAATCGATTGTTAATTGTTTGATGAGTGTTCGTGCACAAGTTGTGCGGGACACGAATGGAGAGACCGTGGAAGATTAGTGGGTGAGCATTTCGAGTCGTGTCATGTCATGTGAGCCCATGGTTAGTTCGTTGACGCGCTCAAAACCGCCGTGCAACTCGAACTGTTGGCCCGGGCCCGAGCGCTTGATTTCGGAAGTTTCTTTCTCGGCTCGGCGGCTACCGGAGGGTTGGCCCAGCCCTCGATTGATCGGCCTCGTGACATGACACATGACCAAAACAGCCTCGATGAAGATGCTAACTTTGTCCAGTGATGATGGGCCATGACTTGGAAATATAGAATGTACGATTCTTGTGATTCTCCAATATAATGCCTGCACGACGCAGGTCATGTAACCCTTTTTATACTTTTCTTTTTACTGTCTTGAGGTATAGAAGGATGCTGTATACAGCATCACTATTCGCTTCATTTACCCATCCATTTGGTGGGGCGTAGTAACTAATATAGATGAAAGCATAATGGCTGCCTTGCGACGGAGTGTCGGTTGGTTATGTGACTTTTTTGAAATCTATCCATCTGGTTTGAGTAATCAACTCATCACAAGTAAATATACACTAGTACAGAAACCATCTATACTGGCAAGTAAAACATATTTGTAACGGCGGTCTTATCACCCACCAACACTTTGGGTCCACCAGAAATGGTTATTTGTACTCGCAGGGTCTTGAACATACGATCCTATGATTTTTCGTGCATCTGGATTGTATAGGATTGGAACTCATGATCTCTTGTAAATCCTACAAATCAGTTCTGATTTAGACAAGAGATAATATTGTTTTTACATCGCTAGTTTTAATCTTGCACTATTTTTTAGCAATCTAAACAGTCCCAAATGAAAAGGTTGTCAACTACAAAATTTTAGATCTTGTGAATAATTACAACTTTCATATAAACTTCTTCTTCATCTGAGTTCTGAGGTCAGTTGAAAAAAATCAAAAAAGTCATTTGTGCTGGCGGGCGCTTAAGATGACCGTTGGCACAATTTTTTTAATTTTTTTAAAACTTGAAAGTAGGCATTGATCTGCAAAAACACTATGTTATGTAATCTACAATAATTTGTATTATAGAATACACAATTAGTATTGTTGCGTATGAGTTCCATTATTTTTTGAGTTCTTTTACAATTTTATATATTTTAAATGACTTCCAATTTGAACTATATATTTCACAAATATTGTCTTAGAAAATATAAAAAATTATATTAGTGTAGATGAGTACCTACGTAACTCATTTTTATGAAAATGGAATGGAAGTTAAAATGTATTTTGGGGCAAATACATATTTACCTTTATAACCACTCAACATTAAATAGTAGGCAACGTATCAGGTGCAAACCAACCTCCCTGTGCAAACTATGCAAACCTCAATCTGGACCACATGATCTTGATCCAAGGGGCGCGTAGAGAGAGGTGGGAGGGGGGATTTGCAAAAGTGATCTTGCTGTGATTAAGGGTGGGCGGTGATTTTGCAAATCCCCCCTCCCACCTCTCTCTACGTGCCCCTTGGATCAAGATCATGTGGTCCAGATTGAGGTTTGCATAGTTTGCACGGGGAGGTTGGTTTGCACCTGATACGTTGCCTTAAATAGTAATAAACCTAAATGTTTTCTAAAAAAACTAAAATTTTGCATGAAGTCATTTAGTAGTTCTATATCCTTGTCATAAAAATTATAGTTCATTCCTCAAGAGTTGGACTATACATTGTTCACAAATTGGTACATTTATAACACCCCTTCATATTACTAAGTTCAAACTTTGAACTTTGTCACCCACAAAGTGACATTTGTGTTCTCACATGCCCAAAAGAAATTTTGTCATGAAATATACTAATATAACGTGCTATGTGAAAATATCAATTTTTTGTACTTTGCTATTTTTATAGATTAAATGAATTTTCGGATAAAAAAATAAAATGATTTAAGCTGATGGGCATTTATGTGGCCCTCCAGTACAAATATGGTGCATTTTTGCTGGTGTTTGCTTATGTGTCCCGTCCGCCCGTCAGTACAAATTAGCGTTGGTGGCCCATAAGGCGTCGGCCCCAGATCATCTGTGCTTGCAGGTGCCAAGGTCGGAACTTTTTTTTACGGCAGGGAGTAGTAACATTTCCAGAGCAATCTTGCAATAAGATGCCGTGTCGAGACACACACCAAAACAATGTGTGAAGTGGCCCCGCGACCTAACCAACCTGAATTATCTATAACTGGTACTATATAGCTGATAGGTTGGTGAGATCTCAGCTTCCATCATATGATCAAAGCACAAGCAGGCAAGCCATGGACGCCACCAAGGCGCAAACGCTATCAAGCAAGCAGTAACCGACAGAGAATCCTGTCCCCGGCGGCCTCCTTCCCTTGCCCCTGTTGTCGCCGTCACACATACAGGCAAGCTGGAACCGTCTAAACAACGCCCTTTCCCTGCCCTGCTCGAAGCCTGCCTATAGCATCTATGAATGATGGCCCGTGACCTGTGACAGTTTTTGGATCCGGAGCTGTCGATCCAATTGCAAGGCCACACGAGAACAGATGGAATCGGAGACGGAATTGAATATAGTTCGAAGCCACTCCAGACTGCCACCGAACCAGAACATGCTCTCGGACGTTGAAACATCTCCTATCAGGCTATCACGCGTTCACAAAACAACTGAACAAGTAATAGCAAATCCAATAAACTACTCGCGAGCGCCTTACTCTCGACGTCGCGATGGCTGATGCGCCAAATTCCCGTCTCCCCCGTCATGCAGCGAACGTTTCAACCAACACCTCGCCACGACGACGACCAGTCGCGAGGTCGGCGAAGAAGCTCGACGCTCGACGGGCTCGCGCGTGCTTTATAAGCCGGCGCCCGGCGGTCGGGGACAGGACGCGTACGCTCGTCGGCTCCGCCTCCTTCGTTTCTTCACGGAGCGACGAGCGCCATGAAGACCGCTTCGTCGCACGGCCTCCACGGCGCGTCGCTGTGCACGCCGTACCTCCTCCTCGTGCCGCTCGGGCTCCTCGCCGTGCTGCTTGTGCTCCCCAGCCTCGCCCCGTCCAACGCCCGCTCCGACAGCCTCGGCGTGCTCTGCGGCGGCGCGGGCGCCGACGGGTACTATTCCGTCTCGTCCGGAGGCGACGAGAGGAAGGCCGCCGCCGAAGAGGCGCCGGCGCCGCGGCAGGAGGAGGAGGAGGAGTTCAGCCTGCTCGTGGGCGTGCTGACCATGCCGAGCCGGCGGGAGCGGCGGGACATCGTGCGGATGGCCTACGCGCTGCAGCCGGCGGCGGCGCGGGCCCGCGTGGACGTCCGCTTCGTGTTCTGCGGCGTGACCGACCCGGTGGAGGCGGCGCTGGTGGCGGTGGAGGCCCGGCGGCACGGCGACATCCTTGTGCTCAACTGCACGGAGAACATGAACGACGGCAAGACGCACGAGTACCTCTCGTCGGTGCCGCGCCTCTTCGCGTCGTCGCCCTACGACTACGTGATGAAGACGGACGACGACACGTACCTGCGCGTGGCGGCGCTCGCCGAGGAGCTCCGGGGCAAGCCCCGCGCCGACGTGTACCTCGGCCACGGCTTCGCCGTCGGCGACGACCCCATGCCGTTCATGCACGGGATGGGGTACGTCGTGTCCTGGGACGTCGCGCGCTGGGTGTCCACCAACGAGGAGATCCTGCGCCACAACGACACGCACGGGCCCGAGGACCTGCTCGTCGGAAAGTGGCTCAACATCGGCGGCAAGGGGAAGAACCGGTACAACCTCAAGCCCCGGATGTACGACCTCAACTGGTTCATGGACAACTTCCGGCCGGACACCGTCGCCGTGCACATGCTCAAGGACAACCGCCGGTGGGCGGCGGCGTTCAGGTACTTCAACGTCACCGCCGGGATCAAGCCGTCCAACCTGTCCCATCTGCCGTGATCGACTAGTTAAGCTCTTCAAAAAAAATTAAAAAGGGGGTGTATTTCCTGGGAAGGCAGAAGGCTGGAATGACGTTGGTTGATTGTGCCAAGGTGGCGCACGTAGTTCACATTCATTTCTTGTATTTACATCTATTTATTATTCTATTGATTGGGCATCATCAACGCGCACCAAGCACAGCGATTAGCTATTTAGCTGCAGGCTCTCTCAAAACTCAAAGGTAGAACGCCGTGTAGATGCAGAGAGGGGACTCTTTTGCTCCGCACAAACTTTCGTCGCCTCATCGCCCGTCTGTGATTTCTCCTCTCCTCTCTCTCTCACTCTCTTTTTCGAAGTCGTCACTAGAAAGCAAACGCCTACTCACAAATGTGTCATTATATGCATTGATTGACTCGAAAAGACGAAATTACATTGTTTGTTCACAAATAAATGGTACAGACTATATGAAAGTAAGCAGAGTTGTATATTGAGACGGTTAACAAAAGTTTTTGAAAACATTTTGCTACTCAAAATTCAAACTTATTAGCTACGTTTTACAAAATGGAAGAAAAGTTTCGGCTTCAATATCTTCATAGAAGAGGCATGACCCACCATTATTACAATGTTTTAGAGCTGTTAATTATACCTAACAAAAAATCACACTCGCATAACGAAAAAGTTCGACATTATTGCCCAATTCAAAAGAATAAAAGACCATCCATGTGAGGCGAAAATATGTATGACTATCTTTATCTTTATCTTTATCTATTTCTAAAGAGAGGATTGCTTCTTCCTCTTTTTTGGTCCGTCCTTACATGTGGGCCCCACTTAGTCCGTCAAATTCTAACCACGGTCTAACTCTTTACATTGGTTTCCGCATCTGGTTAGAGTTCTTAATTATACCTTATCTGCTTGTTTTTAGTCTGTCAAAACCACATGTGGATTATCAGCCTCAGCGAAACCTCTCCCTTCCTCGCCGCCCTCGGAGTCGTCCTTATTAAAAAAATCACGGGACAGCCAGTCTGGTGTACATGATATGATTCGTTCTCGATCGATACAGGCTTAAGAATCGATTCACTGCTGCATCGGAGGGAAGGGATCGAGAGGAGGGCAGAGCCGGTTATTGATTGGAAGGAGGGGAGAGGAAGGCTGGAAGGGAGAGCTGCCGCTGCCCGCTGGCCTGCTATGAGCAGTAGCGTGGACGAGGAAGGGATGCAGAGGCCGAGGACAAGCAGTAGGACCATGAACCCGGCTTGCTTCTCCTCGCATCTGGTGAGTAAGCCGGTTTTTTTGACTCATGTGTACTCAGCAGCCATTATCTCGGCCGTCCATCAAGCTGTGGGTCACATCCATCTCTTTTTCTCCACTCCTCTGAAAATAAACGTATATCTAAATAACTTTTGTATCTCCATACAGTATGCATACTCGTTCTTATATTCTGTTCGGCCAGTCGACTCAAACCTCTCTCGCTCCATCTCCCCATCTTCCTCCTGTCGCCGCCTGCCTCCCGCCGCCGCCGCCGCCCAACTCGTCTCCTCGTCGACGCGTCGTCTCCGTTCTTGTGCATCGTGCTCTCTATCCCCATACCGCGTCTGCGTCTTCCCGTCTCCCAGCTTGCGCCGCCGCCGCAACTGCCGCCTCCTCCCTAATCCGCTCCTCCGGCTACTGCTCCTCGGCCACTGCTCCGACGCTACCTCGCGGTTCACTCCTCCCTCCTCGCGTCCTCCGTGACGCTAAATCTAGTTGCTTCGCGCTTCTTCTTTGCTTCGACACTGGTGTCCACCATCTGAATCTAATCCATCGACAGGTTGGTGCTAATCCATCTGAATCTAATCCTTCTTCTTTTTACCTTATCTGGTACCTAAGGTTGACAGGTTGGTGCTAATTCTACAACAGTTGCCCCATCAAATCTTATATTCCTTATGCAAATCTTATAAATTAGGCCTTGTTTAGTTGGTTGAATTTGGTTGCTTTCCATTTACTTCCGCAAAAATGGACATCCCCTTTTGCAAATATAGACATTCTGTTCAAATAAAAAAGACATTGGTTGTCAGTATGGCACTTGGTTTATAAACACAAAATGTAGCCCATCACAAGAATGATTGATAGTTGTATGAATGCTAAATATAGCTTGTGCTAAAGAAGTAAGCTTAGAAAGATAAACTGGTTCTGAAACCGTACTAAGAAATTGTGTGCTTAACAAGTAAGTTTACAGAGATAAACTGGATGTACTGATGGCAGGATTAAATTGATGTAAGAATACTGAAAATGAGAGTTTAGTCGGCTGGGCACAAAATGTGAGCAAATAGAAAATGTAAGTTTAATGATTACAGGTAATATGATAGGTAAATGCTGCCTAGAATTTCTATAACATAAACAAGCTGCACAATTGACAGAGATCCAGTGATGAATGTATAGTTGGCGCAAATGTACATAAGAGAGAATGTATAGTTGGCGCAAATGTACATAAGAGAGAGCTAAGAACTAACTCTTATATGTGATGGCTCAAGTGCATGCTTACATGCTCACAATCTGATTTAACTGTAACTGCATCGAATACAAATAACTGCATCGAAATTGCATTGAATACACAACTGAATTCCTTTGACATACCAGACACTTCAAGTATCTACATCTTGGCAATCAGGTTGACCTATTAGGAGATCAAGTAGGAATTAGTTAAATTATAAATCTGGCACACTCATACACAAGCTGTATGTTCGGTTGGCTGGCGGCTGGTGGCTGGTGCTGATTTGTTGTGAGAGAAAAGTACTGCTGGCTGGCTGGTGGCTGGTGGCTGGTGCTGATTTGTTGTGAGAGAAAAGTACTGCTGGCTGGTGGCTGATAAGCCAAACGAACAGGCTTCGTGTGTTGGACGACGAGCAGCAGAAGAACTAGGCAAAAAGAAAGGATTCTGCTGCATTGTGGATAAAAACAAGAAAAGAGAACAAAAATATAGGGGTAATCTGAGATTGAGATGAGAGATTAAGAGCGAGAGAGCAGACAAAGGAACAACGGATCTAGATAATTCAGAAACAAAGATACAATAATCTAAAGCTTGTAAGTTAAGAAGAAAAGCATGTCAAAAAGGAACGAGCCTGCCTTTAGCTCAAAAAAAATTATTCAAAGCAGTTACCTCGAGCGGCTTGAGGAGATCCACGGCGCCTGCACAACCAATTCGCTGCGTGTGGAGCGCTCCACCCCGCAATCCCGCATCAGAGCGGGCACTGGACAGCCGGCGGCCGCAGAGGACGAGGCGACACATCACCGGCGGCGGAGGAGGGGCAATCTCCTCTGAGAAGAATGCATGGCGGCGAAGGAAAATCGCAGGAGAAGGGGAAACTTGCCGGAGAAGAAGGCATGGCGGCGGCCGAGGGGCACATCGACGGTGGCGGAGGAGGGGGGAACTCGCCGGAGAAGAAGGAATGGCGACATCCGAGGGGCACATCGACGCATCGACGGCGGCGGCCGGAGACCCGTGGAAGGGCGCCGGAGGGGGAAAATGAAAAGGTATATCGCGTCGGACATATACGGCGCCGATAGCTTGAATACACATCGAAATACAAACTGAAAAGGCACGCAGCACGAATCTTAAAGCATAAACCAACGCCTCAGATAATGGCTACTGAGAACATATGTGCTGCTTTGTATTTTCGATCTGTTGAGTCTCTCCCTGAGGGGACGTCGGCCTCAGCTAGGAGCTGGAGACCTGGAGTAGCAGGGGGTGGGAGCATCTTTTTTTTTTTGAAGGGGAAAACGCAGTTTCCCTTAACTCAAAGGCACAGCCATATCGCTGGCCACAATATCCTCTACAATTTCTGGTGTGTCTACCCACAAGTAGTCGACACCCAGAGGACACTTGCAACCTACCGCTGCAAGAGCGTGTGCAACTCTATTACATGTTCTAGGAGCAAAGGAGCACGAAAACGATACAAATCCTCCACTGATTAGATGTTTCAGGTCATAGATGGCGCCTCCTGCTTCTGCAAGTCTGTATGCATCTGATTGCAATGCTTGCTTCACCATTAGCGAATCCGTTTCCAGGACCACATTGCTGATTCCTCTGTGCCGCCTTCACACCAATTTGGCAAGCAGCTACTTCAGCCTGAAAAGCATCTCGTGTATGGGTCAGCTTGCCAGCCCCTGCCAGAACAACATCTCCGAACCTGCCCCTGATCACGTATCCCCAGATGAGAATGCTGCATCACTATTTAATTTCAGCTGGTCACCTTGTGGTTTTCTCCATACTTGATTGTTTCTCACGTTTCCTCCCTCCCTCTTCTCTTCTAAACTGCTGAATTCCTCCACATACTTCCCCACTATGAATGCCATATCAGCTGCTGTTCTCATCCTCTCTCCTTCCCTGACTCGATTTCTCTCACTCCACCATCGCCAGAGAAGTATGATCACCATCAAATGAAACTTCTCGTCCATCTGTAATAGCTGGGAAATCACATCTTTTGCCGATGTCAGCACTGCTAATCCGTGTCGTTGATCCTCCATCCCCAGTTCTCTCCAGACCGGTTTAACCTGTTTGCAATTGAAGAACAGATGGCCTCCATCCTCCAAGTGCCTGTTACACATCACACACCGGGTGTCCACCTCCATTCCTCTCCTTTCCAAGTTCCTCCTCACCGCAAGGCTATTATGGGCAAACCTCCATATAAATTGCTTGACCTTTCCCGGACAGCTCAGTTTCCATAGTTGCTTCCACTGTTGCTTCTCCAGGATATTTCCATCTGATGATGATGTTGCGCCCCTTCTACTGCTCCTTTTTACATAAGCCACCTGCACCTTATAGGCCGATTTGACTGAGAAGGAACCTTTAGAATCATAGTGCCAGGCCACTATATCCTCCAAATCCGGATGGACAGGTGTTGCCAAAATAAGCGCAGCATCCTGAGGCCAGAAAATCTGATTCACCAGGCCCTCATCCCAATCTCCAGAGGTCAGATCAATAAGCTCCTCCACCTTTGTCACTATGTTATTTCCCCTTGGTGTAATTGGCCTGCGTGTCCACTCCCTTGGTAACCAAGGATCTTGCCATATGTTTATCCTGCTTCCATTCCCAACTCTCCAGACTATCCCTTGTTTCAACACATCGAGACCTCTCAAGATACTCCTCCATGTGTAGGATATGTTCCTACCTGGAGAAGCTTCCAGTATCCTTCCACCCGGGTAATATTTAGCTCTTAGCACTTGCGCACATAACGTCTCTGGTTCATGTAACAGTCTCCACCCTTGTCTTGCTAGTAGTGCTAAGTTGAAATTATGTATGTCCCTAAACCCCAATCCTCCTTCATCTTTTGGGTCTGTCAACTTTCTCCAGCTGATCCAGTGAATCTTATTATCTTTATCCTGATTGCTCCACCAATATCGTCCAATCATGGCGCTAATCTGATCACACAACTCCTTTGTGATGTCGAAGCAACCCATAAGGAAGGTGGGGACAGCTTGTGCCACTGCCTTTATAAGCACCTTCTTTCCTGCCCAAGATAATGTTTTCTCCTTCCACCCTTGTATTCTTGCCCATATCCTTTCCTTCAAATATGCAAATACATTTTTCCTACACTGTCCCACATGCACAGGCATCCCAAGATACCTTTCATTCATAGTTTGCTTCTGAATATTCAGAGTTTGCATTACATCCCCCTTGTCCGCCTCACTCGTGTTTGGACTGAACATAACCGCCGACTTATCCTTGTTTATCATTTGTCCAGAGCACTCCTCATATAGATTCAAAATACTTTGTAGCTGCTGTGCATCACCTTCCTTTGCACGAAACAGGATTAATGAGTCGTCGGCAAAGAGCAAATGTGACACACTCGGAGCATTCTGACACACCTTGACACCCTGCATTCTCCCTTCTCTTTCGGCCTGATTCAGAAGTGCCGAGAAACCCTCTGCACAAATGAGGAACAGATATGGGGATAAAGGATCCCCCTGCCTTAAATCTCTTTCTGGCCTCACCACCTCACTAAGCTCCCCATTCACCTTGATTCGATATCTTACTGTGGAAACGCACTTTAAGATCAGATCAATCCAACTCCTCCGGAATCCTAGTTTCCTCATCATGTCTCCCAAGAAATGCCATTCCACCCGATCATATGCTTTGCTCATGTCTAGTTTAACAGCAGCAAACCCTTTCCTGCCTTTTTTCCGATTCCTCATATAATGCGTTAGTTCAGACGCTACTAAGATGTTATCAGAAATAAGCCGACCTGGTACGAAAGCACTTTGCGAAGGTGAGATGATCTCCGGCAAAATCCTTTTGAGTCTGTTTGCTAGTACCTTTGCCACCATTTTGTATATCACATTGCACAAACTGATGGGTCGTAGATCTTTCACCTGCTCTGGCTTCGGGACTTTTGGGATTAGTACTATTGTGGTCTCATTCCACTCTGATGGCATTGGTCCTCCATTTAGCACGTCCAGCACCTCCTTCGTCACCTGATCACCCACCAAATCCCAGAAATTTTTATAAAAAATAGACGGCATACCATCTGGGCCCGGGGCTTTTAAGTCTCCAATTGAGTTCAAAGCCTCCTTCACCTCCTCTGCAGTGAATTCCTTCAAGAGGTCATTATTCATCTCGGCGGTCACTTTATTCTCCACAGCATTTAGAAGTTGTTGTGCTGTGTTACCCCCATTTGACCTGAAAAGCTCACTAAAATAGTTAGCTATAAAACTCCTCTTTTCATCCTCTCCCTCCACCCATACTCCGTTCTCCCTTTTCATCCTACCTATTCTATTTCGTCTTCTTCTCTCTGCGCATGCTGCATGGAAGAAGGCCGTGTTATGATCTCCTTTTTGCAACCACTTGACATGTGCTCTCTGCCTCCAGTAGGTATCTACCTGATCCTCCAATCTCTCCAACTTATATCTTAGCAGCTCCTCCTTTGACACTTGGTCTCTCCCAATTCCCGCCCTTCTACACACCTCCAATTTCTTTTTCAGTTTCTTAATTCTCTTCTCCAAGTCACCAAGGACATTCGTGCTCCAGTGTGTTAACCCTCCAGCAACCTCCCTTAACGCCCCCTAGACCGTTTGATTTGGTAATTCCATCGCCCTCTTCCAGGCCTCTCCAACCACCCCCGCACAATTTTCCTCTTCCAACCATGAAGCCTCAAAATGGAAATCTCTTCTCTGGCTCCTCCTTCCCCTTGGCACTGGCCTCTCCGTGAAAATAATTAGTGGCCTATGATCCGAGTGACGAGGATCCCCATTTATTACTCTTACACCAGGAAATCTCGCCCTCCACTGATCATTTGCTACTGCTCGGTCCAATCTCTCCCTTATATAATTTTCCGCAACATGATTATGATTCCTCCACGTAAAGGTATCCCCTTCATACCCCAAATCACGCAGCTGGCAACGTTCCAGTGCTTCACGGAATCGATCCATACATTGTTGGCTTCGCTGTCTTCCTCCCTCCTTTTCATGAGAATACAATATCTCATTGAAATCTCCCGCACATAACCATGGAACAGCCGGATTCACATTTAATGCCTTCAAATGTTGCCACATACGATATTTTAGTTCTGTTTGCGCCTCCCCATACACCCCAGTGAACCTCCACCGAAAACCATCTGTCTCTTTCACATCCACATCAATGTAATATTGCGATAACTCCCGCAACACAACATCAATCCCACTCCGCCAAAACACCGCAATTCCTCCCCCTTTTCCTTCCCCCTTACAGACTAGCATGTTTGTTAGACCTAGCATCCACCTAAACTTCTCCATCCTGTGCTTGTCAAGTTTTGTTTCTGACAAGAATAGAATATCCGCCGCCTCCGACTTCTGGAGTTCCAGAAGTCCCCGAACTGCCGGGCGATTCCCCAGGCCCCGGCAGTTCCACGCCACTATCTTCATTTGGACTTGCAGGACTGGTCCGCCAGTCCCGCAAACTTGGTTTTTTTGTTTGCACCATCTACTCCACCTTCCTTCCCTTCCGCCTCCGGGTCCACGTCCTTCATCAACTCATCTTGAGCTCCTCTTTTCTTTGAAGCATTAATAGCCGAAGCATAACTATTTATATCACCTTTCACCCTGTGAATCTTTTTATATGTTCCCTGCTTCTTTTGATTCTCCTTTGGTTCCTCCCTCTTTTCCCCCTCTTCTCGCTCTTCGGCCTGTTCGACGTGCATGAACTGTAGGGCACTGTTCACATCACTGCTCCTTTCCCCTTCACCAGTGCTCTCTCCCTAGCTCCCTTTTCAGGTAGATCAGATAGTTCTCCTTGCTTCCCAATTAGTAAGGCTCTCTTAACTTGCTCTCCTCCCTGGACACGATCTTTTTCCTTTCCTGTATTTGTCTCTTCATCCTCCACGCCACCCTCTTTCTCCTCCCTGCTTTCCACACCTCCATCCATTTTCCTCCATGATATAGCATCACTTCCCCTACCATTTTGCCACCCCCTACTCCTTGAACCCCAGCCTCCACGGCTTCCACTTCCCCCTACCCTCCCAGCCTGTCGATATGTCAGGTTTCTATCTCCACCACTATCCTCGGCCCTCCTCTTGTCAGGGATAAAACGCAAGCCTCTGCTGAATTGCTGCACTTCTCCCTTGGCTAGCTTCTTCTCACACTGCCTATCAGTGTGCCCAATTAAGCCACAGGTATAGCAGAAGTCTGGAAGGTATTCGTAAACCAGTGGGCACCATATTGGCCGATCTCCCCCATCTTCCTTTTCCACTTGCACCGTTACTCCTCTCATCAGCGGCTTGCGGATGTCCAATTTTATTTTGATACGAAGGAACCTCCCCACCGCTGTATCATCCTCCTCCTTGTCCATCTCGATGAATTCTCCTATTTCCCCTCCAATTGCTACTCCCATTGCCTTATGCATCTTTCCAAGAGGAAGTTTAAAGACCCTTACCCAGATTGGGATGAAGTTGAACTCCATTTCCTCTATTAACTTTGATTCATCGTAATCTACTACCACCACCAGATCCTTCCCGAACATCCATGGACCATCCTCCAGAGCCCTTCTCTTCCCTGACGCCTGATGGAAAGTGAAAAGAAAATGATTCTCTCCAAGATCCTTACACCCCACTCATTTGATCGGGCACCAGATCCGTCCTAGTGCTTGGGCTAATCCATCTGCATTCACCAGTTTGTCCGCCAACACTTTGCCTACCGCCTGCGCCTGCTGCACCTTCACCCTAGACGATCCCACTTCGACGACTTTGATGCCCTTACTCTCCACGGCAGAGAGTTGCATCCCCTTCATCATCTCCTCAACCGACTCCATCTTCTTCCCCACGGTCCAGTACGTTACCGGCACCCACGGTCACAAGGCTAGCAGAAAAGGCCTGAACTCCTTACGGGACACAAACGAGGTATGGGACTTGGACTCAATAGGCGAATCAGGTTATGGAGGTCGTGCTTGGCGAATCAGATGTTATGCGAAACTTGCTAGGCGACACAGATGTTATGCGAGTCCTTAACGTGCTTCTTCTCAAGGTGATGGAGGTGGAGGCTCAAGCAATCTGGAGCTGATTCGCCTCCTGAAGCTGGGTTAAGTAGCCGCGACCCGATCAGAGGAGATGCCGCGGGAACACTCTGGAGCCGCCGTCACCAGAAACCGACCTGGATTCACAAGGCGCCGAGTACCCGGGAACACACTGGAGCCGTTGTCACCAGAACCAACCACGAGTCGGTAGGCGTCGAGGACCCGCGAAGCTTCTGGTTCTGTGTGGCTGAAGCCGTGGACTTGCCGCAGGCCTCGCACACGCTGGTGCTAGCCGCGCGCCTGCCCCCGATAGAAGCTTCGAGGGGTCGCCGTCGGCCGGAACCAGGAGCAAGGGACGAGCCCACGAGGTTGAAGGCCGTCACCGACGGAGAATCAGCAGAGAGGATGATGGACTCCGACGAGAAACCAGCTCCGAGTCGCCTGCGGCGCCGGAGACCCAAAACTCTGTGGCGCGTGGCCGGGGATGAAGGTTCACCGGCGAGGGCGCCGGACGGGACGAGCAGGGGGTGGCGGCTCGCGGCCTTGGACAAAGGGGAGCCTGCGGCGGCCGGCGGGTAGGGCG
>CM014271.1:28072182-28085155 GCA_004135705.1 Alloteropsis semialata
GCCCCAGGAGCTGACCAGCCGCCCCTACAGAATTAACAGTAGGGGCGGCTGGAGTTACGAACCGCCCTTACTGTTGTACAGATTAGTAGGGGCGGTTCGTGTCTGAGCCGCCCCTACTGAAAATATAGTAAGGGCGGCTGGAATATAAGCCGCCCCTACTGTTATAGCTGTAGGGGCGGCTCAATCAGAAACCGCCCCTAATGTGGTCTGTACCAAAAACAACACAGCCCTCTCTTCTTCCTCCTCGGGTTCACTCACTCCAACTCGCAAAAAAAGGTTGGGAGGCCTTGGGCTCCTCCCAAAAATTGCTCTACTAAGGGGAGGTTTTGAGCTCAAATACTTTGGTGGAGAGCTTGTAGAAGGTAAGAAAATGCTATTCCATGCCTTTAATTATTAAAGTTTTAATGGTTGGTTAGTGAGCAAACTAAGGCCCTAATTTTGGAGGTACTAGGGTAGATTTGTTAGTGGATCGGATTACACCCTTCTATTAGTCTACATTGCATGATTTTAGTGGACTAGAAAAGCTAATTGTAGCTAGGGTTCATGGTTGCTTAGGATGAACACGTGTATTTTTTCTTTTTAATTCGTGGCGCAAATTTGTAACTAGTTTATCTCTCTCCTCGAAACTCCAAATGTTATGATTTTTGTTTCGTAAATTTTGTAAAATCATTATCTATTAGTGTATCCATACTAATTGCTATAAATTTTTTCTATATTAATGACTATTTATTTGTAGCTGTTTAAGGTTTCTCATGTATATGTATTTTTTCTTTTTAATTCGTGGCGCAAATTTGTAACAAGTTTATCTTCCTCCTCGAAACTCCAACTGCTATGATTTTTGTTGCGTAAATTTTGTAAAATCATTATCTATTAGTGCATCCATACTAATTGCTTTAAATTCTTTATATATTAATGACTCTTTATTTGTATCTATTTAGGGTTTGCCATTTGTATGTATTTAGTTATCCGATTAATGGTTTCTTTAATGTACTTTTTTTAATTGTTGTCCTGAAGGATATGGAGCACAGGAATTCTTGGATGTATGGCGAGTTAAGGTGGAAGCAAAGTTACCGTGACGAGGTGGATAAATTCATTGAAGCCGCTGAGAAGCATGCAGAGACGTTGACAGAAAATAATGATATAATAGTATGTCCGTGTTTTGATTGCAAGAACATACTGGCATGGAGAGACGTAGAGGTCATCAGAGAACATTTGGTTACGCGAGGATTTGTTAAGGACTACACAGTCTGGATTCATCATGGTGAAAATAAAGTTTATGATGATGACATGGAAAATCTGATAGGAGACGACCCCGACACCCAAAAGCTCCTCTCCCAGTATTCAGAACAGCTTGAAGTAAGAATGAACCGCGGATGTCACAATGAATTTGAAGGTGATGATGATTGGGATAGTAACGGCACAGGTGGTGATGACGGTTGCACTGGTAAGGACACAGGTGGTAATGTTGACGTTGGAGCACGTGTCGGGGATGAAGATGATGGTGATTATTTGGAGGAAATGCTTCGGGCCATTGGACCAGAAATAATCCAAAAGAGCGTGAATGGTCTTGAAAACCTAGAGAGGGTAACAAAAGCATCGAAGGAGACTGTCTATGGTGTTGCGAATGGTTGTCCGACACACTGGACATTGCTACGTTTTGTGCTTGAACTACTCATCCTCAAGGCTAAATACGGTTGGTCGGACTGCAGTTTCAATGATCTGCTGGGCCTCCTGTCATGGTTGCTACCAAAGCCGAACTCAGTTCCTGCCAACACCTACCAGGCAAAGAAGGTTGTAAGTACGTTGACAATGAGTGTTGAAAAAATCCATGTATGCCCGAACCACTGTATCCTCTTTCGCGGCGACATATTCAAGGATCTAGATAAATGTCCTAGGTGCGGGGCCAGTCGGTACAAGAACAACGATCAGTACTTAGGGAATGAAGCCTCCATAGGGAACAAGAGGAAGAAGGGTGGAAAAAAGGTTGTACAACATTCTCAGGTGCAAGAGGACAGTCCATTAGGCATTGATTCAAAGAAGAGAAAAATTCCCGCCTTGGTAATGTGGCACCTACCAGTGAAGGACCGCTTGAGGCGTATCTTCCTAAACCCCAAAGAAGCCCAACTCATGACATGGTGGGATGATACGCGCCAGATAGATGATGATAGGATTGCACACCTGGCCGATGGTACTCAGTGGCAAAGCTTTGATAAGAAGCACAGAGAATTCAGCGAGGACCCAAGGAATGTACGGTTTGGATTGAGCACTGATGGAATGAATCCCTTCAATGAGAGGACGAGTGACCATAGCACTTGGCCTGTGCTCTTGACCATGTACAACATCCCAACGTACCTGTGTCAGAAGAGGAAGTACCTCTTTCTTACTTGTCTCATTTCTGGTCCTAAACAACCGGGCATTGACATAGACGTGTTTATTGAGCCTGTGATGCAAGAAATGACAGAATTCTGGAAGGGGGTGCCGATGTATGATGCCTTCCGAAAGGAGGACTTTATATGTCGAGCCATAATCATTGTTACTACCAATGATTATCCCGCGTTGTTTGCCTTGAACGGACAGATCAAAGGGAAGACTGCATGCATAACCTGCTTGGACGTTACTTCATATGTGTATCTGGATGCATCGAAAAAGATAGTTTATATGAGGCACCGACGCTTCTTACAGCAAACTCACAAGTACCGCAGCGTAAGGTTCAAACATTATTACGACAACACTCTAGAGACTGAACCCCCTCCAGAGAGACGCAGGAATGGAGAATATGTATACAAAATGGTGAAAAACATAAAAATCGTCTATGGAAAGAAGAATCCAGATGGGACGATCAGAGATAGAAGTAAACCTCCTATCGAAGGCGTACCTTTTAAGAAACAATCCATCTTCTTTCAGTACTTGCCTTATTGGCCAGACTTGGAGGTTCCCCATGCCATTGATGATATGCACTTGAAGAAGAATGTCTTCGAGAGTCTCGCGGCTACATTCATGGACACGCCCAAGACAAAGGATGGTCTGAAATCACGAAAAGACATGGTGCAGCTAAAGGTGAAGCCCGAGCTTCACCCGGTAAAAGGGGCAGATGGAAAATGCACTCTGCCCGCGGCTTGCTTCAACTTCACCGTAGAAGAGAGGAGAGCTATATGCAATTACCTAAGGGGGGTCAAAGTCCCTACTGGGTTTTCGGCAAACGTCAAGAAGCTAGTGTCCATGAAGGACCTGTCAATAACACACTTGAAGGCCCACGATTGTCATGTAATGTTGACAGTGTTTCTACCTATTGTTATCAGGGCTATAAAGCCAGAATTCTTGAAAATGGCTATCACCCGTATGTGCTACTTCTTTTCAAAGATCTCGCAGAAGGTGATTAGCAAGAAAGAGCTGAAGTCACTACATGATTTCGTGGTGCAGACCCAAAACCAGCTAGAGATGTGTATGCCTCCCGCGTTCTTTGATATCATGCCACATCTCATGATTCATATGGTTCATCAGATAGAGGCACTGGGACCTTGCTACTTGTATGAAATGTGGTCCTACGAGCGGTTCATGTCTGTCCTAAGTCGATACGTGCATAATCGATATTACCCAGAGGGCTCCATGATAGAGGGGTACACTACTGAAGAAGTCGTAGAGTGCTGTCAAGAGTATCTAAAAGTACAGAGAGCGATTGGTAAGCCTGAGTCTCGTCACAAGGGTAGGTTGGCTGGGAAAGGCACCAGGGGCAAAAAAGTGTTCATTGACGAAGATTACAATGAAGTGAGTCGGGCGCATTACAGTGTCTTAGCGACTACAGAAGTGATGCGACGGTACATTGATGAACACATGGCTATCATAGAGGAGGAGAGAAATGGCCGCTCAAATGAGTGGGTCATGAAACAACACAAGCAACGATTGACTGCATGGTTGAAGGACCAAAACATACCGACTGGACCAACCAAAGATGATATTACCGTCCATAGGTTAGCACTTGGGCCATCGAGACAAGTGACATCTTGGCAAGCTTACGAAATCAATGGGTACACATTCTATACCCATGCAAAGGATAAGACAAGTGTGAACCAAAACAGCGGGGTTCGAACTGAAGCAATAAACCAAAAGGGGCGAACAATCAATTACTTTGGCATCATTGAAGATATATGGAAACTTGACTATGGAGCGGATATACAAGTGGCCCTGTTTCGTTGCCGCTGGATCAAACAACACGAACTGAATGAGATCGGGTGGACGATGGTTGACCTCAAAAATGTAGGCTACCGAGATGACCCTTGGGTGGTCGCTTCAGATGTGGCACAAGTTTTCTATTTACCTGACCCAGTGTCTAACCTTCCACCAAAGAAGAGGACAAAGCACGTGGTTGTCTCTGGAAAACAGCACATTATCGGAGTTGATGGCGTGGACGATCCTGATGAGTATAATCACTATGCTGAAATGCAGCTATACACAGACTTTACGAAGAAGATCGAAGATGTGGAAAAGAAGCTGCCCAAAGACATATTGCCATGGGAAAGGAAAGGGGTCAAGGGGAGAGTTGTTAGGGATGAATAGCTAGTTGTTGAACGTGATGTGTTCGAGAGACTACCTTTATGTATGTGAGACTATACCTTATGTATGTGTCAGACTTCATTTATGTATGTGATTTCATTTATGTGTGAGACTTCATTTATGTATGTGATTTCATTTATGTATGTGATTCCATTAAAGGCTCCATATACCCTTGTGAAGCAAGTGCACTCCAACTTTGTTGAAATGGCTTGAGATTTTTGTGGCAGTCATTTATAGCCAAAATATGATCCCACACCAGCCCCCACATTTTCTGGACAATGAAAGGATCGAAGGCCCAAGAGGGGGGGTGAATTGGGACTTTTTCAAAACTATGAGTAAAATGCTTGAAAGGAAATGCGAGAATGTAAAGAGAATGGGCAAAGAGACAACCGGATTTTTTTCCGTGGTGTCGAGGAGTTGACGCTCCCCCCTAGTCCACGTTGGAGCACTCACTAAGAGTATTGCTCCCTCTTGATCCACTAAGAACCAAAGCGCTCCACTAAGAATACCCTTTCTCCATCTCCGGAACGGCGGGCTTCAAGAACCGTGTACAAGCTTGTATCTTGGGGCTCCCACAATCTCCAAGAGCTCACCAAGAACTCCTCCGTTCACCAAGACCGGCTAGGTGCCGTCAAACACCAAGGGTAACAGGCCTCCAAGACTTCACTTGATCAAAGACTAAACCCAAGCTCAAGCTAGATGCACACTAAGTGGATGAACTAGCTCAAACTCACTCAAGATGATCTCTATTCACTCAAGTGGCTCCTTGCAACTCTCAAGGGGTGTATCAGGTGGTAAGGGGTCCAAAGAGCAGCCACGGAATCGACCAAGGGGTTATATATAGGCTAGACACAAAGAACTAGCCGTTACTCAACAACTCCCCTGAAAACCGCGAGCGGCGTATGATACGTCGTGCGCAAAAGTCACCCGGCGTATAACACGGCGTCCACTTTTCAAACGGTCGAACCACTTTTCCAACGGCTACTTATGAACGGCGTATGATCCGCCGGTACACAAAGTACCTACGACGTTTCATACGGCGAGCGCAAACTCCAACGGTCACATGCCACTTGTCAACTGCTGACTCAGCCAAAACATGTACGCCGCTACCGGCGTATAATGCGGCGCTGCTTTTCCTCGAAATCCTCTTGACATGCTCACTGCGTAACACGTACGACGATACTACGCCGTCGTCGGCGTATAATACGGCGACCTGGGTTTTGCAACCCAAACTTGAACAGCTTCATGCCACATAACGCCGTATGATACGCCCTGTGTATGCACAGTACCGGCGTACCATACGCCGTTGCCTTCCTTCGGGATCCTGCAAGCGCCGTAGCCTTCGTTAATTATACGCCGTTGCCGGCGTTTCATACGCCGTTCACTGAGAATGCAAAACTCGTCCAATTCAAGTGCTTTGAGTTTTTGCTTGGCTTCAAACTTGCATGCAAAAGATTGCATGCAAAAGTTTGCACATGTTTGGCAAAAAAATTAGCAGCCAAAGTCAAAAATTGGTACATGCACACACCATCTTGTCCACAAAACCATGAAATTGCTAAGTGCACACAAACATATTGCAACCCATCATACATAACTTATTCGTTTGCAACAAAAGTAATGTTCATTGTACACAAATGTTCATCAAACAAATATGCCGGCACAACACACACAGTCTCAAGATTCCGAGGGCAAACTTCATGTCGCAACAACAAATATTAACGACGATACAAACGCTTTGATGGCACAACGCATGGCACATACGACATAAAGCACAGGTATCTCAACGACGCCTACCGGCCAACAAACATGCATATGCAATTTCATCGCGGACATCATTCATGTTTACATCGTCTTCAACTTCATCGGCCTCATGCGTGTTCTCCTCATCATTCTCGTCTTCTTCGACCAGTGTCATTCCTCCAAATGCCCCAGCCACAGCAAAGTCCACATCGTCATCATCATTTTCCAAAATAAAATTATGAAGCCCACAACATGCAAGAATAATTTCTGCTTGTGTACGCTCAGGATAGCTAGGGATGGCCAACAGCATTCTCCACTTCATCTTCAGGACCCCGAATGACTGCTCTATGACCGACCTAAGTGAAGAATGTGCTTTGTTAAATACCTCATGTCTACCAGAAGGTCGTGGTCCCTGTCTCCGTGCGGCTTGATGGTACTTGACCCCCCTGTATGGTGATAGATACCCCGGCCTGTTGGGGTACCCCGCATCCACCAGATAAAACTTTCCTGCATTGACATTGGCAAACACTTAAGCGTGTGCAGCTAAGAGATTCGAATGATCAAGTAACCTTCCCAAGTTCAAGCAGCAGCACAAAAAAGGAACCAAGCAGCAGCACAAAAAATTATCCCCCTGTATGGTGATATAAATTTATCATATGTATTGCAATCATTCACAGACCGTACCTGGGGGGGGATGGGGGAAATTTGGGCCATATTTGAGAATGGCTTCTTGCAGCACTGTCCAATCATGTGCTGATCCAGGAATGCCCGAAGCAACAAATGTGAAGCGACGATCAAAGTCACATATGCATAGTACATTCTGCGTTTTCTCGTTACTCCTATTAATATATTGGCCAGCCTTACTGAAAGGTACGACAACTTTGACATGGGTTCCATCTATTGCCCCTATTGCATTGTTGAAGGCTGGAGCAGACATATGATTTGCTACCTTGTGGTGCACCGAACTGAAAGTGGGATCCTTCGGGCAAATTATATCTTTGGCTAGCTTAGTGACACAAGATAATACCTCGTGGAATTTGTGGCTAACAGTCGCCATGGACCTCTCAAACCTATTCTCAGCCTGCCTAACAGGTTGTGGGGGTCCAACCATGTAAAGGAACATGCCTAAAGCCTCTCTAGATGACATCTTCCTAGTAGACTTCAACCCATAGCCGCTAACCAACCGCTCATGTAGCGACTCAAACACATGTGGCTGCATCCGGAACATGTTGTAGCAAGAAGTTGAATTTGTCAATGTCCTTTCTACCCACTGAAGTCCAGTCTCAACTGGCACTCTATATGGTTGTTTGCACAAATAAATGTCATGGTACGCACCTAAAAGTATGGCCTTCTTCAGCAGTTTCCGCCGCATCCTGCGAGTCTCCATGAAAATCTTAATGCCCTGGAAAACTGGATTATCTTTGCCATACAAGTCCTCTAGCTCCTTGTACCGCTCATCTTCTGCCTCATCACTTGAGGTACCATCACTCAGTGAACTCGTGTCTCCTTCCCAATTCAGGCCATCCCAATCGGAGCCTGAGTTCGCCTGGTCGCCTTCCTCTTCTTGCCCGGCCGAACCCGTTCCCATGTTATGTGCATTGTCACCTCCACTGGCAGCCTGAGTAGCAAAGGCAAACATCTTAGTTAGTACATGTATTACATAACAATGAAATAAATATGGCATCATATGTAATTGAATTCAAGTAAACAAGAATACAACAATGAATTACAGAACAATGAATTCAAATCAAACAACTTAGGTAGTTCATGTTTTACAGAACAATGAATTCAAGTAAACAAGACAGACAACGACTCCATCAACCTACACACGATTACATAAATAGATCGTTGGCATACAAACTTGCTACGGCACTGCACTACATGACTAATTCCTATGGCGTCGCTCGCACGCTCTCGCGATCCAACTCCTTCTAGCCTCACGGGTTTTCAGGAACAGGAACGCGTCTCTGGATTGCTCGTCCTTGAACTTCTCCTCCGAAAGAAAGAAGTACTCCTCGCTCGCCTCGTCGATCCCACAATCAACAGTCAACTGCAAGCACTGACGATATTGCTCACGTTGCTCCTGGTGAGTCTGATGCTGCTTCTCTGAAAGATGTGTGAGAGCCTTTGTAGCTTTTTCGTCATCTGAGCTAAGCTTGCTAAAAAGTGAGGACAGGAACGATTTTGTTTTTTTGGCCCGACTGCTGCTTGGTGTGGACAAAGGTGGTTGTTCCTTCTTGCAAGGGCTGTCAGCACTCGATTTGATTTCCCCACTGCTTCCCCTCTTTCGGCTACCTGAGGTTGGTTGCGATGTGTTTTGGGGGGCGGGGGTGTCCTCACAATCCCGTGCGGTGGCTGATCCAAGCATGGCCCCAAAGTCGATGGCCACGTCGTTGAACATGTCGGGCAGCAGCCGTGTCCAACTGGGCTCCTCGTACTTGAGCCGCTCAACCTCCTTTAGCTTCTGTTCATGTAACATCGACAGGAATTAGCACCCATGTCATATGTAGTACCATACAATAACGACATACGGAATGGAAGTAGTGGTAACCGCATGCTTACACCAATGAAGCGATCCCAAATATATGGGCGGGCCTTGTAGCCGCCCCCTGCTCGGCCACCCCCTGTGCTGCTTTGCAATACGGTCAGACATGAGTAGAAGATTTTTAGCTGCCGATACCTGCTCTTCAGCTGTGACTTCTCATGTTTCCAGCCCGTTCTTTCTTCGAAATGCTGAACCAAATTCCTCCACCCTAAAGGAGTCATTCTACCCTGCGAACAGTTGCCTTGCTGCTTTTGTTCCACCCATAGTTCACATAATGTTTCCGTTCGAGAATCGTTCCAGTGGGCTCTACGGTTCGCGTGCTACGTAACCATATAAAGAAGGGAGGACTAATCAGCCATACTGCATACGGGGGGATTACAACAACATAACAGTTTATGATACTCCTATGCAAGTAACAATGGTACATTCAACATTTGAATTTAATTAGAGGGGGTCCGGTTGTCGTACCAAGGACACTAGGGCGTCGTCATCATCAGAATCATTTGTGTCGACGTTACTTGACAGCACTTGAACGGGGGAAGGGGCCAGCCGGCTACTGCTCTCATGGCGGCTTTGGCTTCGTGTCATCCGATGTGAAGGAGCTGAGGAAGCACATATATCATCGTCCATTGCCACCGAAGGCCATGTGGGGGGGGGCAGGGTGGCATGTCACCACGGGCTGGTCGGCTACTGCTCGCACCGTAACCCCCTGCACGTATGCAACGAACGAAAGAAGTTAGCAAATATTAACCATGGGACAGGAAATTGTTCTCTACATTTAACTGTCACGATTACTATCCAAGAACAATTGCAGAATGTGGAGAATCTTATGTAAGTCAATTACTATTTATAAAGTCAAAAAGCATAACAGAATCTGTTACTAGCATCATCAGAAGAAAGCACAAACAACTGATTTTAACTGAAAAAAAATGCAAGTAACTGTTTAATTACAAGGCTGCAAATCCAATTCTGCTTAAACTACCAGCTGTAAGTTGTGCAAAGTGATGGCAGGCACTCACCGTAAGCGCTAGGAACAGGATGCATCGGCATGTGTGGGACGGATGCAGAGGGCCCAGCTTGCCAAGGCGCCGTGGAGGAGGTGGAATGCCGTGGTGGTTGTGCAGCGAACTGTGGGCCGGCAATAGGTGTGCATTGGTACAACCCAAGCGCCGCCGCAGACATGGCTCCGAATGGACCCGGTTGTGTTGGCGGAGCGCCGAAGTACCCGGAGTAGGGATTGGCCGGCGCATTGGGGCCGCCGCTGCCCGCAGCTGCGCTACTGGAGGCAGGGCCGTAATTGTTGACGTCGAAAGCGGGGAACCCATGTGGCGGCGGTGGCATGGCTCCGGCTGCCGGTGCTTGGCTCGGCCCACTGAAGGAGGGGTAGTAGCCGGCCGTGAACCAGGGGTCCGGCGGGGGGTAGTTGCCGCGGCCGTCATCCCCTCCACCGGGCATGGCAGCACGCTGGGAAGGGTTGCGAACAGTGGGACGGTAGGAGGAATGGATGGTGTCGGGCGGATGAGGTTCAAGGCCGGAGGGGCGCAGCCAGCTGGGGGGAGCACAAGGAGGCCAAGGTAACCGGAGGGGAGCCTGCAACGAGACGGCAGGCCGAGGCAAAGGTCTTGACAGTGGAAACAGGGAAGGGGAGGGCGGCCACTGACATGGGTTGGCCGGGCCGACGCCGGATCCAGCTAAATGGAGTCCCGCGCCGTGCTGCTGTGGACGGAAGGTGGCCGGCGGGCACACCGGAGGAAGGCAGGCGGCGGGGGTTGCGGCGGAGGGGGGGCCGTTTCCCGGCGCGGCGGAGGTGGGGCCGAACACGGCCCGGCGGGCACACCCGGCGTAGGGGGGGCCGAACACGGCCCCGGCGGCGGCGGCGGCGGAATGCGGCGGCGCGTGTAGGGGCGGCGGCGCGTGGGGGAGAAGCCGGATGCGGCTTGCAGGGGGGACGCGGGCGCATCTTTGCGCTGGCACAGGCAGCCGGGGGACGCCTATCTAAGATGGCCTAGCTTCAATCTCCCCCTTTTTGCTGATAGATGACAACACACCCATTAGAGATATAGAATTAAGCGCAACGGGCTTGTGGTTTACCAAATCCACTCGCTCACATAAACGTAAGAACGAGAAATAGACGGGGAATGGGCGAGTGGTTTGCCAAGTCCACTAACCACAAGATTTGCATAAAGTAAATGCGATAAGTAAATGACAATAAGTAAACAAGCATTACTTCAGCAAACCACTCACAAGGTATATAGACATGTCAAAACACAAGCACGTTCAAGATCCAAACAACATGTCCATACACAGAAAACGCATAAAGAAGCAACACAATCCCTCCCAAGCTCCCTCTATCTCTAACCCTCCTATCTATCTCCCCCTTTGGCATCTAAGCACCACAAAGGAGGTCCTCAAGTGTCCTGCGCTGGAGGCGTAGAGGCTGGAGGAGTCTCTGGACGACGAGGCAAAGTCGTGAACTGCTCGGTGTCGATGTCCTTGTAGGTATAAGAGTCGGAAGCAGTGCCGGCGGTCTCGGACTCGGCTGGAAGTGAAGTAGAAGCCGTCGGGAGTCCGGACGAAGTCGAAGCAGCGGGGTCCTGTGCAGCCATCAACTCCTGCTCGATCTGGGCGGTCACCGACTGAAGTGTAGAGTCGGGTGTCTCGAAAAGAGAAGCAGTGACCGGCTGGTCTGGAGCGGTGGAAACTGGGAGTGTCGGCTGAGGTGACGACTCAAAGAGAAGAAGCCCTGAACTGACTGGAGCCGTCAAAGATCCCAAAGGCCGCGGAGCGTGCTGGTGAGCAACTGAGAACTGGCTCGGGCTCTGGGGTACCTCCTGCTGCTGCTGCGGCTGCTGCTCTGGCACTGGAGTGAGAACTGGACGAGGGAAAGGCCCGGTCTGAATCAGCGGCGAGATCGGAAAGGTGGAGATCGGTGTAAACTGATACCCGCCAACTGAAGCTGGTAAAGGAGTAGAAGCTGTCGCCGGGGGCCTGAGCTCGGGCACCACTGGAGGTGGAAGTCCTGCGTGGTCGTACAGGGTGCCGATCGTCCCGTGCAGCCAGGTGAACATCAGTGCTGAGGTGTGCTGCTGCTGCTGAAGGGCTAGAGCGGTGGCCTGCTGCTGCTGGAGCATCATGTTCATCATCTCTGTCTGCCTGGCCACCTGACGAGCGAGCTCGTTCTGGAGGGCTAGCTGCTCCCTCCGGGACGACTCGTGCTGCTGGGCCTGCTGTCTCCTCAACTCGGCCTGCTGCTCCTCTAAGCGACGAGACTGCTCGAGCTGGGCTGCCTGAGTCGCCGCCAGTGACTGTAGAATAGCTGTGAGCTCTGTCGGTTGGGTCACTGCGGCCTCTGAGACAACCGGAGGCGGTGGAGGTGGTGGAGCTGAAGGTCCTGCCTCGGCGTCGTGAGCAAGAGGAGGAGGCGAGAGCGGTGGAAGCTCGAAGTCGCTGTCCTCAGAGCTGTCACTGGAGACCATGAAGTACTGCGGTAACTGAGCCTCTACCCGAGCTAAGGTACGGTCCTCCTCTGCTGCCTCTGCCCTCTGCTCTGGAGCCATCTGCTCGGTGGCCTGCCTCATGGCCCTACGGCCCCGGCGTCTGTCATCCGGCTTGGCCGGACCGTAGGTGGCGTAGCGAGAAGTCGTCGAGTCGTAGAGCTCTCTGAAGCGGGGTGGCCGGTAGGTCGAGAAGATCCGAGAGAGTATGTGACCGTAGACCATCCGGCGTCCAGCTGGCAACCCGTCTGCGATGACATCCTGAATCTCACAAATCAGGAAGTCGGCGATGTCGAACTGGGTCTTCGTGATCAACGCTGCCAGTAGCCACTGCTGAACAGATGAGACTGCCTCCCCGTAGCCTGCCCTCGGAAGTAGTGAGACACGAGTAGTGCGGAGAAGTGCGTAGGCCAACTGAGTCAGAGCATCTGGGACTCGAGGAGCTCCAGGGATCAGCGGGCGCCGAAAAAGCATCGCGACCTGCTCGTCGGTAGGGAAGACACCCCCAAGCTGACTGCAACGTGGAGGAGTGGCACCAGGGTGAGCCTACTCGTGAATCCTGTACTCAGACGGCTCCAACCCATAGAACTCCCTGAGCTGCTGTGCCGTCAGTCTGTGCTTCTCCCCCTCAAACATGAAGATC
>CM014271.1:28086155-28114210 GCA_004135705.1 Alloteropsis semialata
ACCAGCCGCCCTTACAGTTCTTACCACTGTAAGAACGGTTGATTAAGGGCGGCTCGTAAAACCGCCCCTACAGAGGCTTACGAGCCGCCCCTACTGAAACTTTCTGTAGCAGTGGACGAGATCCACCTCCGAGTTGCCTGCGGCGCCGGAGACCTCGGTGCTTGGGGTGGGAGCATCTGCCAACGGCATAGTGCACATGATGCGACGAAGCGGCGAAGACCTCTCTCCCTGTCTCACGTGAGGCCTCTCGGTCTCTCTAGAAGGCGGTTTGCTTCGGATGATCAGGGTTGACGAGGAGGGAAAAGAAAATTGCCGCGGGTCCTATTTCTATTGGCAAAAAGGTTATTTCTCTTTGGAAGAAGCGTCAAAGATCGCACCTGAGAAAGATCGATGCAGCGCGCCTTATTCTTTTGGTCTTTTTGACGTTTTTCTACCCTCCTTCTGATGGATTTTCTAGATAAGTCATGATATTTAATTTAACATAACATTTTATTACTGATAATACCCACCAATCCATAATTTCTGGAGTTGGCTTCTTTAAAACGAACCTAAATAGTAAGATAGGCAAAAGTTACATGGATTAATTTTCAACTATTGTCTATAGTATTTCACCCATTTGATATTAATAACTAAATGCATAACTTATTTCTCCAATGGCCACAACGTTACCAATGGCCAATGACATTAGACCCACGACATCCAACGACCACAAATCCTAAACAACGTAAGTTGCAACAACAGCAATCGATATACATAATTGCCTGACCAGCAAGAGGATGAAATACTAAAAAGATATCATGAAACTCGTCCCAAAAACACCCAACCTTTTTGACGTACATCACTATAGTCTGATGGGGTCAAAGGCAACTTGCACAAGAGAAACTACAATGCACATCCGAGCAAACTGAAGCAAGACAGGCAAATGCTAAGAAACATTATGCAAATTTAAATATGATCCTACAATCCTATATTGCCCCAAAAAATGATAGTTTATAGGATCCTGATCCTAACAAACTTTGATTTTATTTATTTTTCCTTTGATCTTTTCTAGCTAAAACTAATAAGTCTGTTTTTCATAAAAAATTGAAGACTATTTTAGAAGCAATTGACGAGGGTAATAAATCATTTTATCTTAGTTTTGGGCCATGATTAAGGGGAAGGGGTAAGAGACTTGTGATGTTTTTTTTTCTCCCATTGCAACGCACAGGCATAATCGCTAGTCAACTCTAAATTGTGGTTTGTTCCTGACTAGTACTCCCCCATCCCAAATTGTAGTTCAATGTTGTCTTTTAATACAAATTTAACCATTTGTCTCATTCGAAAAATTAATGCAGACAAATAGAAATGTGAGTTGTACTTAAAATACTTTTGATAATAAAACAAGTAATAATGAAATAAATGATACTATAAATTTTTTGAATAATGTGGATGGTCAAATGTGCATTGAATAAGTCAACAGTAAACTATAGTTTGAAACGGAGAGAGTACTACAATGCTAAGAACCAGAGCCGATTAATCCCCTAAGCTACACTCGCTTACCTTTTCTTAGGCATCTATCAAAGACATCATTGTTTGCGAATGAAGCATAACTTAGTTAGATTCCTTATAATGGAACCTGTCCACCCGGGTTCGATGCTCCGACTCGGTACAGGTGTCGCATTTTTCTGGATTCATTTAAAGATTTAACAGACACTATACTTTCAGTGGTAGGCATCGTGCGATCGACAATGAGTTGACTTTGTTGACTTCATCAATCTCCATATCGGAACAGCCGACCAGCCTCTCGGAGGTGCTTATAAGGGTAAAGTTTTCCATGCGTGTATTGATGGGGTGAGTGTGCGTGTGCTTGTGAATGTCCGTGCTTGTACTAGTGTTTCGGAAAAAAAAACCATCATTATTTTTAGTGAGCCATAAAGCACCAAACCGGAGCCAATAAGCGCACTAAGGCCAGTCTCAGTGCACAGTTTCATGGCACAGTTACCTAGTTTCAGAACTAGGTAACTGTGTCTGATGGGTTTCATGGGGATGAAACTCTCCTCACAAACCATGAAACCCTCTCTCCTCATAAAAGCCTTGCCATGTCAGCAAAATTGCTGATGTGGCATGCTATTTAATGCTGATGAAACTCCTTATGAAACTCCCACTGAGACTAGCCTAAACAACACCCGCACAAACATTTTTGACTGCCATTTATGAAAAACAACATCATTTGTAGTGAGTGCTCAACAAATTGTAGAGAAACTTGGCGTGGTATGGCAATAGAACTAGACTTATTGGATAACAAGAAGTTTCACTCCAATTCCAATTCCTCGCGGCGCGCGGAAAGTACAACTCGGAGCGCCTCACTTGTAACTTTTATTGGGCCCACTTGCAACTTTGTCTTTTGAAGGGAAACGGCAGTAGCCCAGTTGGTTTTGTTCACCAACTCGGCCCGGGATATTTACTCGATGGGTTGGGGCGTTGGGCCAATCTCACAGCTGCAGGCCGACGAGCAGGAGAAACGGCAGGCACAATTCCGCCTTCTTCCTCGTGTCTCCGATCGTCTGATTTACTATGTCCATGTTGAGACGCTGAACAAACGATCCACATCCAATTCACATTCAGAGCACAGCCATCACGTTGGTGTCCACACAGTGCGCAGCTTTTGGTACCGCTGGACGAGCAGCTGGCCGCGGAATCGCCGAGGCTCTCGGCGCCCGGCAGCTTTTACCGTAGTGCTCTGGCCTGCCTACTCTGATGAACGCGCGAATCATTGCGGCTCAGCGCCGCACAGGCGCACAATCTCGCCGGGCGCGAGGACGGAGGCCGCAGAGGGGCAGGAGGGCTTTCCCAGGCGGCGGCTCGCAGTAGACCTGATCATCGGCCGGGCCGGGCCGGGTTCGGGCCGGGCCAAAAGAAACTCGACGTCTTTTTTGTGTGGCCCGCGCCCGACCCGACCAGAGCGTCGGGCTGAAAATCACGGCCCGCGCCCGCCCGCTGCATGACCCGACAGCCCGTGGGTTGGCCCGACAGCCCGACGCGAGCTGCGCCCTACGCACCTGCTGTGGCGACGCCGTCTTCCTTCCTCTGCGACGCCGCCGTCGCCAGTTCCCGTTGTTGCTATCGCGCCGCCGTCGCCTTGCTACGAGCCAACACAGGAGGGCCTCGCCGCCAGCCACCGCGGGGGAGCTCTTGGCCACTGCTTGTCGATTTCTGACTGCAGGAGAGCGCGCACATGCAAGGATTCCAGACATCTGGCAGTTGTCCGCCGACTGGGGCATCGGCTGGCATCGCCGTACGCCGTGCTTATCCAGGGAAAAGGACGAGAAGAGAAGGGAGTTGCCGAGTTGCGCTGGAGTCGAGCGTTAGTAGAGCGACGTGGTGGGCCATTTTGATATGTTGCTGATTGTGCTGGGCCGTAGGGATCCAAGGCCTGCTGAGATTTTATAATTTTCATTTATGTCTTCGGGCCATCGGGCCGGCCCGCAGGTGACAATTCTGGCCCACACCCGACCCAGAATTCTGCACGGGCCATATTTTTCAGCCCGTGCCCACCAGTGCACTTGTCGGGTCGGGTTGGATCGGGTTTTTCTCGGGCGGGTCGGTTCGGGTTACTTGGGCCGGGCGGCCCATGATCAGGACTCCAGGCCAGCGAATCGATTGCGGAAGGCCCGGCCGGCTTTTTGTGAGCTTCAGCGGGATGGATCATGGTTCTTGGTTCATGGATGGATGGATTCATGGAGGCGACGGAGTCTCGGCAGCCGGGCAGATGCGAACAAAACAAAAGCGAGGCCGGGCAGGGTCAATCATTGTGTGAGTCCGTGCGATGCTAGCTGACTGCGCAGTACTGTACAGCCTTTGAGTGCCCCTGGCCGGCTGGATCGGGGTTCGGTTCACCGTGATGATTCTGGGCTCAAGCTGCTCGAGGACCAGACGGTGCATGCATGCGTATCTGCCTGCAGCCAGCCAGTGAGCCTGGCTGCCTCGCCTGAGGGGTGCTCAATTCCTCCAAAAACTTTTCACCAAAATTTTTTCCAAGAGAATCTTACATCCATGGAGTAGTAAACGTGTGTTAATGACAAAACCCATTTCATAACCCCTAGGTAACTTTGTGAGACGAATCTAATGAGCCTAATTAGGCCATGATTTGCAACATTGATGCTACAGTAACCATCCGCTAAACATCCACTAATCATGGATTAATTACCGTCATTAGGTTCGTCTCGCGATTTCCATGCGAGATCTATAATTAGTTTTATTATTAGTCTACATTTAGTACTCCTAGATGGTAAGATTCTCTTGCAAAATTTTTCACCAAAATTTTTTCACGAAATTGAACACCCCCTCAAAGATTTTTGCATGATGGCTGGGCGAGGCCTAGCCGCCTAGGTGGGCTGCTCTACTAGGCATGATCGCCGCTGCAACCGGGGACCATGGCGCACCTCACAGTGGAGCCATCTCGGGAATGGATATCCCGAGTGCGAAGTGCCGCAGTACGTTACGGGGCACTGGCAGAACAGAATACGGACGCTAGGGCTGGTCTGGTCCCGTGAAACAGAAATACACATGCGAGCAACGATCCCCGTCAGCCCAGCCGGCGACCGTTGGATCGGTGATCGCATGATGGATTAGCTGAGGATCGTACGCGCTCTGGTGTGGGCGTGTGGCTGCTGGTGGAGTGGCCCGCACAGTCAGGCACTCGGGCACTGCGGGGGTGTTTAGTTCCTTGCATTTTGCAAAATGGACTCACATTGGGCCGTGTGCACAGAGAGAAAAAGTGCATTGGAAAATACGTATTTTGCAAAATGGGTTGGTGAGGGGGTGAACTAAACACCCCTTGCATCCGTGGCCGCCGACAAGACCCGAGCCTACGGACTGGTCGACGCGACGCGACCCCGGAACGCGACGGGTCCTCACCGGCGCGGCTCCCGGATGCGAGCGACGTGACTCAGACTGCGGCGCGGCAGCGTGCACGGCGCAAGAGCTGCCGGGCTGCGGGGCACCGGGCAGGGCGCCCGCCCGCTGGCGCCAGGCCGCCGCAGGCTGGCTGCAGCCGCGGCACGGAACGAGAACGGGAGGATGGCTCAAGGCTGGTGGTCGCGGCCGGCTGGCCGGGCGGGAGAGCCGCTGTCGCGCGCCTGGCGGCTTGATTCCTGGACGAGCCTGCCATGTAGCCAGAAGCACACAGGCGCACAGTGGCCATCCATCAATGCGTAAAGGGATCCGATGTCCTGACGCCGTGCGCTCAGCTACGCTGTCCCTACGCTCTGGGCACTGCCTGCCGCTGATTGATAGCTAGCCTGATTGATAGATTCGATCCCTCCTCTCGTCTCCCTTCGGACCCAGCAGCGGCTGCGGCCTGCAGGCGCGGCAGCAGCCACACAGCCAGCAGCTGCGTGTCCTGTGTTGGTCTCGGTTTGGGTTCCGCCCTGTGTGCCTGTGTCTGTGCGCGTGTGCCGTGTGGTGCTGTTGCTGTCTCGTTCCTGTTCTGAACTTCTGATCCGTTCTGATCTGTGATCTCCATCGGGTGCACGCCGTCGGCCCGGCCGACTCGTGTGGCCGTGCCGTGGCGCACTGTGTCTAGCGTGTTTCCGTTTCGCTTTACTCGTAGGGTCTGAATGTCTGGTAGTCTGGTGGCCTATATATGGGTCCTCTGAGCACTATCGGCCAGGAGATCCGAGGGAGATGATGCGGCCTGCACTGCTCATGAGATCTTTGACGGCTTGCCTGTCTACGCCTTGCTACTACGCCAATGAGTTCTGCGGCCTGCAGCAGGACCAGACCAAGGCCAGAGACCCCAAGCCCAAGGCTGCAGCCATTGGCCATGTTGCGCGCGCGCAGTGGCGGTTGCGACCACGCTACAGCTACATATCGCGCAGCTCGAGCCGAAGCGATCATGGGAAACCTCATGACTGCCCCTACCTCAGCTGCGTTCTGTGTGACCTGTCGCTGCTGCATCGACGACGGTTCAAGCTCAAGGGGCTCCAAACTTTGAAGCGCGCCGCCGCTGACCGCCGGCACCACGCACGGCCACGGGCCACCGTGCAAGTTCCGGCAGATGTTCCGGCACGGCGAGCTCACGAGAAGACACGTCGCCTACGTCCCTCAGCTTGGTGAAGGCTTGACCCGTTGACCGTATAAATCTTGTACTTGATGACCTGGCGAGCTTTGTTTAATTTCCAGGAACCACGCTTACGAGGTGCATCGTCGGCTGTAGCTGCAGTACTGCAGCTCGCTCCAAGCTTAGCCACAGTTTCTTCAGGCTAATCCTGATACTGTACGCATCTGTTCCACTGACGGCCGCATCGAGCGCTGAGACGATAAGTTTAGGGCCTTAGGGTTAATTAGGGGGCATGGTAGCTCGTGTTTAGTACGATATCCATTCCAATGGCTGCCTGTGGTTGACCTCCCTCCGCCTGAAACAGAGGAACAAGAACAAATGGTCTCGGGATGGACGATGTAAACTAGTATGGCCATGCTTTAGGCGTCTTGTTCTCCGTCCACTTGTTCAGTCTGTATCCCTTGCTGTGTCACTCCGATCCGAGGATTTGGGGCGTGTTAATTTACTCAAGTAATTAGTACGGTTACCAACGCTTCTAGCAAAAAAAAAAAAACGTCACACTCTTTGCCTGTCTGTGGTGCCATTTTTATTAGGTTCCTGCAACTTCAAGCTGACCTAAACTAAGAAAAATATGATCTTTCTGGAAAACTTTCTTTTTTGCCCCAAAGGTAGTATATACAACTGGACGTGGCAACCACAATGCGCAGCCCAATTGTGGGACCATGTGGATCTATCCTTGCACTATTACTATGCCTTTTCGTTTATGATTTGTACCGATCAATGTTCTTTGTGGGTGTCAGTGTCACTGTGCGATCGTGCCAGAAGTACACGGTTGTGACCCAAACTTTCCGTTCTAGGTCACCCCCTTTTCTTTGATCTCGCTGAAATCAAGAATTACACAGGTCGGAGCGAGGCACCACTAGGCCACGGATGCAAAAAAATCCTGCCGTGAACAGTTTTTTGCCACGGCAGATTTGGGACCGTTAACACGAAGGAATCATGTCTTAGCAGCTGCGGCACATTTTTCAAGCCGTCCAATCTTTGCCCAAGTTTCGACATTATCCATTTATCCTGATCTACATTTAGGTCGTTAGCTTTTGGATCTTCTGCCAGTGCTTCGATAGTTCCGGTAGGAGTACATAGGCCTATATAGGAGGCGTGGTAGCATGGCACCATCAGTGAGCTGGAACACGTCAAAGGAGGAATGAGGGCATGAAGAATCTTTCATGTCCTTCTTTTCAAAGGAAAAAAAAAAACCTTTCATGTCCTGCAGCAGTGGCTCGTCGCCATCTTTGTCCGGATCGTCCTTTTGGATTTTTGAGCAACTTGGCTTCAAACACAATGCAGTGCTTCGACCGTGACGTGCTTCGTGGCGTTGCTATTTTCTTGCAAATGCCGTGTGCAATGCGTGTAAATTTGGACCTGCTGGCGAAATGTCTCCTCTCAGTTTTTCGTATGTTTTTTCATTTATGTGCGCTTCGTACCATGACGCATGGTCAAAGAAACCGTTGAAACAAATACCCGAGGCGTAGAGAAAATTCTTCATCTTCTTCTGCTTTTTTTAGCTAGGGACATTGGAGCAAAAATTATTATAAATAAGCAAAAGAAATCGCACAATAATTACAGATACCATGTTCAATTAAAAACTACACCCGTGATCTTGCACGAGATAGTTGTACTAAGATATACTAAGTGTAGAAGCTAGTGAAAAACAATGTACACAGCCAATCAAAATTGCTTATCTTTAGTTATCTTTCTTTTGTTCATACTCTAACATAATTCTGATATAGATACTCTGTAACCTTCCTCAAAATTGTAGTACATTTTAATTAGCAAATACCCTATACACTTCTCATGTGTGTTTCACATGTGTTTAGTTGAGACACTACCTTTAGCTGTATATGTTGACGTGGAAATCCACATGCTCATGTTTATATGGTCTCCAACTTTTGATGGTAACATGCATAACGCATGCATACTACAATTAAGTTAGGTTTTCTATTAACAATAACAAAAGTATATAATTTATAAACAAATGTAGGAGTACATGGGAGTCTTTCTTTTATAATGATAGAGACATAGAGGTAGGTAAATTAGATTTTGATTTGTGGCTTACTTTAGGCAACTTTTAGTAAAGGCAGAGGTGTGTAACTTATATGTAGATTTAGGGGTTAGGTTTCATAATGGCATATGAGTAATTTAGATAAACCTAGAAATGCTTATATTTGTGGATAGAGGGAGTACTAGTATAACAACATGTTTTAAAATAATATTCCATAACTGATGGGCGACTACTCTCTAGTCTAACAAGGAAAACAAGCAATCAAACAACCTCACGTTTGAGTAAAATAAAACAACACCTTGGTATTTTGTTTATTTCAACGAAATGTGGATATTGCTCTCAAAGGAATGCCTTTCACCGTGGTCCTGTCCAAAAACAAAACAAGAAGGAAGTGAGCCAAGCTCAACTGGTTAGGGTGGGAGGTGTTGTGGTCGTGCACTCTAACCACCCAAGTTTGAGTCCCCTCTGGCTCGAATTTGGGTGTCTATTTTCTTCTTCTTAATGAAAAACCACCTAGTCGTCCCTCCTAGGTTTGGGTCTCTTAAAAAAAAACAAAACAAGAAGAAAACCATGTAAATCCAAAGGCTTCTCCACATTAAATATATAGCACTCTCTACCACTAATGCCTGGTATGAACTTTTGAGAAAATTTTTACAAATCATTACTAGATGCAAACTTAAGAATATGGTTATCTGAATTGGATTGAATGTGTAATAGATTCCCATATAAAACCACCCATTTCAGGGCTCTGGCCTAATTGATTTTGTGCATGATCAAGGCGAATTTCAATTGCCTAGTGGGCAGTAGTACTCCTATATGCGGCAATTTTAAAAGTAATAATATTCAGAAAGCGCACTGATTGTCAAGTACAGCGATCAGTTTTTCGTCTTTGCATTGCCATAGGCATATGTCTATCTGTGCTAGTTTGGAACTCACCATTGCGACGAAATTTCTAATCAAGAAATTTAAGCCATCGAAAACGTTGCTGACAGAACAATGGGTTCTCTATGGGGGAAAAATAAAATAATGAGAGGAATTTACAAGGTACTGGGCTTCGTGTGGTGAACCACCAGGAAGTCTTGGCATGAGAACTGCCTGTTATTTTTCCACGGAAGTTTGCAATTCCGCGGCTAATTTCAACTCTCATCTCATTGTCAGATTTGTTATTTGCGAGTAATAGGTCTAAACAAATAAAAAAAAATCTGCTGCTTACTTTGCACCCACTAAACGTGATCTCTTTGACTGGGGGGCTACCGGGCCAGGGTACTTGGAGGTTTTCAGACCCAAATCTTGGAGGTTTTCAGGGCAGTCCCAACCCAGACTCCACTCATAGAGTCTTAGCGTCAAGACTCCACTCACAAGAAACTATACTCCCCAATGCAATTTTCTATCATAGCATCCCATGACCCACTTGTCTCTCTCACAGATGGTCTTGATTTGTGAAGACTTGGTTTCTTATGTTTTTCCTCTCTTTCTTCAATGAATACAGCGCCACATCAGCAAAAAGCTATAAATGAAAGAGTAATTAATAGATTTAGACTCTATGGTGAAGTCTGCGTTGGGACTGTCCCTGGCGCCTAGTAGCAGCAGCCAGCCAGCAGCCTCTGATCTTGACCCGAACCGCTGAGCCCGAGCGCCTCCAAGTTGGGTACAAGGTCCAAGGCCGTGGTGTCAGCCTCCAACCGTAGCCCAGGGCAAGTACCCATCAGCCAGAGCGATTGGCAGGATGGCAGTTTGGCCGCAGCACAGCACACCAGGGTATCCATGATGACACTGCACAGTTTGCAAATCTCCCTCGCAGTGAGCACCCCCTGCGAGCAAGATCTCTCTTGTTTGCGCATGCTGCCCCGCGCATCCTCCCTCTCCCAGTTCTCACGCCGCATTCAATTCCTCCCTCTCCCTCCAATCCATCGAGTCTCCTCCCTCCTCCTGCCTCCTCGCGACCTCGCCATCTCGCTCTCCTCTATCTCTGAGCTCCATTGACAGCGACCTTGCCTGCAGGCTTCCCTGGCCTACTACTCTCTCGCTGTCGCGCGCCTCGTTTTCGTCCCTTCATTAAAATCGCTCCGCTCTCCTCAAATCTTTCTCCATTCTGCCGCTTCTCCTATAAATGCGTCGCCTCCGCTTGTGGAAAGCCTCCAAGGTCCAGTCTTGACTCCTCCTCCTCCCTGCCCGCCGCCGCCCGCATTGCTTTGCTTCCTTTCCAATCCAAGACCGGGCGACCGCCCCCCAAGAACAAGAACAACAAGAAAGAAACCAAGAGGTCCGGGCGAGGATGAGGGAGTACTGGACGGCGCTGGCGTCGCTGATGGGCGCCGTCGCGTTCCTGCAGGGCGTGCTCCACGCGGTGTTCCCGGCGGAGCTGCGGGCGGCGGTGGCGCGCCTGATGGGGCGCCTCACGCGGGCCTTCTCCCCCTACTGCTACTTCGACGTCACGGAGATGGACGGCATGAGCACCAACGAGATCTACGACGCCGTGCAGCTCTACCTCAGCAGCACCGCCGCGCCGGCGTCGGGGGCCCGCCTCAGCCTCTCGCGCCCGCTTAACGCCTCCTCCTTCACCTTCGGGCTGGCCGCCAGCGACCGCGTCCTCGACACCTTCGCGGGCGCCGCCGTCACGTGGGAGCACGTGGTCGCGCCGCGCCAGGGCCAGGGCTTCTCGTGGCGCCCGCTTCCCGAGGAGAAGCGCCGCTTCACGCTCCGCATCCGCCGCGGGGACAGGGACAAGCTGCTCCCGGCCTACCTCGACCACATCATCGCCGCCGCCGCCGACATCCGCCGCCGCAGCCAGGACCGCCTGCTCTACACCAACGCGCGCGGCGGCGCCATGGACGCGCGCGGTCTGCCCTGGGACCCCGTCCCGTTCAAGCACCCGAGCACGTTCCACACGCTCGCCATGGACCCCGCGCGGAAGGCGGCGATCATGGCCGACCTCCGCGACTTCGCCGACGGCAGCGCCTTCTACGAGCGCACCGGCCGCGCCTGGAAGCGCGGCTACCTCCTGTACGGGCCGCCCGGGACGGGCAAGTCCAGCATGATCGCCGCCATGGCCAACTACCTTGGCTACGACGTCTACGACCTGGAGCTGACCGAGGTCAGCAGCAACGCGGAGCTCCGGAAGCTGCTGATGAAGACCACGTCCAAGTCCATCATCGTGATCGAGGACATCGACTGCTCCGTGGACCTCACCAACCGCGCCAAGCCGGCGCCGGCGGCGGCGCCCAAGCCGCGGCCCAGCATCGACGGCACGATCGACCAGGACGGGGCCGCCGGGGCTGGGCGGTCGATCACGCTCTCCGGCCTGCTCAACTTCACCGACGGGCTGTGGTCCTGCTGCGGCGCGGAGCGCATCTTCGTGTTCACCACCAACCACATCGAGAAGCTGGACCCGGCGCTGCTCCGGTCGGGCCGCATGGACATGCACATCTTCATGTCCTACTGCTCGTTCCCGGCGCTGAGGATCCTGCTCAGGAACTACCTCGGCTTCCAGAGCGACGAGGAGCTGGACCGCCTCGGCGACGCGGCGGTGCTGCGTGGGCTGGAGGAGTGGGTGGACGCCGCGGAGATCACGCCGGCGGACGTGAGCGAGGTGCTGATCAAGAACCGCAGGAACGGCAAGGCGGAGGCAATGCGGGAGCTGCTGGACGCCCTCAAGTCCCGCGCGGCCGAGAAGCGGCGCCGGGGCTGCGGCGGCGGCGCGGCCGCGGCGCCGGGGAAGGAGGCCGGCGGCGACACCGAGGAGGAAGAGGAGGAGAAGCGGGCGCTGGAGAGCCCCAAGGAGGGGAAGGAGCAGGCCGGGGCCGGCATCGACAGCTGCGGCGACGCGCAAGGCGAGGAGGCCGAGGCCAAGAAACAGGTGTGAGGGATGCCACCCGTGCGATCAATCGGAGAGGGAAAGCGAAGGGTTCAAATTTTTCCTGTTCCTGGCCGGCTTTCACCGGAGAAATCAATGCCAGAAAGCACTTTCGGAGAACAACTTTCTTTTGTCTGATTATTCTCTCTCTATTTTTCCTGTTTCGATGCTTATCGCAGAAGTCTTTTCTGTAGCCTACTAGTAGTTAGTTTCTCTCTCTCCCCCCTATTCTAATAACAAAGAAAATTAGCTGCTCGCAAAGTCTCTGTTCTCTTGCGATTGTTCATTTCCTATGTGCGACCTCTAGCTCTGCTTGTGCTGTCAGACACTGTTGCAGGTGGACACTTTTACAGAATGAAACCCCGCCTGTTTAGTTCGGTGAGAAAGTTTGCGAAGTTTACTGTAGCAAAACTAAATCAAAGATTAGGAGGACTAAACATGATCTAATTATAAAACTAAATACACGGATGGACGGAAATCGCGAGACGAATCTATTAAGCCTAATTAATCCGTCATTAGAGATTGTTTATTGTAGCACGACGTTGTCTAATCATGGCCAAATTAGGCTCATTAGATTCGTCTCGCGAAGTTACCCGGGGTTATGGAATGGGTTTCATCATTAATCCACGTTTAATACCCTTAATTAGTATCCTAACATTTGATGTGACAAGTTTGCAAACTTAGTTTGTAAACTAAACATGGCCTCAAACCCACCGATTCACCAGTACTGTGCAGAGATTTTGCATAACGCACGCTCCCTAATGCACTTTTTTCTCTGTGCACGTGGACCAACGTATACCTATTTTGCAAAATGAGGTGAAGTAAACACCCCCTACGTAGCTCATTCCGCACGACGAATTCTTGTCCGGGATGCCCATCCTTTTGCGGTTGTTTGTAGCCAAGCCTTTGGGCTTTGGCTCTGCTCAGTGTTTTTTTAGTGTCAGAGCTCTGAAGGAAAGGCGGGCGCTTTCTCCTCCCGGGAGAGATCTTGTGGGTGCAGTGCAGAGCTCGCTTGTGGGTCACCGAGATCGGACGCTTTCCGGCTCCGTTTCCCTGTCCTCTTCTTTGGATCCCCTGTCGTGTCCGAGGCAGGCGCGTCCTTTCCAGCTCGGCGCCGGCCGGCATTTCTTGGCCGCGACGGAGAAACCGTCCGCTCTCGTGCTACAACCAAGTCAGCACACCCCCCCCTCCCCCCTCACGTAATCCCCTTCTTTTCTACGTGTAATGAGATGGCGAGAAAACGACTGGTTTGTTCGTGCCTGCACAGCGAGCTGTTTGTTTGTCTATTTTTCAGTGCTGGTGCCGGGCTAGCCGGCTAGGAGGAGAGTGAGGCCGATACCGGCTATGGATACGCAGATGGGGCGAGTCCAAGGGGTCAATGATGGGCAGCGACTGGTGTCTCGGACAGTCGTACTGCCGCCGGGACTGGGGACGAGAGAATCCGCGCATGTTTCTCCTGCAACATTCCCTGGCACTCGATTTTGTTATCCCCATGTGGCGCTTCGCTTTGGATGCCGCCGCCTGCTGCTGCTGGATCACAGAATCCTAGAGCCGTGCTGGCACTGGCGCCGCGGATTTGATTATGCTGCTGCTGCTGGTGTTGGCGGCAGTCCAAAGTGGAAGCATGTGGATTTGCATTTGCTCCCGAGTACTGACTGACTGCTGCTGGTACTACTCGCGATCGAGCAATCCCACCGTTTCTCGGTTTCGGCGAGTCGGCGTTTCCCTCGCTCGTGCCCTCGTCCTCCCGCCGTTTCTTTGTTTCGTCGAGCGGCGACGCGATCGGGCCGCGGCTTTTCCTGCTTCGAGAGGCCGCGCGAGCGCGCACATGCCCCCCGCTTTCCGAGATGGCGGGCACATGTCCGCTCTCGCTGCCTCCCGCCGGCGGCGGCGGCTGGGAGGTGGGGAGCCCCGACGAGACGCGGTCCTTTTTCCTGTTTCTCATCGGGTGCTCTCGTTCATGGCTGTTCTGTCCTCCATAAGACCATAACCCCCTCGCGGTGCGGTGCAGAGGCCGAGGCCGAGGCCGGAGCGAGCTCTCGGGTCTTCGGGACCATGGCTTTGCCTGCACATGTTTTCCACGTGGACTTTCTGCGGCTCTGACCGCCCACCAGGTGGAATGGGCCCGTGGGGGCGAGGCGTGCGCCGACGTGCCGTGTCATGCACATCCTGAGGCTGCTTGCCAGTGAGTACCACCGGGGCACGGCACGGTTGGCGCAAAGCATCGCAGCAACCCATCCTTAGGGCGTGCACGTGTTCAACAACGATGGCTCCTGTAGTTTTTAATCGGTGAAGGATGTACAACCAAAAAACCAAATTAATTTTTTTGGGGGAAACAAACCAAAAACCAAATTAATGGGCTGAACAAGAACGAGGCTAGTCAAAGAATTTGGGGCTCTCTATTCTCTAAAAGTGNAAATAGCAGGCCTTTCATTGATTCTTCACTGCAGCACGTCTGGAAATTTCGATTATATATAGTAGTGAGCATCCCGGGAACTATGTTTGATAAGGTTAAGGCTTGCAAGTCTGGTGAACCTCCCAACCTCCCCCGGTTATATGGGTCTGATTGTGGCTACCAGTGATTCTTCAGAAACTGAAAGCAACGACTTCAGCCCTTTGAGCTGATCACGCTGTTTTCAGTCGGACCTTGCTGGGGTCTATCCCGATTCTACAGTAGCTAATCCGACCGCCGCGATCCATGTACAGTGATCACCCTGCAGTTGCCCAGGGACAGCCCGTGGCTCACATGACCCATGGGTATCTGCCATCATTCTTCACCAGTCACCACATTCCACACAATTGGTACGTTGTGATGGCGGACCGTGAAAATGGCCACGCGGGAGACGCAAGCGCAATGCGCTCAGAAAAGAGAGTTTCTTTTAGTTACAGATGCCGCCTACTAGAGGCCAGCACTAGGAGATACAAACACCATCAGGTGGCTGAAGAAACCAAACATGCCTGCCAAGGCTAGTGTTGACGGTCCTTACAACGAAAAATCCGACCGTCAATAGGCTCAGAAAACCAACAAAGGTCAAGCATAACTTAGACATTAGTATTCAAATAATGCTATACCATGCATATCTGGAATTTATTTGAGTACAGGGACCACGGTGCAAAAGATGGACGAAACTGGGCACAGACCCAGGTCGGGCGACCGGGCCTGGACCCCAATCGAGCCCATTTTCCAAACAGGTTAAGAAGCACACAAGGGAAGGATCATGGACGTTGAATCATGGTCGGTTCAAGTCAAGGGTGAGGATGAGCCACGTGTCACTCCCACGGATTGAAGGGCCCACACCTCAACTCATTTGCACCCAAACGGAGTATACCCACCTGGAACCGTCATAAGGACCCACATGACAGTCTACCAGAGAAGAGTGGGGCCGAAAGTCGGCGAGACCAGGTCGGCCGACCTGGCTAGGTCGGCCGACTTGGGCCTGCGGCCGTTTCGCTCCCCCCTTGACCCGTACCTGTAAACCGCCATCAGGAGTCCATATGAGCCGTGCAACGCTGAAGACGGTGCATCCTAGGGTCGGTCGACCCTGGCACATCGGCCGACCTAGGCCCACTTCCAAACTGCCACAACCGCCTCTGGCCGGCTCCAACCGCCTATGTGATACTATAAATACCTGCAAAGGGTGCCGTACTCAACACACACCAGAAGAAGAGCTCTCCTTGCTACAAGCTTAGTCTTAGTCTTAGTAGTGATAGTCATAGTGTTAGATCTTCTGAAGGGCTTCCGGAGGAGTCTTGGTGAGTTCTAGAGTTCAGTTCTTGTATTCTCTTACTTACTTGTAGTACTCTGAGCTTAATGGAGATACCTTCATACTTATGTTGTATGTCTCAGTTATACCTTATCCACTTAGTATATACTATTTATATCTTGCACCTTATTCAAGTGAATGTATGATATGACATTGGCTCAATGTGCCTCCTGGTTGCTCTATTTATTAACGTGATAGGTAGATTTGTATTACATATTGCAAGCATGGTGTTTGGGATATGGAATACTGTTGAGGGTACCGCTGCCCCACGGATTAGTAGAGGTAGGCGGCAGGTGGTGACAGCCCTGTCCGTCCTTTGTAATCCTCCACGTACGGGAGTAGGTATTAGGCATTTATGATAAGACGTCCTACTGTCGTCCCTTGATGAGGGAACCACTGGATACCTCGATATGCCCTCTTGCATGTAATCATTGAGTGAGCTTGTATAGGGTATTGTAGTATGTCCAAATCCCATATGTATGATGCTAATGAACCCTTAGTAATCTTTACTAATGTACTCTTACTAACTAAGACTACTTTAATGATGAGCAATAAACTTCTGTGTGTCGCACTACCCATTCATTTCTATATCATTTACCCCTGCTTAGATTATGGTATAATAATTATTGTTGTAAGTAATTGCATTGGAATGACACCTCTTTTTTAACTAAATGCTTTCCCTGCGGATAAACAAATAACGATACTCTGGAATACTCCCGGGTGAAATGCTACAACGTACTTCTGTGCGCTTGCAGAATATCTGTAACGTCTAGATTTACGATGAAGTATCTCTAGTACCATTACTACTCTAAGTAGTGATGCTAAGAAATACCAACAAGCATTTCTGGCGTCGTTGCCGGGGAAAGCAATGGTTAAAGAGATTTGATCATCCATGCGTTTGCTGCAACATGATTAATTGCCAGTAATCTAGTAGGTTTACCCTTTTTGCTCTGTTTCTATGTGATGTGAAACAGGGTAGTGTATGACTGGTTTCCAATTACCATCCAACTACGTCGAGAACCCGAATACCATAGGAAGGAGGGTACGTTCTCGTGTCGTAATCCCCCAGGTGTTCTTGTCGGAGACCGAACCAGTCATCGGAGAATCCTCCAACCAAGGAGAACAACCCGTTCCCGTAGCACCTCAACCGGAAGAAACCATGGCCGACAGGACCATCCGTGACTACTTTGCCCCGTCTGCTGCTCAGATCCCTGTGGGTCCGGAGGTGGAAATGGGGGACCATGCTTTTGAGCTGAAGGCCCCGCTAATCAACATGGTGCAGGCTAGCCCCTTCTGCGGGAAAACCAATGAGGACGCCAGTGCTCACCTGCAGCATTTCCTGGAGGTCTGCAGCACCATTACCATTCGAGGAGTGGATCAAGAGGCTATCAGGCTCCGCCTGTTTTCGTTCTCACTGCTGGGAAGAGCCAAACAATGGTTCTATTCCAACCGTGATGCGGTGAACACGTGGACTAAATGTTCCAACGTCTTCTTGGCGAAGTTCTTTCCTATTGGGAAAACCAATGCCCTTCGGGGGAGAATTTTCAGCTTTCAGCAAGAGTCCGAGGAGACGGTTCCGGAAGCGTGGGATCGCTTTCAGGACTACATTCTCGCATGCCCCCACCACGGTATGCAAGAGTGGCTCCTGCTTGAGAACTTTTACCATGGGCTGTCTCAGACAGCTCGTGAACACATGGACGCTGCTGCTGGAGGGGCATTTCTCTCCTTGACTGTGGCCGCCGCCAAGCTACTCATCGAGAAGATGGTGTCAAACCAATCTTGGAATGACGACCGCCTTCAGAGACGCAAACGCGGTATGCACACCATAAAGGAGGTGGACATGCTGGCCGCCAAGATGGATCTTATCATGAAGCGCCTTGATGACCGCACCAAGGATGGAGGCGCCGACAATGAAGGGCCAATGGATTCACACATGACGTGTGAAGTCTGCGGAGAAACTGGCCACTCGGGGAACAACTGCCCCGACACACAAGAGGAGGTACAGTTCGTGAACGGCAACAACGGGTACCGGCCTCAAGGGAACTGGAACCAGCAACGCCCATTCTACCAGGGAGGTAGCAATAATAACTCTTTTTCTAACCAACCTTCCCTTAAAGATCTTGTCCTTGGTCAGGCCAAGATTAATGAATCTATCTCTAAGAGGCTTGCTGCTAATGATAAAGCTCTGGAGGGCATAAATTCTAAAATAGAAAGTTTGTCCTCCACCTTCCAGAGCCAGCTGGGCTTTAATAAAATGCTAGAAACCCAATTAGCTCAGCTAGCCGCCGCTGTTCCTTCTGGTGACAAGGGAAGAATTGCCGGGCAACCGGACTCCTCCTTTGAAAATGTAAAGGCTGTTTCTACGAGGAGCGGTAAGGCTACTCGGGATCCAGTCCCACCTAATCATGCAGGAAAAACAGCAGCGCCAAGAAAGGAGATTCCCGCAGTGGAAGAAGAGCCTGAAGCCGAGCTAGCACCAGTTGGACAAACTGCGCCACATGAGCTCTACGACAGCAACGTCTTGCCGTTTCCTCAACGCCAAAAGAAACCATTGGCGGACGAGCAATTTGCCAGGTTCATAGAAGTTATACAAAAGTTAAATATACATGTGCCATTGCTGGATGCTATACAGGTGCCGACCTACGCAAAGTACTTGAAGGACATCCTCAACAACAAACGTCCATTCCCAAGTACCGAGGTCGTAAAGTTAACTGAGGAGTGCAGTGCGGCCATCTTGAACAAGGTTCCGGAAAAGAAGAAGGACCCAGAATGTCCCACGATCACGTGTACAATCGGGACACAGCATTTCGAGCACGCACTCTGTGATCTGGGGGCAAGCGTCTGCGTAATGCCAAAGGTAGTATTTGACCGTCTTAATTATACTACCTTGTCTCCTACTCCCATGAGACTGCAGCTGGCCAATTCCATGGTCCGCTACCCGGAGGGGATAGCCGAGGATATTTCGGTGCGCATCCGGGATTGCTTCGTTCCTGTCGACTTCGTGGTACTGGACATGGACGTGAGCAACGACTCGTCGCTCATCCTTGGGCGACCCTTCTTGAGCACAGCAGACGCTCACATTAATGTGGGTGCTGGAGAAATCCAGCTTCACATTAATGGTAAGAAGGAAAAGTTTGAGTTCAGGCCAAAGGTGGAGCAATGTTCCATGATCAAGATCAAGTATGGGAGAAACAGTCAAAACGTCAAAGAGTTGGAGATAACGCCTCCAGAAAAAGACAACCTGATTAAATTCATAGAGAAGTTCTGGGAGAAGGATTTTCCCATCCGGTACTATGCAAAGAACAACAAGAAGTCCACACGAGGTACAAAAGCACAGGCAAAGAAAACACCGGAACAGGCTGTCAACCGCCACAAGAAGGTAAAGCAGGTATGACGGGTTAAATCATCTGTATCCTCATCTCCAGGGTCAAATGCTGCTTTGTCAAGTTGAGATCCTACATTGGAGACGTCTTCGCTCGATGACGTAAAACACGAGTCCTGCGCCGACAGGTTTATCGGTGCCAACAAAATAGCTTGGGGGAGGACCCCCAATCAGGTAAGCTCAGGTAAGTATTGCTGAATAAAGTTTTTCTTTCAAATAAGGTTAGTAAATGAGAGCGATTTATGCTAGACCCCTAATGTTTTGAGTCTATGCTTAAATCTTTACTTTGGACATGATGAATAGTTGCTCTTATTTCTCTCTTGTTTCTATGTTTCAACCTGCTATTCTCCTAAACTTTGAGTTTGCTGGTTGAGCATGATCTTTTCTGTTATCTTGTCTATCTGTGGGTAGCGCATGCACGCTCTAGTCTAGGTTGTTGATGGCGATGATATGATAAGACTTGAGTGACCTTAAGATCTTACTACGCTAGACTTAATAACCGGAGTTTTCTCTTTTAAATAAAATAAAGAGTTCCTTATGGTGATTAAATTCCCTACCAAAGCTCGTATTGTTTAAAACCCCTACATGAGCTACTTGCTTTTGCATTGAGTTTTGTCAAGGTCATTGAGATTTTTAGAGATTTACTTCATGCTTTTAAAGCCAAGGTCACGCACACGCCACCTCATACATGTTACGCTTCTACTATGGAAGTGAACATAACACTCACTGTTCCACCAAATAAAAGCTCTATATAAAGTATGGTACTCTTCTCCATTCTTATTGCAAAAAGAGACATGGGCTTTTGAAAAAAAATGGACACATGAAGGTCCAAGTATGTAAAAAAAGGAAAAAAAGAAAAAAGATAAAGAGAGCGCAAGAAGGCTCTTGAATCAAAGCCATGTCTCCAGAAGAAACTCTTTAAGGAGAAGAAAAACCTGTAAAAAAGATCTATCTTCACCCATACACGTGCACATCTTGGTTTGAGAGTATGATTTATTTCTCTTTGAATCCTGATTTTGACTTTACAATATGTGCATCACAAGTATGCTATATAGCTCTCCTAGCACAAACTCCACTTCAATGAGTGACAAGAGAGTTGAGAGAGGAAATTGGTAAGGAAATACACCATGAGTGACTTGAGAGTGCCACCTAAAGAACTCTACCTTTTGAAAAATCCCAAAATCTTCGGTTTGATTGTTAAGCAAAGTAGAAGGCAAGGTGCTTAGTCTAAGTCGTTCTAACCATCAACCGCCCAAGACAAGGAGAAGCTACAAGTCCCATAAAAGGCCAAGGTAATAAGGGAAGTTTATTTTACCAGCTTATTCAATTCTTGGTAGAATATCTTGCTGAACCACTGGTAATTTTGAGGAGTAATAAGGAAGCAACTCCTGATCCACTGAGCCTAAAAGTTTTAGTCTTTTGCTCAGGACGAGCAAAGGCTAAGTTTGGGGGAGTTGTTGACGGTCCTTACAACGAAAAATTCGACCGTCAATAGGCTCAGAAAACCAACAAAGGTCAAGCATAACTTAGACATTACTATTCAAATAATGCTATACCATGCATATCTGGAATTTATTTGAGTACAGGGACCACGGTGCAAAAGATGGATGAAACTGGGCACAGACCCAGGTCGGGCGACCTGGCTTGGTCGGGCGACCGGGCCTGGACCCCAATCGAGCCCATTTTCCAAACAGGTTAAGAAGCACACAAGGGAAGGATCATGAATGTTGAATCATGGTCGGTTCAAGTCAAAGGTGAGGATGAGCCATGTGTCACTCCCACGGATTGAAGGGCCCACACCTCAACTCATTTGCACCCAAACGGAGTATACCCACGTGGAACCGTCATAAGGACCCACATGACAGTCTACCAGAGAAGAGTGGGGCCGAAAGACGACGAGACCAAGTCGCCCGACCTGGCTAGGTCGGTCGACTTGGGCCTTCGGCCGTTTCGCTCCCCCCTTGATCCGTACCTGTAAGCCGCCATCAGGAGTCCATCTGAGCCGTGCAACGCTGAAGACGGTGCATCCTAGGGTCGGCCGACCCTGGCACATCCGCCGACCTAGACCCACTTCCAAACTGCCACAACCGCCTCTGGCCGGCTCCAACCGTCTATGTGATGCTATAAATACCTGCAAAGGGTGCCGTACTCAACACACACCAGAAGAAGAGCTCTCCTTGCTACAAACTTAGTCTTAGTCTTAGTAGTGATAGTCATAGTGTTAGATCTTCTGAAGGGCTTCCGGAGGAGTCTTGGTGAGTTCTAGAGTTCAGTTCTTGTATTCTCTTACTTACTTGTAGTACTCTGAGCTTAATGGAGATACCTTCATACTTATGTTGTATGCCTCAGTTATACCTTATCCACTTAGTATATACTACTTATGTCTTGCACCTTATTCAAGTGAATGTATGATATGACATTGGCTCAATGTGCCTCCTGGTTGCTCTATTTATTAACGTGATAGGTAGAGTTGTATTACATATTGCAAGCATGGTGTTTGGGATATGGAATACTGTTGAGGGTACCGCTGCCCCACGGATTAGTAGAGGTAGGCGGCAGGTGGTGACAGCACTGTCCGTCCTTTGTAATCCTCCACGTACGGGAGTGGGTATTAGGCCTTTATGATAAGACGTCCTACTGTCGTCCCTTGATGAGAGAACCACTGGATATCTCGATATGTCCTCTTGCATATAATCATTGAGTGAGCTTGTATAGGGTATTGTAGTATGTCCAAGTCCCATATGTATGATGCTAATAAACCCTTAGTAATCTTTACTAATGTACTCTTACTAACTAAGACTACTTTAATGATGAGCAATGAACTTCTGTGTGTCGCACTACCCATTCATTTCTATATCATTTACCCCTGCTTAGATTATGGTATAATAATTGTTGTTGTAAGTAATTGCATTAGAATGACACCTCTCTTTTAACTAAATGCTTTCCCTGCGGATAAACAAATAACGATATTCTGGAATACTCCCGGGTGAAATGCTACAACGTATTTCTGTGCGCTTGCAGAATATCTATAACGTCTAGATTTACGATGGAGTATCTCTTGTACCATGACTACTCTAAGTAGTGATGCTAAGAAATACCAACAGCTAGCATAGAGCGAGCTTCTAGCTAAGCCATGGGCATCATGGTTGGATCTTCTATGCTCATGAACGGGCTCAAACTGCTGGAAATCAACTTGCATTGCTCTTACATCCCTGATCACATGACAATACGGTCCCATTGCTTCCTCCCTGAAGCTTCTCACAACATTGTTGCAATCACTCGCCATCCTGCTCTCTGCAAAATGAGGTCTTTTGCTAGAACCACTCCTTCTCTACAGGCTATAGCTTCCATCACCTCTGAGTCTGTTGTTCCTTCCACAACCAACGCTGAGGCACCGAGAAAATTGCCCGTAGTGTCGCGTGCAACTGCCGCCACTGAACCAAGCCCCCTATTCTTTGATATTGCTGCATCAACATTGATCTTTGCAGCACCCGGTGGAAGGGGAAACCACCGTGAGCTGTTGTTGTTCTTCTCTAAATTCTTCTTCTCTTGCGGGGTAACTGTCAACTCCAAATCAGCTATATATCTATCCGCAAAACAGTGGGTGGACAGCGGCCTCTGAAAAGTATTCTCACACACAACCTTTCTCCTAGAGTACTAGATCACCCACATTGTCACCACAACTCGTGCCACCTCATCCTGCGCTGGGGTGGAGAAGGCTTCCATAAGCCATCCTTTAGCATCTGTATCCTGAATGGAGCAGATACTCTCCACGATTTCCTCCTGCTCCAAGGCCCAGACGCATCTTGCAAAATTGCAGTCCAGAAGTGCATGTTTCCACGAGTTAGGAGCCCCGCAGATGACACGAATTTTGATCTGCCATATTTCTACGATGAAGAACATTACTCGATGGTAGAGAGTGACGAGCTAATCTCCACAAGAAGACTCAGATTTTTGTAGGAACCTTGACATTCCAGATAGCCAGCCATTCCTTCTCCACTGCTCTTGTGTCAGACCTACTAGTTCTGTTCTCTAAACATGCTGTCGTGCGTACTTCCTTGTTCACCAGCATACGATACACCGATCTCACCAAAAAAATTCCCCTTCTTCTCATAATGCCAGGCCCAGAAGTCCTTTTGTCTTCTCATACTCAGAGGTATATTACCAATTATCTCCCTGTCCATTGGAGTGAAGAATGCTTGGAGCTTGCTCTGATCCCATGCTGCTGTCGTGGGATCTATCAGCTCGCTCACCAATTGGGGTGGATTCTCCCGTGTGCATGGCAAGGAACGTAGAAGGCCATCTCGAGGAAGCCAATTCATGTTCCAGATGTTCGTTTGCTCTCCCGTGCCAATCCTCCGAATAATGCCCTGCTGAAGCACATCCTTTCCTACGGCAATAGCTCGCCACACCCTGGAGGGCGAGTCACCCACCGCAACCTCCAAAAACTCTCCCTCCGAGAAATAAACCGCCTTAAGCACACGCGCGCTGAGGAAGGCAGAATCTTGTAGCATCCGCCATGCTTGTCGAGCAAGCAAAGCTAGGTTAAACATCTCAATATCTCTGAACCCCATGCCACCCCATCTCTTAGGTTTGGTCATGTCATCCCAAGCAACCTAAGACGGTCGGCACTTGCCCTCTTTGCTGGCCCACCAGAAACTCTGTAGGAGGCCATCTATATGTTGACACAACCCTCTAGGAAGTCTAAAGCAAGACATTGAGTCATTGGAATTGCCTGTGCTACCGCTTTGATAAGCACTTCCTTGCCGCCTGTTGAAAGAGACTGCTCAAGCCATCCCTGAACTTTCTTCCATACTCGATCTTTTAAATATTTAAAAGCTCTGTTAGCTGATGATCCAACATCCGAGGGCATGCCCAGGTACTTCTCACTAAGAGACTCATTGTGAATCTGGAACACATTCATAATCTCCTCCCTGGTAGCCTGGCTACAACCCTTGGCAAAATAAATGGAGGATTTATCTATATTTACCTGTTGGCCCGAGGCTTGACAGTAGGTATTTAGAATATTGAGGGCTTCATGTGCATTCTCCCTATCCGCCTTAAAGAACAGCAGGCTGTCATCTGCAAATTAAAGATGATTTACCACTGGCGCCGATGGAGCCACCTTGATTCCCTTAAGAGTTGATGACCGATTTCTGGATTTTATAAGGCACGAAAGGCCCTCTGCTGCCAACAAGAATCGGTAGGGGGAAATAGGATCCCCTTGACGTAAACCTCTGGACTGCCTGAAGCTGTCTAGCCTCTCCCCATTAAAAAGGACAGAGAAAGATAACGCATGACCATCTCCACCAATGATCGATGAAAACCCAACTTGATCATGATGGCCTTCAAGTATTTCCATTCAACATGATCATATGCCTTCTTCATATCTAGCTTTAAAGCACAATATTTAGCTTTAAAGCACAAAATCTCTGATCACGAGCTCGCTTACGCTTCATGAAATGTAAGCACTCATATGCCGTGATAATATTATCAGTAATGAGATGGCCTGGAACAAAGGCTCGGAAAAGAGAGTTGGCGCCGAGCCGCGGGTGGGTTATCTGTTTGGCCCAGTGGGGCACGCACGCGGCGCTACGTACGACCATAGTTATTAGGACCGGACCGGACCTGCGGTCTGACCGGTAAAAAACCGAACCAGAGCCTCTAGCGGTTCGGCTCACTTAAAAGACCGTTCCTGCAATCGGACCGATAAAAACCTGTTGAACCGCTGGTTTTTTGCAGAACCGCCGAACCGGGCGGTTCTATACGAACCAGACGGTTTTTGTTTTTTTTTTGCTCCGTCTCTCCGCTTTGTGGGCTATCGGAGTCCCCGCCGGCCTGGCGGCGTGCCATGTGCGCGGTTGCGCTGCCGCAGGCCCAGTTGCCTTGCATGGCCCAGTTGTCTTTTATTGGTCGGTTGCCTTGCGTGAGTGAGTGCAGGGCACGTACTTCTCAAAAAAAAAAAAACAAAAAAAAACAAAAAGAGTGCAGGTCACGTGAAGCAGAGTAGAAGCAAAACTGCAGAGTGCAAATTCATATTACATCTGCGCACATACTTCACTGATTTGGACTTTTTGAATGTTACTGATTACTTGTATTTTAATATAATATAGACTCAATGGTCGGCTTGGCTAGTCCTAATTAATTAATTCCTAATTGTTCATAGATTTAATAATACTCATAATACTTCTAATGCCACTATTATGGTTATATAACGGTGTTATTTATAAGCTTATTCTTTCTATGATCAACTATATTAGGATATAGCATGAGTACATGGCACCGGTTCATTGTATTTGTGGCCGGTTCAGTTCAACGGTCCAAAACTTTTGAACCGACGGTTCAACCGGCTCATAACGGTTGAACCAGTGAACCATTGAACTGAGACTCTCACCGGTTCGATGACCGGTCCGGTCTTAATAACTATGCGTACGACGCTACCTGGGGGCTGTTTGGTTGGTTGCATATGCCCCAACCAGGCTCCTCGGATGCAAGCTCGTGCTGTTTGGTTGCCTGTATTGCCTGCTGAGCCTGGTGGCTCACTGGATGTAAGAGTGGGCTCTCAGCCTTGCTCAGCAGATACGTGTATTTTGGGTGTTTCTGTGGAGTCAGGCTCATGCGATGCAGACACTCGTCCAACTAATGATGTGATTAGCACATAATTAGTATATATTAAGAGATATTAATATATATTAAAAAATATTAAGACATAGTAAGATAAAATAATGGTTATAAGAGTATGTTTACATAAAATAAATATTATGATGTAATATTTTATCCCTATTTATCTCATGCAACATATCCTCGTGTGGGCAACCAAACACAATCTCATCTCATCTCATCTAATCTAGACTAAGCAGATACATGCAACCAAATAATGTCCCATTGCATACACACAGCCTGACTGACCTAAACATGGCTCATATTTACGAGCTAGGCTAGAGCATGCAGGCAACCAGACGGACATACCGCAGGAACGAGGCTGGGTCGGAACCTTTGCGTTTCAGGCAGCAGAGTGGTTGCGGCGGTCATTCTCTGGCGGGCCGGAGTATGAGTATCCATGTGGCCCGGGTTCAGTTTTGGGCTGGTCAAGCCAACCTCCCTAACTCCTTCCTTCGCTTTGTTGCGGTGTACGTCCGGGCGTGCACGGGTGGCCGTCGATCCCAGTCCCCAGCTAGTTCTCCGTAGCTACTGGGTTGGGTCGTTCCTATCTGTCCTACGGCCGGCCTGTTCTGTTCCGTTGATTTTGGGCCAGCCTTTCTGATTGCTAGACTGGGCCGCATATAGTCGCAGATCGGAAACGGACGAGTTTGCATTACAAGAAGGAAAACTTTGCACGTAGTAGCTGCATTTTGTTTGCTAGAAGAGCGTTGGTGAATATATCCCATCCTACCATGTGTCTCTCACGTTTCATTTCAGCCCGGATCAAACAGGGGGACCCATAGCACTCAAACAACGCTTGTCACTTTTGTTGGCATCGCTATTTTTTTTTAAAAAAATTTGTTTCATGGGACGTTATTGCATCCTCGTCGCGGGGCCCTGAGTTGTACATTGTATTATTGTCGATGGACGTATCGCATACCACCGCCACACGTTCGAGGACGAACCTGGTTCGTACGTCGGGCCGGGCCGGGCCATGCAGCAGCACACCGAGTTTCATCAAAAGACAACAATTTGACCAAAATTAACGTATTAAAAAACGTGCCTCTTCTTTCTGTAATATGTTTTCTAATGATACTTTTTTCTACAGAAAATTCGACCAATTCGATCAAACTAAACAAGGGCAAGACCAGGGAGGCAGGGACAGACTTCGAACTGCTTCGTCTGCGTACATCCACGGGCCCAGCTAGTCTGCTGGGGACTGCTGCCCTGGGTGCACAGTGTAGCACGTCAGCAAGGATGACCAAAATGCTCCATGATCGATCGCTCTACAGTCCAGGCGTGTCCTCAGCTCCTGATCATTTTCCTGTTGTGACAGGCGCCGTAGCAATAATGCATACCGGCACCAATCTGTGGGCTGTGCGAAAACTGCATAAATCCACTTGCCAAATGTGTCATGGGATCGTGCTATTTTTTTTTATTTTTGTTGGTCCAGTTGGGGAAAGTGAAGTTGGTTCGCCATTAAGGCCGTCCTCAACCAAGATACGTGTACGTATATTCCATAAGCTCCACATCATCAAGAAATTAGTGCTAGAAACTACCTCTTCAATGCAAACACTACCATTTCATGTGCAAATTTAATACCACTCATCTCTCATTGTGTCTTGGAGATCGTGTAGAAACCATGTCTCAGGCCATCCACAACCCAACGACTAGGATAGTGTCCATGGAATTAAATGAGCTGCCACCTAGGATAAAAGATGATGTGGCATGTGAGTTAATGAAGAAAGAGAAGGAAACTAGGTCTTGCATGAGGCCATCCCCAACCTAAGACACTACTCGTAGTTTCCATAAGATCCACATCATCAAGAAACTAGTGCTAGACACTATCTCTCCAATGCAAACACTATCTTTTTATGTGCAAATTTAATACCACTTGTCGAGGTTGTACTCGTCAGATATTTGTCCGGTAGACACCCCGCTTTGTGCGAAGATTGATCACGGTGATGGACAGAAAGACACGGGATTTTTATACTGGTTCGGGCCCTCGAGATCGAGTAATAACCCTACGTCCAGTTGCTGCTTGTATTATTTCGTCGAGTACAGATTACAATGCGTAACGAGTACCCTCGGGTGGATTGTGGAATACAAACTTGGATGTTCAATACCCTCTACACACAGGACCCCGCTATTTATACCCAGGGAGACGTGCCTTACAAGACAAAACAGACCTAAACCTAGTAGGACTCGAACTGTCTTCGGGCTTTCCTCCTGCGATCTGGTTGTCGTGTCTTGTTCGGAGTCTTGGTCGTCTTGGAGTCGGTAGTCGGCAATCCTCGTGGTCGGGTACCCTT
>CM014271.1:28125539-28164488 GCA_004135705.1 Alloteropsis semialata
TCCACGCCGCGCCGAACTCCGCCCCCAAGTGCCGGCCGCCGTGCGAGCCCCTCCACGCCGTCCTCCACGCCGCGCCGACCTCCACCACGCCGTCCTCAATGCCGCCCCCGAGCTCGTCCACGCCGCCGCCGCCCCCGAGCTCCTCCACGTACGCCGGCCGCCGCCACCGAACCTCCACGCCGGTCCCGGCCCCCGAGCTCCTCCACGCCGTGTTCCACGCCGCACCGACCTCGACGCCGTCCTCAACGCCGCGCGCGTCCCCGCCCCCGAGCTCCTCCACGCGGCCGCCGCCCCCGAGCTCCTCCACGCCGGACGCCACCCCGATCGACCTCCTCCTGCGCTGCCCTGTGTACGTGTGCATGTGAATTGCAGGAAAGAATTAAGAATTGTGTGTGAATTGTGCAGGGGAGAAATGCCGCATTGTGAATTGTGTGTGAATTGTGCATTGTGAATTGTGCAGGGGAGAAATGCCGCATTGTGAATTACCGCGCATTGTGCATTGATAGAATTTTTGTTTTAGTGATTTTTTGATAGAATTATATATTGGAAATTATAGGATTTTTAAGTAATTATAGGATTGTGAATTGTGCATTGTGTGAATTGTGCAGAGGATTGTGAATTGTGCATTTTATGTAATTATAAGATGTTTCATGTAATTATAAGATTTTTCATGTAATTATAAGATTTTTCATGTAATTATTGGAAATGATAAGATTTTTTATGTAATTATAAGATTTTTATGTAATTATAGGATTTTACATTATTTCATGTGTGTGTGTGAATCATATTATATTAGAAATGATTATTAGAAAATGTTTAGAAATATGAATCTAGAATTTACATTAATAGTATCAAATTTCATTATAGGAAATTATAGGATTTTTTATGTAATTATAAGATTTTTTATGTAATTATAAGATTTTTTATGTAATTCTAGGATTTTTAGTATGGAAATCAGTATGGAAATTAGTACGAAAATTAGTTTATTAGTATGGAAATTAGTATGAAAATTAGTTTATTGTGCATTGATAGAATTGCGGGGATTGTGAATTATGCATTTTATGTAATTATAAGATTTTTCATGTAATTATTGGAAATTATAGGATTTTTTATGTAATTATAAGATTTTTAATGTAATTTATAGAAATATGAATCTAGAATTTACATTATTTCATGTGTGTGTGTGAGTCATACTAGAAATATTGATTTTTAGTTATTGTCAATTTAGAAATGATTACTTTGTTATAAGAAAGAAAAGATTAGAAATATTGAATTTGATCGAATTTGATAGAATTCGATAGAATTTGATAGATTCTGATCGAATTTGATAGATTCTGATTGAATTTGATAGATTTTGATAGAATTTGATTGAATTTGATTGAATTTGATAGAATTTGACAGATTTTGATAGAATTTGATAGATTTTGATAGAATTTGATCGAATTTGATTAGAATTTGATCGAGTTTGATCGAATTTGATTAGAATTTGATCGAGTTTGATTAGAATTTGATCGAGTTTGATCGAATTTGATTAGAATTTGATCGAATTTGATAGATTTTGATAGAATTTGATCGAATTTGATAGATTTTGATAGAATTTGATAGATTTTGATAGAATTTGATCTAATTTGATAGAATTTGATCGAATTTGATCGAATTTGATAGAATTGTTATTTCATGTAAACTCTATAATTGTTATTTCATGTATATTTGATAGACGGAAGACGAAATGGAAATGACGGAAGACGAAATGAACATGATTATGATGGAAGAAATCGCAAAAGGCAGTGCACGTGCCACAAACCTTCTCGACGTCGACGAGGAGGCAGGTGGTGACGATGGCAGCCAATACCTGAATATGTCAGGTGATGGCATAGAAGAACCTGCTGGAACTGTTCGGGCCGAGGAGGTACATATGTATACATATTGTCAATATCGAATATATATATGTTCAAGCATGAAATCTTGATACATCTCTTTCTCGTACGTGTAGCCCTCAGGCTCACAGCCTTCTGGGTCCTCATCATCGAAGAGGACGAAACGTGGCCCGACCAAAAAGTTAGAGGGCAGACTTGTAATCACTGATGTGGCAAAAGATGGTCGGCCAGTTGCGCCAGAGAAAGCTGCTATAAAGATGGCCAATCAGTGTGGTGTTCTAGTGAGAGACCACGTGCCCATCAGCCTGCAGAGGTGGAAACCCAGCGATGATGCTTCATACGTGCCGCAATCAGAGAAATAAATGCTATGGGCCAGTCTGCAAGAACATTTCGCAGTGCCTCAAGGTTCAGAGGCAAGAGTCAAAAATTGGGCTCTAAAGACGATGTGTACTGCATTTCAAACATGGAAGAAAAACATGTACAAGAAATATGCCGAGAAGAACCTGACACCCAACTTTGATGATTACCCAAAGCTGAGGGGTCATTGGGATTCCTTCGTGCAGTACAGGCGGTCGGAGTTAGGTGAAAAGAACTCGCGACAGAATAGGATCAATGCCGCGAAGAAACGATACTTCCACTCTCTTGGACCAACTGGCTATAAGAAGAAAATTCCTATCTGGGACAAGATGGAAGAAGATTTGGTTGCTAGGGGAATCACGCCGGCGACAATGAATTGGCCCGAGCGATCAAGGCATTGGTACTACGCTCATGGTGGCACTCTGGATCTTACCGATGGGTCGCTTATATACAACGATGAGTTAAAAGAGGCGGCCGTTGCTATCCTTAAGGTACTTCAAGAGACAGCCGATGGGCATTTAATTTCGGGGCTATAAATAGGGCCCTTCGTCCCCTTTCTTAGGACATCCGACCAACTTCCTTCTCCTTCCTCCCGTTAGCATGAGATTCCTTGCACGAGAACCATCTCGGGGGCGTCCCCCTGGCCCCAGGGGTGGAGGATAGCCCACTGATGCCACAAGAATGACTGCGATCATAGGGAGTTTCGGCGTGGAGGGACGCTCCTCGGTGTCGCACGTGAAGGACGACTCCACCCCCGGCAGCTCCCCCCGCCTGGCGCCCCACCTCGGCGGTGGTGGAATGGGCTTGAGGGGGAGTGAGTCGGTGGAGCTGTCGCCGTCTCCTCGACTTGGCCCGGCGCTCGGCCTCGGTCGGACCTCGCCAGGGCAGTTGCAGGAGTCGTGTATAGCCACCGCCGCGCTTCTCATCCTTTTCCCGGACGCTGATGCGACGCCGTGGTCGGGGTCGGTCGGCCTCGAGATGAAGGAAGCAGCCGGCTGGGGCGCGACGCCGTCGTGCCGCCGCGGGAGAACCTCTGCCTAGCTCCCTTTAGGGTGCCGGCGGGCGGGGAGATGCTACAAGAAGGACTGCGACGCTCGCAGTTTAGCCCTTCTCGTGGCACCGAAACTCCCGCGCTCTTCGTCGCCCGATTTCGCCACCGAGGGTGGCGAGACCCGTTTGTATTATTCCACGGCCCTCGGCCGTATGTACTTTTTGCCCTTATTCGTGGAATAAAGGAATTTGGTTGACTCGGGGCGTCTTTCTGCGACCGCGTGGTCGGTCTCTTTTTCGCGATTCCAGCCTCCCGGTGTTCCCCAAGGTGGCCGTTTTGGGGTGGGGAGGTTGTTTCGTCTTTTTATCGTCTTCCCCTCACGCAATCCCTCCGCGGGACGGAAGGTTAGGGCACGCCTCGCGTTTTGCCACTTAGGCCGAAACACGGCTCCCGATGAGCTACTAACGGGCTGGATCGACCTCAGAAAATCCCCAGCGTTCCCGACCCCCTTAGTTCCCATGATCGTCCGACCGACCACGGGGGCTCGTTGCCTCTCTTCGATGAGATACATGGGGTCAGGAGCTTTGGGCTCGAACGCAGGTCGGGACGTCCCCGGCACTCGTGTGCCGAGGCTATGGCCTCTAGCGGGCCCGCCCGTCACTGCCCCTTCGCTCGGGCGCCCCAGAGCGGCCGTCGGACCCTTGGGCCGGCCTTAGAACTCTTGGGCTGTTTTTCGGTTTGTGTTTTTCGTCGCGCGCGTCCCCTGTGGGCTTTTTGCCATGGCTTTCCGGCCCGAGAACGGCCCAGCGCCGTCTTCCTTTCCCTGAAAAATGAAATCGCAGGAAAAGAAAAAAGGAAATAGCGTATTTGACGGAAAAAAGGCGGGGCGAGGGAATGGAATGCGAAGGGTTTGGAGAGAGAGAGAGAACCGGGGCGCGAGTCCCGGGGCGTGGGAGACGTGGGCGAGCGGGGACGCACGTCGTGGGGCCGCGTGGGCCCTTCGGCCTGCGGCACAGGCGAGAGACCCGAGGCCCCCCGCCGCCCCGCCCCCTTACCTGTCTATTTAAGAGGGGGGCGGGAGGCCTCTTCTTCTTCCTCCTTCGCTCGCCTGCTCCCGAATCGCCGCCGCCGCCTACGTCACTGCCTGCCCAAATCCATACCTTTTTTCCTTCGCCCGTCGCTCTCCTCGCCCGTCGGCCATGGCCTGGCCTCGTTCCCGTGTCACCGAAGCCAAGCTCGAGCGCCTGGTGGAGCGCGGGCTCCTATGTCCATGAACCGATCTTGTGGAGTGGATGGCTCCGGGCGACGAGGCCGTCCCCTCCCCTGCCGATGGGTATGTCGTGTCTTTCGTCCCCTTTCATGAACGGGGTTTGGGGCTTCCCCCTCATTCTTTCCTCCGCGGACTCCTTCAACTACAGGATTGAGCTCCAGCATCTCAACCCTAACGGGCTGCTGCACGTCGCCGTGTTCGTGGCTCTGTGCGAAGGATTCCTCGGAATCGACCCCCACTTCGATCTCTGGAGGTCCTACTTCCATGTCGAGGAGGTGAAGAAAGACGGGCGGCTGACGCCGCTCGGCTGCGCTGGGATCCGGCTGCGCTCGCGCCAGGGCGAGAACTACCCCAAGCTTCCTCTGACGACCACCAACAAGGGCTGGCATCCCCGGTGGTTCTACCTGCGGAGCGACCCGGCCGCTCCTCTCCCGGCCTTTACGGGGAGGACCATCGAGGAGCGGCCGGATTCCTGGCATTGGGGCTCGACTAAGGCGGAGCGGCCACACCTGACCGGTCTCCATGCTGCGGTCCTCCGCCTTCGCGAGCGGGGGGTCACCGGCCCCGGGATCATCGCGGCGTACCACGCGCGCCGCGTTCTTCCGCTGATGGCTCGCCGGCTGAGGCTGGACCAGCTGACCCTGGTGGCAGATTGGACGGGGTCGGTTATGTCCATTGGGGCCCTCTCAGATGAGGAGGTGCGCGCCCGCCTTCGCGAAGCTGTGGCGCGCGACTCCTCGGCGTATCCGATGCGGGATCACCCCGTCATGCGCCCCGTGGGCGACTCCCTCATCCCGGTGAGTTTTCGGGGTTTTTCCGTTTATCTTCGTTGTGTATTTTTTAACCTAACGAGTCATTCATGTCTCTTTTTCTCCAGCAGCCCCTGGTCTACAAACCCTCTCGGCCCCCGCTCCCTGAAGATGCGGCCGCTCGGGCTCTGAACCGTGAGCGAGCAGAGGCCGCTCGTTTGAAGAAAGCGGCTGCCGAGAGGAAGAAGGAGAAGAAGCGGCTGGCCCGTGAGAAGGCCGAGGAGGAGTACCGCCAGCGGCGCTTGCACGCCCGACAGGACGGGTTGTGGAGCGAGGATCAGGGTCCCTTCGAGGGGGCTTTGATTTCGTCTCGGATTCCTCCGATGGGTCCACGTCGAGCCTTCCGACCTCCCGGCGCGAGTCCGCGGTGGATTGGGGAGCGCTGGACGCCGAGGAGCCGTCGGGTGGCGGCGACTCTACGCCGATGCAGCCGCCAACTCGGCCGCCGCGCGAAGTCCCTCGTGGCGCCAGCTCCCCGACCCGAGAGCGGACTCCGCCGAGGGGCGACCCGAGCAAGCGGCCGCGAGAGGAAGGGTCGGGGTCGGGGGCGGCTCCCCCAGCCAAGCGACCGTCCCGGGGTTTTCCCTTGTCGTCTCGGTAAGTCTCTTCTCCCTTCTTCGTTTGTCCTCCTTACCCCTGTCGAGACGCGTGTGTGAGGCCTTCTTTTGTCCGCAGGAGGGGAAGTCAGGTTACCCCTTTAGGACTGGCGCCAGCCAAGCGACTCGCACGCCGGATCTCCGAGGCGGCGACGAGCCAAGGGATCGACCTGAGCAGCCCTCCGGTGGGAGGGGTGCTTGACCTGCTCACTTCCCAATAGCAGCTCGTCGCGGCGTCGGGCGCCGAGGCCGTGCCCACAGCTGGGGTGATTCCGGAGGCCCTCGTCGGGCTATGCTTTCCGCCCGCGGACGAGCCGGCCGGAACAGAAGACGCCGCGCCGCCCGAGGTGATTGCACCGACCGGGGACGTGGTCGGGGAGGAGGAGCTAGTGCCTTCCGCGCCCGGCCCTGACCAGGAAGATTCCGTCCTCCCGGCCCAAGCGGTCGGACGTTCTTCTGAGGAGGGGACGGAGAGGGCCGATGAGGCCCCGAGTCACCTGGCGCCGGTGGACAGTCGGGAGGAGGAGGAGGCGGGGCCGATTTCTGTCCCGCCCGAGCGCCCGGGCGGCTCGGTAGACGGCACCCCGCGGGGAGGGCCTGCTTCGGAGCCAGCCGGGGCTCCGAGTGGCGCCGATCGCGAGGAGGAGGTCCTCCCTGCTCTCGGCCACCGTCGCTGTCTCGGCCGACCCGTCGCTCGGCTTAGGCGGATTCACGGTGCTCCCTTCTCCCGCACCTTCGATCCATGCAGCGGCAATGTCGGCCGCTCTCGCGGGGGGAGAGACGGCGGGATCGAGCTCGGGTCAGGGGATCCGTCCCGGAGCCGCCACCCTGTCGGGCCGCGAGGTCGTTCAGGCCGGGGCGGACCCCTTCGCGTTCGGGGGTCCTCGCATTTCTTGGACCGACCGCGCCTCGGGCGAAGTCGTCTTCTCCCTGGACGACGCCGAGGAGAACGACGAGGCTTCCCGGGTTCGCGCCGGGATCGGGCTAGCGGTCCGGTCGCTGAATTCCGCCTTGGACGCCATTCGCGACGTCGCCATTCCTTGCTGGGAGGTAACTTTTCTTTCACTCTGTTTTTTTCTCTTTCTTCTTTTCCCAAGTTGACTCTGACTCCGGCTCGGTTTTCGCAGTCCCTGATGGCCCGTAGCCGGGATAAGTCCCTCTTCCTGCGCCGGGAGAGGGATTCGTGGGACCGTCTGTCCTCGATCACCGCCGAGCGCGATGCCCTGAGGGAGCAGCTGGCGGCCGCCCGCCGAGAGATCACCATCGCCCGTGAAGATGCGCGGGGTGAGTTCGAAGGGCGAGTGGCTGGGGCCCACCAGGAGATCGAGTCCTTGAAGGGGCGGCTCCAAGAGGCGTGTGAGCATGCCGAGGATGCCGACAAGCTCAAGTACGACGTCATGGTCTCCTGGGAGAGGGACTCGGCAGCTCGGGAGCAGGTCAGGCTGGGCCTGGTCCGTGAGGTGGAGCGCCTGAAGGCCGACTGGACCGCATCACCGCCGTCCTCGACGGGACTCGCACTCTGCTGGCTCGGGCGGCGGCGGAGTGTGACGAGGCCAAGCGGCTCAGCGAGGCGCAGGCCCGTGACCTCGAGGCTGCGGAACAGGCTCTTGCGGCTGAGCGGAGTTCCCGCGTGGAAGCCGAGGTGATGTGCGCCTCCTTGGGCGAGGCGGCGGTGAGGATCGCGCGACTATCGAGGGTCTCGAGACCGAAGCGCGCAACCTCGAAGGGCTGCTGAGGGATCGCGCGACTATCGAGGGCCTCGAGACCGAAGCGCGCAACCTCGAAGGGCTGCTGCGGCAGGAGGGGGACGAGTACGACGCCCTCCGCACGGAGGTCGGTGTTGTTCTCGACGACCTTGGGATGAGGTCGCAGCGAGGGCCGAGCTCGCTGCTCGTCGACACCAGCCGTATCCCAGCTCGGGCTCGGGCCATGGCGAGCGATGGGCTCTTCCTCGGGGTGCGCCGTGCCTTCGCCGTCGCCCGCTCCCACTACGCCGAGATCGCCATGGAGTGCCTCGCCGACGGGTTTGCTCCTGACACGACGCCGGAGGGGGTGGTGGCGCTTGAAGAGGAGGTGTCGTCGCTGGCCTCTGTCCTCGCCGCCAAGACTGCGGAAGAAGAAGGGTCGTGGGCGCCCTGATTAGTTTTTTCTTTTCTTTTGGTTTTCAGACAATCTCATTTACTTTTGTAATGAACTTAATCGTCTGTGTCATTAATGCTCGGCCTTTCCCGTTTCCTTGGCTAAGAGTCAGGGCACGCCTGAAATGAAGTGAGCCGTGCGGTTTACTAGTGAGCCTTTGAGCCGTTGCCACTGGGGCCTTTGCTCTTTTAGCGTTCTGACTAGCGAGCGCATATCGCTTCATTAGCAAGTACCCTTTTTTCTTAGTCTTGGGTATGTGAATTTGCCGAGAGTCAAGGACCCAGGGGACGCAGGTTAGCCCCCGAGTGACGTCCGACCCTTGGCCAGGAGACCAGGGTCGGGCGTCACTTCTTGAAATGAAAGGAATACGTTCGAATAATGATAGGTAGCCTAGAGTAATCAGGGATAGAAGCGACGTAGCTGCTCAATGTTCCAGGCGTTAGCGTACTCCTCTCCTTTCACGTTCTTTAGCTTGTACGAGCCAGGCCGGAGGACCTGGGAGATGATGAATGGACCTTCCCAAGGCGACGAAAGCTTGTGCTTGCCTTTATTGCTTTGGACGAGGCGTAGCACCAGATCGCCGACCTGGAACGCGCGGCCCCTGATGCGCCGGTCATGGTAACGCCGTAGGGACTGTTGGTATTTTGCCGAGTGAGCCAAAGCGACCTCCCTGGCCTCTTCCAGCTGATCGACTGCGTCCTCGAGAGAGGTTTGATTGCCTTCGTCGTCGTACGCACGGACACGCGGAGACCCGTAATCGAGGTCGGTCAGGAGTACGGCTTCCGACCCGTGCACCATGAAGAACAGGGTGAAACCTGTCGCTCGACTCGCCATCGTGCGCAGGCTCCAGATCACCGCCGGGAGCTCTTCGATCCAACGCCCTCCAAACTTTTTCAAACGCTCGAATATTCGGGGTTTGAGCCCTTGCAGGATCATCCCGTTCGCGCGTTCTACTTGCCCGTTCGTGCGAGGATGTGCGACGGCGGCCCAGTCGACCCATATGTGGTACTCATCGCAGAATCGCAGGAATTTCTTCCCGGTGAACTGGGTTCCGTTGTCTGTGATGATCGAATTGGGCACGCCGAAGCGATGGACGATGTCGAGGAAGAACTTGACGGCCTCTTCCGATCGGATGGTCGCAATCGGTCGGACCTCTATCCACTTGGTGAACTTGTCGACGGCGACGAGCAAGTGGTCGAAGCCCCCGGGCGCCTTCTTGAGGGGCCCGACCATGTCCAACCCCCAGACTGCGAACGGCCAGGTGATGGGGATCGTTTGGAGGGCTTGCGCAGGAAGGTGTGTTTGTCTCGCATAGAACTGACACCCTTCACAGGTGCGCACGATCTCAACGGCATCCTTCACGGCCGTCGGCCAGTAGAACCCTTGTCGGAACGCGTTTCCGACAAGGCTGCGGGGTGCGGCGTGGTGGCCGCACGTGCCCCCATGGATGTCCCTCAACAGCTCCTTGCCCTGATCAAAGGGGATGCACCGTTGGAGGATTCCCGTGGGGCTGCGTCTGTACAGCTCGTCCCCTACGATCGCGTAGGATTTGGCGCGCCGAGCAATACGGCGGGCCTCTGTTTTATCCGTCGGGAGTTTCTCCTGTAGCAAGTAGTCGAGGAAGGGCTGTCGCCAATCCGGAGCGCCGGAGTCTGGCGCTTGGTCCTCGGTCAGCGTTGCGGCGGCAAGGGCGAGTAGGTCGGACAGGGCTTGATCGGTCGGCTCGGCGCCGACCTCCGACCCTTCCGTGGCTTTGGCCTCGTCCTCGCCAGCCCCCGAGCCTGGAGCAGTCCGCTTCGGGAGACCTTGGCCGTGGGGCCCGGCCTGTGCCAGGCGGGGGAGCTTTATCGATGGGCTTTGTTGGTCACTGGCGAAGATCCCGGTCGGGACGGGTTCCCGGCCGGACGCTTTCTTGGCCAGTGCGTCGGCGGCCTCGTTAAACCGCCTTTTGATGTGCCGTAGCTCAAGGCCATCGAATTTGTCCTCGAGCTTCCGTACCTCTTGGCAATACGCGGCCATGGTCTCGCTTTCGCAACTCGACTCTTTCATGACCTGATTGACCACGAGTTGGGAATCGCCTCGAATCTCGAGGCGTCGAATTCCCAATTTGACAGCTATCTTCAAGCCGTTGATCAGGGCCTCATACTCGGCCGCGTTGTTGGAGGCCGGGAAATGCAGTCGGATCACGTATTTCATTCGTACCCCGAGGGGCGAGACGAAAACTAAACCGACTCCCGCTCCTGTGCGAGTCAACGAGCCGTCAAAGTACATCACCCAGTACTCCTGATCGACAGGGGCTGCGGGTAGCTGAACCTCGGTCCATTCTGCGATGAAGTCGGCGAGGGTCTGGGACTTAATGGCCGTCCGGGAGGCGTAAGTAATGCCCTGACCCATCAGTTCCGTGGCCGACTTCGAGATCCGACCTGTCGAGTCAGGGCTGTTTATAATCTCGCTGAGGGGAAAGGAGCTCACCACTGTGACTGGGTGCGAGTCGAAGTAGTGGCGGAGCTTCCTTTTGGAGATGAGGACAGCGTACATCAGCTTCTGGATCTGCGGGTACCTCGTTTTGGTGTCTCCGAGCACCTCGCTTACGAAGTAAACCGGGCGCTGCACCTTGAGAACGTGCCCCTCTTCTTCGCGCTCCACTACCAACGCTGCGCTCACCACTTGTGTGGTTGCCGCAATGTAGAGGAGAAGGGGTTTGCCCGTATTCGGCGGGACCAAGATCGGCGGCTTCGTCAAGACCGCCTTGATGTGATTTAGCGCCGTTTCGGCCTCCTCCGTCCAAACGAACCGCTCGGACTTCTTCAAGAGTCGGTACAGAGGGAGGACCTTCTTGCCGAGACGCGAGATGAACCGACTCAACGCGGCCAGGCACCCAGTGATCTGTTGCACCGCTTTCAGGTCCCGAATCGGGCCCATCTTGGCGATGGCGTCGATCTTCTCTGGGTTGGCTTCTATCCCTCGGTGAGACACGATGAAGCCCAGGAGCATCCCTCTGGGTACCCCAAAGACGCATTTTTCGGGGTTGAGCTTAACGTCATTCGCCCTGAGTTTGGCGAACGTCTTTTCCAAGTCGGCTACGAGTTGGTCGGCCTGCTTGGACTTGACAACGATGTCGTCCACATATGACTCAACGGTCGGTCCGATGAGTTTGTCGAAACACCTAAGCATACACCGTTGGTAAGTGGCGCCGGCGTTTTTAAGCCCGAACGGCATCGTCACGTAACAATACGACCCGAACGGGGTTATGAAGGAAGTCGCGAGTTGATCGGACTCCTTCATAACTATCTGGTGGTATCCTGAATACGCATCAAGAAAGCATAAGGTTTCGTACCCCGAGGTAGAGTCGACTATCTGGTCTATGCGTGGCAAAGGAAAAGAGTCCTTTGGGCATGCTTTGCTAAGCGAAGTATAATCAACACACATTCTCCATTTCCCATTCTTTTTTTGTACAAGGACGGGATTGGCTAACCACTCGGGATGATACACTTCCTTGATGAAACCGGCCGCCAGAAGCTTCGCGATCTCCTCGCCGATTGCCCTGCGCTTCTCGTCGTCGAAGCGCCGGAGGCGTTGCTTCACGGGACGGGACCTGGACCGGATGTCCAAGGAATGCTCGGTGACCTCCCTCGGAATGCCCGGCATGTCCGAGGGCTTCCACGCGAACACGTCGACGTTCGCGCGGAGGAAGTCGACGAGCGCGCTTTCCTATTTGGGGGACAGCTTGGTCCCAATCCGCGCCACCTTCTCACTCGGGTGGTCGGAGTCCAGTTGGACCTCCTTGGTGCCTTCGAGCGGCTCGAATGACGCCGACCCGTGAATGAAGTCGGGCGCCTCCTCGACGAGTCGCGCCCTTATCGGGGTGAGCTCTTCGGTCGACGCGATGATGGCCGATGCCAACTCGCAGCTTTCCACCTCGCATTGGTGAGCCCGTTGGAATGACGCTCCCACCGTGATCACCCCCTTCGGCCCTGGCATTTTGAGCTTGAGGTAGGTGTAGTTGGGGACGGCCATGAACTTCGCGTAGCATGGGCGGCCCAAGATGGCGTGGTAGGATCCATGGAATCCCACCACCTCGAACGTGAGGGTCTCCGTCCGGAAGTTGGTCGGAGTTCCAAACATAACGGACAGGTCGATTTGCCCGAGTGGGATGGCCTGTTTACCGGGGACCACTCCGTGGAATGGTGCCCCTGTCGGACGGATACGTCCTCGGTCAATCCCCATGGCGTCTAGCGTGTCAGCGTAGAGGATGTTGAGCCCGCTCCCGCCGTCCATCAGCACCTTGGTGAGGCGCTTGCGTCCTATGACCGGGTCGACCACTAAGGGGTACTTGCCCGGTCTTGGGACAAATTGCGGATGGTCGGCCCGATCGAAGGTGATGGACGCCTCCGACCACTTGAGGAAGGTCGGGGTCGCCGGTTCGGCGGCGTACACCTCTCGGCGCTCCACCTTGGCTCGCCCTTTGCTCACCGACGCCTCTGTCCCGCCAAAGATCATCAGGCATCCGTCTGGCTCCGGATAGGGGTCGGCGTCCATGTTCTCTCCCGCCCCCAACTCCTTCGGGGCCAGGTCGGACTTCCTTGGTCGTGGTGCCGGCTTCTGGGGTCCCCCAGCCATGAATTTCTTCATGAGGGAGCAGTCCTTGTACAGGTGCTTAACAGGATACTCATGGTTCGGGCACGGCCCGTTCCACTTCCTCTCGAAGTGGTCGGGGACCTCTCCTGTCGGGGGTTTGGAGGTCGGCTTGGGGTCGGCCGCGGCCACCAGGGCGGCCTCACCGTCGTGGCGCCTGCCCTTGCCCTTCTTCTTCTTCTTGGCGGGGGGCCCCGACGGGCCCTCCTCGGCTGCCTCCGTCTGCTTGCCCTTCGGCTCGGCAGACTGGTGGAAGATGGCCCCTACTGCCTCCTCACCGGCCGCGTGACTCGTGGCGATGTCGAGCAGCTCCTTTGCTGTACGAGGGCTCTTCCGCCCGAGCTTGTGGACGAGGGACTTGCACGTCGTTCCTGTGAGGAACGCCCCGATGACATCAGCGTCAGCGAGGTTGGGGAGTTCGTTACACTGCCGGGAGAAACATCTGATGTACTCTCGGAGCGTCTCCCCCTGCTTCTGCCTGCAGTTCTTGAGGTCCCATGGGTTCCCAGGGCGATTGTAGGTCGCCTGGAAGTTCCCCACGAAGACTTCCCTCAAGTCGGACCAGCTCCTGATTTGTCCCGCGGGGACATGTTGGAGCCAAGCCCGTGCCGAGTCGGCCAGATGGAGTGGCAGGTTGTGGATGATAAAGTCATCGTCGTCGGCTCCTCCGGCCCTGCAGGCGAGTCGGTAGTCCTCAAGCCAGAGCTCAGGATCGGTTTCCCCGTCGTACCTTGGGAAGTTCGACGGGGCTCTAAAGTTGGCGGGGCGAGGAGCCGCTCGGATCCGTGAGCTAAAGGCCCACGGTCCCGGCACGTCCGGGCTCGGCGTCCTCTCGCCCTCGTCGTCGTCGTCGTATCGGCCGCCACGGCGAGGAGCGCGCCCTCGCTGCCGTTCGGGCTCGGCCTCGGGGAGCCGTCGGCGGCGGGCGTTCAGGATGCTCCGGGCGTCCTGGATCGGGCCGACCCGTTTCAGGATCGGAGCCTGAAGAGCCGCGCGTTCGGCGGGGGGCTGGTGCACCGATACTCCTTGCTGGTCGCGTCCGCCGCGCCCGCCGGTCGGCTGCCTCGAGGCCTCGCGGTGGCTCACCTGCGACGCTCGTCGTCGCGATTGCGAACTCTCGGCCTGCTGAGCCGCAGCTCGCTCCAGAAGTTCACCGAGTTCCCGCTGGGCCTTGCGAGCTTCGGGTGTCGCCGGCGGGGGGAGTCCTCGCACGAGCATGGCCGCGGCGGCTATGTTCTGCCCGGCGCGGGCGAAATGCGGGGGCGGGACGCCGTCATCGTTGACGATTTGGCGCTGCACGTCCCGCGCACGGCCCCGTGCCGGAGCCGCATCTCCAATCTGCAGAAGCTCGCGCTCGATGCGCTCTCGCTCCCGCTCGACCCGCGCGCTCCTGTTCCAAAAGGAGGCGGGCCTCTTGGAGCTCCTCCCGGCGTTGTCGAGCGTTGCCGGCGTGAGAGTGTCGCGGTGAGGTGGCTGCTCTTCTTGGGGCTGGCTGCCTTGCTGGCGCCGCGGCCTGGACTGCGGCCGCAGCAGCCGCGGGCGCGTCGTGCGCCAGGCGATCTTCTTCCGGGCCCGCCGGCCCCGAGCTGCTCTCGCTCGCATCTCCCACCGCCCCTTCGGGGGTGTCCGCCATGAAGCACTCCCGGGAGGGGTGGTGGCTGTCCCCGATGAGCTCGGTGTTCGACGTCTCCGAGACGGAGTCGTCTAGGAGGTCGAAGACCGACTCAGAGACGTGATCGATCATTCCGACAAACTCGCTGTCTGCCGGGGCGCGGCTTAGGAGACGTGTCACCAGTCGCGACACGACCTCGGCCGCGTTACGTAAACCGCAAGGGGCCGTATACGGCGGGATGGAATCCAGCGTCTCCGTGGGGAGCGGGATTCCTCCCACAAGCTGAGTGGCAACGTTTGCCAGGGCGAACCTGACGCAGCGCGAGTCCTCCTGAGTGGGCCGTGGCCCCAGGAAGGTCTCCAGCTGCCTCCACAGCAGGGTCTCGTCGGCGCTCGGACGAGGGTCGCTAGCCTCGTCGTCACTGGTGCCGATGTCGAGATTCGCGAGAGCCTCGGTGGCGGTCACGAAGTTGGCGTCAAGGGTGTCGACCGGGGACGTGGGGGCGGCCCTCGCTAGGTCCCCATCGACGGTGACGACGAAATCCAGACTTTCGAGACGCAGCCGCGTCCCGGCGGCCCAGCTAAAACCACCGGTGGCCATCCGAAGCCTGATGATCGCCGAAACGCGCAAAAGTCCCCTACCTGGCGCGCCAACTGTCGGTGCAAGAAATCACCAACTAGTAAATTTAGTGGATTGCGCGTTTAGGCTCGGATGGTTCGCGAGAGGACACAAGGAATTATACTGGTTCAGGCACGAACGCCCTACGTCCAGTGTCGATCAGCTCGTGTTACTCATGTTGCTCGTAGTAGGGGTTACAAGCGGTCGAGAGAGAGGAGAAGCCTCAAGTCTCTGTGAATGTCTAAGTGTGTGATTCGTCTGTTCGTCTAGTTCTCCCTCCCTAAAGCCTTGCTTTTCTTTTTTATACCTCTGGGGAGAGCCCTCTTACAAGGCGTATTCGACAAATAATAAATAACCAACAACCGGAAGCTTGCTGAAGAAGCCCCGCCGCCTGCGGTACACTGTGGGTAAGGCCGGAGTAGGTCCTAGTCCTGAGCCCGCTAGGATCCTGTTCCCCCCCTTGCGGCGCCTGCGGGGCGGCTCGAAACAGTGCGCGTCACATCTTTCTGCCACTTCGAGCAGCGCGCGGTGAGGCCAATTAATGTTACTAGGTCATGCGGTAGATATGCGGCGATGCGCTCCTCCTTGTTCCCTTCCGCGCCGGGTCCCCCTGATGTCCCACGCCATCCTGGCCCGACGCCGACCCGGGCGAGGCGGAGAAGGGTCGGGCGAGGCGGAGAAGGGTCGGCCGTGGCGACGCGGGGTCGGCCAGGGTGACGCGGGGTCGGCCAAGGTGACGCGGGGTCGGCCGAGATGACGCGGGGTCGGCCGAGGCGGGGAAGGGTCGGCCGAGGTGACGTGGGGTCGGCCGAGGCGCTGCGGGGCCGCCGGCCCCCCTCTCGCTCGACGTTTCCCTCGCCAGCCTGGCTTATGGATTTGCTTACGCCTATCTCCTTCTCAAAATAGCGGGGTCCCACCTGTCGGTGAGTGGGTCGGATATTGATATTCGACACTATTCTTGCCATGTAGGATGGAGATCCATACCTGCCACCAAAAATCGTATCATGATGTCGGCTTCATGGATCCATGCATGGTAAATTCCGTAGTTGTAGCCAGTAAGCCACTAGACACGGTGGACAACATATACTTGTACCTGGAGAGACAAAGAAGCAAGACTTACATTTTTTGCCATACAATTTCAAGTGAGTACTTCTCTCTATGTATGTATAACTTTAAGACTTTGTTCTCAATACTTGTGCATGTATTTATATATATATACATACAGCTTCCACTGGATACTGCTTGTGATAATCATAAACACCGGTCAAATTATTGTCATGGACTCACTGCGGAAACCACAAGGGGATTACCAAGCAGTTTTAGACTTGATTGACATGGCATGGACACGTTTCCGTGTGAAACAAAAAGGAAATTTCAAACAAAAATTGGATGTGAAGACGGACTTTCCGGTACGTGGCTGGTGTACCCGCATATCTCGTAAAATCACACTAATATATAGTTGTTACGTCTAACTTTGTTCTTCTCCACTTTCAGTGTGCCAGACAAGAAGAAGGGACGAATCTATGCGGATACTACGTCTGCCAGTGGATCCATACCTTTATTTCTCCCAAAAAAGCGACTCACGAAGAACTCATGGTATGAATTAAAACAATTCATACTTGCATATGACTTGTTCTGTAATGTGTATGATCTAGTGTTATCCAATGGATAATGAGATTATTAGTGTATATGGAAATTAGATTATTAGTGTACATGGAAATTAGATTATTAGTGTATATGGAAATTAGATTATTAGTATGGAAATATTAGTGTATATGGAAATTAGATTATTAGTGTATATGGAAATTAGATTATTAGTATGGAAATATTAGTGTATATGGAAATTAGATTATTAGTGTATATGGAAATTAGATTATTAGTGTATATGGAAATTAGATTATTAGTGTATATGGAAATAAGATTATTAGTGTATATGGAAATTAGATTATTAGTGTATATGGAAATTAGATTATTAATGTATATGGAAATTAGATTATTAGTGTATATGAAAATATGATTATTAGTGTATATGGAAATATGATTATTAGTGTATATTTATTATGAATATATTTATTATACTTTGTTATTTCATGTATACTTTGTTAATTCATCTAAACTTTGTTATTTCATGTAAACTTTATTACTTGTTTAGAAATGATTATTAGTTATTGATTATTGTTTAGAAATGATTATTAGTTATTGTTTAGAAATAATTATTAGTTATTGTTTAGAAATGAATGTGTTAGGAAATTTTATAATTATATGCAAAATTTATTTATTATATGAATGAATGATTATTAGTTACTTGTTTAGAAATGATTACATGCAAAATTTATTTATTATATGAATGAATGTTGTCATTTGTGATTAATGCAGAGGATGTTTTACCATGAAGAGCTCCCAATGTCACAAAAAGCAAAAGCTATTGCGGACCAACTATTTGGATTCATTATGGACCAAGTTATAAATCCACTGGGAGAGTACCACCATGACGGACGCGCTATCGCTCAATTGGACTCCCTTTCCGCTCCTTCTTTCAGTTCTGCTCGTTAATTGTAAATAACTTTTAAATGCTCTAACTTTTGTATTGGCTGATCTCAAATGTTTATATGTGAATGTTCGAGAAAAATGCAATCAAAGTCGGGTCAAAATCAATTGACAATTGCGACGACTTCAATCTTATTGCGTGAAAGATCGTGTACGACATACGACATATGACGCGCAGACACGTAGACGCGTAGAATTGTATATAACTAACACAAATATCAAACATTTAAAAAAAATAACCAAAACAGCCTTTGGTACCGGTTGGTAACACCAACCGGTACCAAAGACCGTCCCCCTAGCCTACGCGGGAGGGGCCTTTGGTACCGGTTGGTGTTACCAACCGGTACCAAAGGCCCCCTTTGGTACCGGTTCTGGACCCGGTACCAAAGGCCGACTCCTTTAGTCACGGTGTCGCAGTACCGGTTCCAGAACCGGTACCTATGAAGGTTATAACCCGGTACTGATGAGCATCTCTCCAGCAGTGAAAGCATGGATGCTGATGCCGATGTCGATGTCTCTATGAATTGGAGCGTGCGGTAGGCTAGTAGGCAGGTCATTAACTTTATTCTGCAATATTTATTTGACCGAATCATTGCCAGAGGGCTGTGGTCTAGCACTTTGCACCTATGACATGATGCATTGACCATAAAGTCGTCCTCGACTCTTTGTGCACGTCGTATTTGCGACGTCGTCGTGTAGCGCGTGTATTGACCGGAACACGAGCTTGTGACACCCGGTCGAATTTGTATACAGTCCAGTTGTGGCCTATACAAGTGCAAGTGCATATGTTTAGTATTATATGACTAGTTGAGTAAGGGTGGAACCAGCTTATAAGGCTTTGTCCTCTAGCCATAGCACCTTTAGGTTAACCCTTTTACACGAAACGAGGACGAAAGTGTAAAAAGGGTACATGCTATGTGTAAGTGGGCAAGCCCCAATAGAAGGGCGGCGCTGTGTGGCTTTGGAGTACAGGGTGTTCCTATGAGAACGCCGCGGCGCAACATCAGAAGTGTGTGGATAAACTGGAATGTATCTCCATGCTAGTTAACACACATCTGAGCTGCCAAGACTTTCGTTTCTTTGGCCGCATGACAAATTAGCCGTCGTCTTGGTTACCATGGCGGCTTGGCCGCCATGGAAATGATCATGGCAGTTAACTGCAAAGAAAGTCGAGTTCCGGTGACAACCTATGTTTGGTGGATTTCGCTTAGCAGTCAGTTGCCAAGAATAATTTTCTTGGTATTTTTCTAGGCACATAATTGGCGGTTTTAGCTATGTTTGGTGGATTTCGCTTAGCAGTCAGTTGCCAAGAATAATTTCCTTGGTATTTTTCTAGGCACATAATTGGTGGTTTTAGCTGCCAAGGAAATTTCAGATTCGTGTAGTGAACTCCATCTCCATTCATACGAAAGCAGGAATGTCAGGTATGTCAACGTTAGCCACTACCGTTATCCCTTAGTTTGCCGTGTGCCGTCCACGGCAAAGTCCGTACAACAGCAACATCTGACGGCAAAGCAGGCTTTGCCGCGGACTTTGCCGTGTGCTTTTTATCGCGCACACGGCAAACAACTTTGCCATGTGTTTTGTGAGGCACACGGCAAAATAAAGCAAATGGACGGCGCGGGACGGTGACGGCGTGAGATACGGCAAGGGGGTCAATTTTGCCGTGTGCCGCCTGCACGGCACACGGCAAAGAATGGCAACTTTGCCGTGTGCCGCCTGTATGGTACACGGCAAAGGATGGTAACTTCGCCGTGTGCCAGCATTAGCACACGGCAAAGTTTTTACCAAAACTGCTAGAAATGGTCACTTTGCCATGTGCTATGGTCATAGCACACGGCAAAGTGACCAAACAATTTCTGTTTTTATTGTTTTTTCGCGTATAAAGTTCCCCACTCAAACACACATCACAGTTATCATACATATATCACAACAAACATCACAAGTACCTTAAGTTCACAATTAAGTATGATAAGTTCACAAGTGAAGTACGACAAGTTCACAATTATTAGCACGTCAAGTTCACAAGTACCACAAACATCACTGATGTGGGTGGTCCGGTGAGGGTTTAGGTGGGAACAACTGGTGTGCAGGGAATGGTAGCTCTTCCTCCCCTCAATTCCGAATGTCCCTGTTCTCTAGCCATTCATTCCGCATCTGTTCTCTAGCGATGTAGTTTTTCACTAGTATCTATATTGTTGTGCTCAATTGGGTGTTGAAGCAGTAGAAAGCTAACATGAAACTTGCGTCAATTAGATGAGGTAACCAACATAATATACAGTGCAGTTCCTGTGGTGACCTTTGTTTCATGACATGTTTTGAATTTCTGAACTTCAGATGCATGCATAACAAACACAAACAGTAGAGAAATGGAAGCCAAGGCCGTACCTAGTGGTTCTTAAGTAAAAGGATATTCAAAGCAAACTATAGGCAACATGCCATCATGCTCTACTAGTATGTGAATAACATAATCAACTTTCCTTTTACTCAATCATGAAGTGCTTCAAATGCTTCTTTGATTGTGATGACTTCTGCATAAACATCTTGCATTGTTGGTCGATCTTTTGGTGTCTCCATAGAGCATGAGAGACCGAGTTTAAAAAGATGCATGATGCAGCTTTCCGCACAAGTTGTTGCATTATTTCTTTGGTCCAATTTGTTATCCACATCTCCGTCTTGAGAACTTGGAGTGATAAAAGGATCTAGAACTTCACCAATCTTTTGGGGAAATGCTTTTTCCACAAATTTGTGAAGGTTCAAACCATTAGTAAACAGCTCATCTGTTGGACGCTTCCCTGTGAGCATTTCCAAGATGATAATTCCATAGCTATAGACATCGCCTTCAGTTGAGAGTTTGCTCCCGAAGCCATATTCTGTAATATTAATTGAATTGATAAAAATAATATATCTTAATGTTGGAAAACCATAAAAGAATCGTGTTAAATAGTGGAAAAGGAAAACATGAATATAGAAACAAAACTGGCGTAACCAGTAGGGGTTAAGACCCCTCCTATTTCATAAAAAAAAAACTGGCGTGATATTGAAAATTTCTCATTCGTGTAAGGAGATTCTCACCTGGTGCAATGTATCCAATTGATCCTCTTGGTCCCAGTAAGCTTGTAGAATTATGACGACATGAATGACTGGAACTGTGAAGAAACTTAGCTAACCCAAAGTCAGCAAGACGTGCACCCATGACATCATCAAGAAGGACATTGCTGGGCTTCAAATCACAATGGACCACAGGAGGCATGCAATGGTTGTGTAGATAATCCAAAGCAGAAGCTATGTCCGTTGCTATTGTTATTCTGGAACCCAAACTTAATGGGCTTTTCAATCCATATTTATTCAACTTAGGATAGAGCACTACTACAGAAACCATTTTTCAAGTCACTATTTTCACAGCCGGTTTTTTGAAAGTGGCGCAGAAAATATTTTCACAGTCGGTTTTTCTAGTGCTGCGGCTGGGAAAGGAAAAACCGGCTGTGATAGGTGGTTTTCACAGCCGGTTTTTTAGCCGAACCGGCTGTGAAAAGGACTAGGTTTTCACAGCCGGTTCGGCTAAAAAACCGGCTGTGAAAACCACCTATCACAGCCGGTTTTATACCTGACAAAACCTGACATTTGCAGGCTTTTTTCACAGCCGGTTTTTAAGAAAAAACCGGCTGTGATAATGCATTTTCACAGCCGGTTTTCTTTAGCCGACTGTGGAAATGTGTTTTCACAGCCGGTTTTTCTTAAAAACCGACTGTGAAAATGGCGCACCCATAACTATTTTTATGTATTACTTCACAATGGTGCACTAGAAAAGAAAAAAGAAAAATATATTTAATGGTGTTTTTATGTATGTTAATTGCTATTTATTTGATCCTTTTTATTTGGCTTGTTTTCTTCCATTTAAGTAGAGAATTGAATTATCCCTAGCAAACATTTGAAATTTTAAGAGGATGGATTCGTGAATTTTAAGAGCAAACATATGCCAAATTTTAATTGAATTTGTAAAAAAGGTCAAATTTAAATTTTGAAAGTAACCCAAACAAATTCGGATGAAAAATTTACCAACATCAAAATTGTAGGTCTCAAAGAGTTCTACAAGTCTGTTGTTGACAAGTTTTTGATTTGGAATCATTTACTCCCCAAAATTCGATTTGAAGTACTAGTATATAGAAGTCCTCCCAAGTCCCAAACCCATATGAACAGGACAATTTTTCTTTTTAATCTCCGCCCAAACCTTCTAACTAGTCTTTCTCCCTCATATGAACTTCAAAATAGCTCCTTTTTTTCCTAAAAATTCCTAAAATCATGCTCTATCAAGTTATGAAACTTAATAATGCTACTATTTTGAAAAAAAAAATCTCGTGTGAGTCTGTTTGAACAAGTCAATTTTTGAATTTCAAAAATGACAACTAGAAGCAAGTTTTTTGAACACTAAATGAAGTCAAATGAAAAAGTGATGAATACCAAAGATACGGAAATGCCTAAACCTTCTCCGAAAATTGTTGGATTTTTTTCCATGAGCCACTATTTCAATGAATGACTCCATCGCACAAAGATCTTGCCATTTTGAGAAGCCGGTACTGCACATTGTTCACAATCTCGAACCTACTCGACGCACTTCTATAGGACTTAGCGTATTCTTTAACGTTTCTGCACCGAGACAACTTTGTGTGCTCATATACAAGGTCTATCATTTTCCATAGGTGTTAGGACGCATATAAGTTGCCCCGGAGGAGTTTCGGCTTTTTTCAACAACGTTAATGATTTTTCATGCTTTATTTGAATTTCTGGGCATTTTTTTGAGAAAAAACTACGGAAATGCCTAAACCTTCTCCGAAAATTGTTGGATTTTTTCCATGAGCCACTATTTCAATGAATGACTCCATCGCACAAAGATCTTGCCATTTTGAGAAGCCGGTAATGCACATTGTTCACAATCTCGAACCTACTCGACGCACTTCTATAGGACTTAGCGTATTCTTTAACGTTTCTGCACCGAGACAACTTTGTGTGCTCATATACAAGGTCTATCATTTTTCATAGGTGTTAGGACGCATATAAGTTGCCCCGGAGGAGTTTCGGCTTTTTTCGACAACGTTAATGATTTTCCATGCTTTAATTGAATTTCTGGGCATTTTTTTGAGAAAAAAATACGGAAATGCCTAAACCTTCTCCGAAAATTGTTGGATTTTTTTCCATGAGCCACTATTTCAATGAATGACTCCATCGCACAAAGATCTTGCCATTTTGAGAAGCCGGTACTGCACATTGTTCACAATCTCGAACCTACTCGACACACTTCTATAGGACTTAGCGTATTCTTTCACGTTTCTGCACCGAGACAACTTTGTGTGCTCATATACAAGGTCTATCATTTTTCATAGGTGTTAGGACGCATATAAGTTGCCCCGGAGGAGTTTCGGCTTTTTTCGACAACGTTAATGATTTTCCATGCTTTAATTGAATTTCTGGGCATTTGTTTGAGAAAAAAATACGGAAATGCCTAAACCTTCTCCGAAAATTGTTGGATTTTTTCCATGAGCCACTATTTCAATGAATGACTCCATCGCACAAAGATCTTGCCATTTTGAGAAGCCGGTACTGCACATTGTTCACAATCTCGAACCTACTCGACACACTTCTATAGGACTCAGCGTATTCTTTCACGTTTCTGCACCGAGACAACTTTGTGTGCTCATATACAAGTTCTATCATTTTTCATAGGTGTTAGGACGCATATAAGTTGCCCCGGAGGAGTTTCGGCTTTTTTCGACAACGTTAATGATTTTCCATGCTTTATTTGAATTTCTGGGCATTTTTTGAGAAAAAAATACGGAAATGCCTAAACCTTCTTCGAAAATTGTTGGATTTTTTCCATGAGCCACTATTTCAATGAATGACTCCATCGCACAAAGATCTTGCCATTTTGAGAAGCCGGTACTGCACATTGTTCACAATCTCGAACCTACTCGACACACTTCTATAGGACTTAGCGTATTCTTTCACGTTTCTGCATCGAGACAACTTTGTGTGCTCATATACAAGGTCTATCATTTTTCATAGGTGTTAGGACGCATATAAGTTGCCCCGGAGGAGTTTCGGCTTTTTTCGACAACGTTAATGATTTTCCATGCTTTATTTGAATTTCTGGGCATTTTTTTGAGAAAAAATACGGAAATGCCTAAACCTTCTCCGAAAATTGTTGGATTTTTTTTCATGAGCCACTATTTCAATGAATGACTCCATCGCACAAAGATCTTGCCATTTTGAGAAGCCGGTACTGCACATTGTTCACAATCTCGAACCTACTCGACACACTTCTATAGGACTTAGCGTATTCTTTCACGTTTCTGCACCGAGACAACTTTGTGTGCTCATATACAAGGTCTATCATTTTTCATAGGTGTTAGGACGCATATAAGTTGCCCCGGAGGAGTTTCGGCTTTTTTCGACAACGTTAATGATTTTCCATGCTTTAATTGAATTTCTGGGCATTTTTTTGAGAAAAAAATACGGAAATGCCTAAACCTTGTCCGAAAATTGTTGGATTTTTTCCATGAGCCACTATTTCAATGAATGACTCCATCGCACAAAGATCTTGCCATTTTGAGAAGCCGGTACTGCACATTGTTCATAATCTCGAACCTACTCGACACACTTCTATAGGACTTAGCGTATTCTTTCACGTTTCTGCACCGAGACAACTTTGTGTGCTCATATACAAGGTCTATCATTTTTCATAGGTGTTAGGACGCATATAAGTTGCCCCGGAGGAGTTTCGGCTTTTTTCGACAACGTTAATGATTTTCCATGCTTTAATTGAATTTCTGGGCATTTTTTTGAGAAAAAAATACGGAAATGCCTAAACCTTGTCCGAAAATTGTTGGATTTTTTCCATGAGCCACTATTTCAATGAATGACTCCATCGCACAAAGATCTTGCCATTTTGAGAAGCCGGTACTGCACATTGTTCACAATCTCGAACCTACTCGACACACTTCTATAGGACTTAGCGTATTCTTTCACGTTTCTGCACCGAGACAACTTTGTGTGCTCATATACAAGGTCTATCATTTTTCATAGGTGTTAGGACGCATATAAGTTGCCCCGGAGGAGTTTCGGCTTTTTTCGACAACGTTAATGATTTTCCATGCTTTAATTGAATTTCTGGGCATTTTTTTGAGAAAAAAAATACGAAAATGCGCTCCGAAAATTGCTGGATTTTTTTTTCATGAGCCATTATTTCAATGCATTTTGAAAATGCCTAAACATGCTCCATCGCACAAAGATCTTCACATTTTGAAAAAAAATTTCTTTAATTTTTTACTTGAAAATTGCAATTGAAAATCATAGACCGGCTGTGAACAGTGCTGTTTCACAGCCGGTTTTCTGAAAAAACCGGCTGTGATCCTTATCACAGCCGGTTTTTTGAACCGGCTCTGTTGTTTTTTGGATAAAACCCCGGGCGCCTGTTCCCCATCCAAAACCGTCCGCCCGCGCCGCCGCCCCCCACCGCCCGCGCCCGCGCCACCCACTACAGGTGAGCCAAATCGATTCCCCGTCCGCCGCCGCCCCGCCTCGCGGGAAAAAGCTTCACTAATCCGCCTGGGTTTGGGCTGGGCAGCAAGCCTCCCTTCTCCCTCCAGCCCGACACCGAGCCGCCGCCACCCGCTCCCCACCGCCCGCGCGCGCCACCAGCTCGACACCGCCGTGCCGCCCACCTCCCTGGCCCGCGCCCCCCACCGCCCGCGACCGCGCCGCGCCGCCCCGCCCGCGACCGCTTCCTGCTCTCATGGGGAAAGGGGTTCGAGGCCTGCGACAAGGCGGCCGTGGAAGCTCCGGCTTGGCGATGGCGTCGCTGCCCCTTCCCACCTCCGCGCCGATGCGCCACCACTGGATGCAGGTTTGTTCCTCGCTTGCCCTAACTCTCCTCAAACCCTAGATCCCCGTGCCTAATTTCTCAATTGGACTGCCCGATTCATGGTGGTTCATGCTCCATGTTGCTGTTAAGCGTGCCATAATCCCTGCAATTGTACTAAAGCTTGAGGAAGTTACTAATTTTGTTGTCTACTAGGCAGTGTATACATGTTGTGTAAATGGTTTCTGATTTGAATGAGATGAAGACATGTTTAATTTGTTCTATCACATTGGTATTTCACTGAATCAATTTTGGCAGCCAACAGTATAGGGTAGCCACCTTTGTTGATAAAGCATTGTCCATAACTGAATCACATTGGTATACACTGAGAGCTTGTCAGTTGAAATTATCACTTGTCCATAAATTAAAAGATTAGATAACAAATGACACAATTATTCAGTTGGACATGGTAAAACCATACAACATTCAGTTGTTATCTATCTGATATGGGACAAGTGTTTAGGCATTGATGCAGCATAAATTTGGAATATTGGTAATCACCACCATTATGCAATAGTGAAACATAGGTGAAATAGTTTACTTTGGCAACATATCTTGAACAGTGACTTTTGTTTGCAGATTACGCCATGGCAATAGGCAAACTATGCACCAGAAAATATATTACGAATTTGCTGGTTATTACTTTCATGTTCTTCATTTGTGCCTGCAGCAAGATAGTAAAATAATTATCAGAATGCATCATTGAATCCTACAAGTTCAGTCCAACTGTCCAAGATACTAATTTGTGAAACTACTTAGGAAACATCTAAATTATTTTCTATCGAACCTCCTGGTAAACATCTAGGTATCTACTGAATATTAGAATGTGATGTATGAGATTTATCAATTTACATATATGTATATCTTTCCTGAGTCTTTGTTATCTGCTGGGACACTTTTTATGAGTCCTCTTGATAATATCTGCTATCATATTGAAGCAATAATGCTTGAGACTAAAAAAACCCAGGAGTTGCGGTATAAGTAACGATTAACATTGCAACATATAAATGATGTTTCCAGGTCCATTTGGATTATTTCCAGCACTGGATATTCAGAGCAGCTATGTGCTCTTTATTGCCAGTTTGTCCTGTCACTGAATGAGTTCTCTGAGTTGACTTCTCTATTTTGTTTAACAGTCGGATCGAAGAGGAATGAGAGGGGAGAGGATTATAGCCCAAGTATTCTGAATTTTAACTCTCATGCACTTATAGCATTCACAGTTCTAAAGTGAAAAGAGATGCCCACTGAGTCCCAGAAAACAGGTATAACCTTAAGCATGAATTTTCTTCTCTTGCATATGTTCTTCATGTCTGCATATGTTGGAGTGATGTTGATCAAATCAAATTGGCCAGAGGGGGTCGCGCCAAGGAGCTTTGTTATCATTTACCTGCTCTACAGTGTATGTCACTATCAGAATTTGTTTCTTGTCAACCCAATTCATGGTTATTGCAGTGAGCGAAACTTATATGAAAGTAGCTTTTAGGACAATGAAACCTTTGTTATTGCAGTTTACTCCAATTCTTATGCCCTCATGAATTGCTAATTACTCCAGTGCTAAGTGTACTAGCAATCGCATTGTATTACATCCAATTAATGATTTGGAAGTAGTGCTTAAATCTTCATATTGAACATTTTGATTTGTTTGTGCAGTTGAAGATGAACATTTCATTTTGTTCTTGCTTTTGCATTAGACATGTTGTCTAGGACATGGCCTTGCTTGCGGTGCTAGAGCAGCTTGGGCCTATTTTTGAATGAAATGAAAACTGAACCTCAAAAAATGATCTGTCCAAGCTCACTGTTAATTTTTTCTATGCATGTACAGACGAGCCATTTACTGAAACTGAAAGAGTGAGGGCTAGAACAATGATGAGGAACAATCAAAGCAGAGGCTTGGTTTAACCGCAGGCATGTGTGATTGCTTATAGTAGCGTGTATTAGGAGAAAATGTTTACAGTCCTTGTTCATGTCAGTAAGCCTAATAAATCATGCATTAGTGGCTGAGTAGATTACTAGTAGCATTGTATATGCTAGTGTGATCTGTTTGTGCAGGTGAGATTATGTGAATTATATGTGTATTTGTGAATGCAGCGAATTATATATGCATTCTGTGATTTATAGAAAAATTCTGTGAATTATATATGAATTTCAGATTTGATTTTTTGGTGATGAATTGTGAATGCATTATATATTTGTGAATTATTGTGCTGTGAAAATTGAGATATTTTAATTATTTTTTTATTCTGGAAAAACATATCACAGCCGGTTCAAACCGGCTATGAAAAAGAGTTTCACAGCCGGTTTTGATTTGCAGAAAACCGGCTGTGAAAATGCCCTTTCACAGCCGGTTTTGGTTGGAAGAAAACCGGCTGTGAAAAGGCACTTTCACAGCCGGTTTTTTGGCAAAAAACCGGCTGTGATAATGCCTGACGCAGCAGGTTTCGAAGGTTCAAAACCGGCTGTGAAACTGATTTTCACAGCCGGTTCATAACGTAAACCGGCTGTGAAAATCGATTTTCACAGCCGGTTAAAAACCGACTGTGAAAAAGGGATTATCAGCGCCACTTAACCAGCGCCACTTTTGAAAACCGCCTGTGATGTGGGCAACCGAACCGCCTGTGATGCTCCTGCTGTAGTAGTGCAAGTAGCCGCTCTCGTGTAGCAACCGCTTGCTCAGCTTGCAACCAGCTCCATCTGCACGTCCTTTTGGACCGGTCGATCGATGGGTGAAATCTTTTGTCCCTTTCATCGTTTTTTGGGCAGCCTGTCCTGTGCTTACAAGTGTTTCTCTGGACCACCATACGTACAAATACATAACCTACCTCACTCTCTGTGTCTCTCTACACACACTTGCTAGGGTTGTACAAGTAGTATACACTAGTACGCGTACCTGAGCATCTGGGATCGATTGGTGCAATGGAGCAGCACAGCACATTAATCATTCAGCTGCTCGCAAGCAGTGAAACAGCTACACCTTCAATTCTCTCACCACCTTTGGGGCGACCGCAGCTCTGTCCTGCCGTGCTGTCCGTGGGCGCCATGGATCCCAACAGCGAGGGCGGCGGCGGCGGCGGCGAGGGCGACCTCGATCTCAACCTCTCCCTGCAGCCGTCCTTGGCGCCCGAGCCGGAGCCGCCTGGATACTTCTCCTGCACCTACTGCGACAAGAAATTCTACTCCTCGCAGGCGCTCGGCGGCCACCAGAACGCCCACAAGTTCGAGCGCAGCGTCGCCAAGCGCGCCCGCGAGCTGGCCGCTGCTCGCCGGCCGCCTGCGGGCCATAGCGGCGAGCGCGGCAGTGCGACCGAAGAAGAGGCTTCTAGGAGGGGGAAGGAACTGGGCATTGCTGCGCAGGGATCGGCGGCGAGCTCGTCGGCACAGCAGGTCGGGGCGTCGCCGGAGGCAGGCAGAGGCAGGGATCTCACCGACGAGATCGACCTCTCCCTGAAGCTATGAGTGTCTGCTCCTGTCATCGTCCTCGAGGTTCTTATCGCCTCGAGCAATCAGTTATGTTTTGTGTGCTGCTGCTGCTGCTGATTAAACCACACTTTTGTTTAATTGCCTGGCCATGCATGATGCATCGACTCAAAGCAGTGCAGGTTCTTGATGATGTTTCTTGATCCCCTCCTCCACCCCTTCCCCTTCTGCTTCTCCTCCATCTTCTTAATATTTTCTTTTTATTTTACTGAAGAATTTACTGGGACATGATTTACTTATCGTTTACTTGCCATGTAAAGCCTAGCTAGAAATGGAAACACGAACAAGATGAGGATAGAGGCCTGCTACAAGCAGTGTACTACATACTGTGTGTGCATGAAATTGCTACCGGAGGGAGGGAGCTACCTACTACTCATTACAAGGAACTAGGCACCAGGCAGTACAGTATACAGACGGGCAGTACACAGCTGTACAGTATGCAGTGAAGCTGCAGGTAATGCAGCACACCATAGCCTATGGTTGTTATATCAATCGCCATTAATGGAGTAGTAAATCTTACATACTACATCCAAATTATCCGAGCGAAGGTCTTTCTGCAATTCAACCAAAATCTACAATTTAACCAAAAAGTAACGCATTGAAAAATGTGTCCTGCTTTTTGTAATACGCTTTCTAATACACTTTTTCTACAAGAAATTCAATCAACTTTTATGGACTAAACAAGGCCGAAGTCTGTGGACTGTGTGGATGGATGGGTCTAGGTGTGTGGTCCAGTAGGCCTTAGCTCTAGCCGTCTGAGTAGCCTCATCTTTGTCGCTACCAATGCTTTGCGCATAAAAGCACGTGACGGATTACCTCCCTTTGTCACTGTCCGAACAGTGATATCAACCGAATAACCGTAATAATTTGAAGCGACCCGGCGGTAGCGATAGGTGGTTGTGCTGGTGCTTTTGGGGCAATTTTTTTTGGCCGCATGGCGGAAAAGATTAGCCAATCCGCATGGAAGCAAATTAAGCCCAATTATTGACTCGCACAAATGATTAATTATTCCCCTTGAATTTCTTGTGAACCTGAGAGACCATCTCGAAACTTCAAATTAGCTACTGTGTGGCTATAGATAATTGCATTACTTATTCAAAAGTCCTTAAGCATCTGCCTTTTTGGGGATTCTGTTGGGAAAAAAAATGTGAAATATCTCTTCCGGGACTATACATAATACCCCCAAAGAGTTTCATGTTGCTGTCGTCGACAGTCTTTCAGTAATGGCTCTATCACCCTTCCTTTTCTTTTCTTTTCTTATCTTTTTCTTTTCTGAGATATAGGAGCCACACAATTGCAAGAATATATTAATGGTCAAGATCGGACTGCATGCTATGCTCCACACACGCGCGCACACACACACGCGCACACACACACGCACACACACACAAAAACAAGAAACTGATGTTTAATAAGCAGTAGATTCATACCACTTCTCTTAATGAATGAGATCGTGCTCATGTTTGGTTGATTTTGTCGAACTAGGATAGCTCAAAGTGAAGTTCTAATGCAAGGTAAATTTTCATTTGGCAGATGAAGTTAGAGGTAAAGAACTAAAAAGGGTGCATGTGTATCCAATTTATCTGTATTATTGCAACAATGACTTTTCTTCCCCAAGTTCTGCTTAAGTTATGACATCTCTTTGATCCCAAGTTCTGCTTGGACTTTGTGTTAAGTAAGAAATTGATCACCTTGTTGTTCAATTAAGGAACATAACCCATGTGTGTAACTTGTAGCTATTGAAGATATGCTAATTAAAAAACCATCTCTGATGCCTTTAGCTAATCATGTGTTGACAGATGTTATATCTCATGAGCCAAAACTTCCTCTTTCTTGAGGAAGAATCAAACAGATTTGATTGGTGATGGACAGGCATGCAATTTCATAACCCAGGAGGGTTTGATCAAGGGATCAAGAAATACTTGTGTCTGTATACTCTCATACCTAAAGCACTATTTCTTAAAAGCAAGTGTAGGATCTAGGATACTGACTAGAGGGGGGTGAATAGGCGGTTTTAAACTTCAATCACAAAACTCAACAAGTTTTATTAGTAACACAAGGTGAAACCTATTTCTACTAAGTCTAGTCCTATGTCAAGGTTTGCAACCTAGGGTGACAAGATACAATTCAATCTCTAAGAAGGTAAATTGCTCAAAGTAAATGCGATAATTGAGTAGAGCAAAGAATTAACCGAACAAGGAAGACGAAATTTATCCCGTGGTATCGATGACTTGCCGGTCACCCCTAATCCACGTTGAGGTGGATCCAAAGCTTCAACCGCTCCTCTATCAAGACCTCGCTTGATGTATGAGCCGGCTTGAATCAATGAACCTCTCCAAACCTCGATTCCACTAGTGTTGCTCTTCCCACTCCGGTGAGGTGAGCACAAACCTCTCACAATCAAGGCGGGAGCAACTTCACAATCTTCTTTGAAGTGCTTCAACCGGCCACAACCACCAAGCCGTCTAGGAGGCGGCAACCTCCAAGAGTAACAAGTCGATGACGCTTGCTTGATGAACTTCTAGTGCCCCAAAGCTCAAACACTTGATGCAATGCACTAGAACTCTCTCACACTCACAAGGATGCAACTCTAAGCAATATGAGTGAGTGAGAGGTGGAAGAAGGCTCAAGTATGTCAAATATGCTTCAGAAGTGCCAAGAGAGGGCCTCCTTCCCCGTGGGTGGAGTATATATACTCTACCCCTTCAAAACTAGCCGTTACCTTCAAATCCCGTGAAAACAGAGGACTGGCGGACCGTCCGCTACCCACTTGGCGGACCGTCCGCCTAAGCCTCAACGGCTACTTTCCAAAAGTCAAACGTGTCAGAGATTACCGTTACACGGTAGACGGACCGTCCGCCCCCTCAGGCCGGACCGTCCGCCTCAGAGTTAGATGCACAGCTCTCCACGCGACTAAGGACCCACCAAAGATAACTGCGGACCATCCGCAATATAAAAGAGGCCTGGAACCCCCAGAACACGTTCCTGCGTAAACGGTCCACCACCACGGTCCGCTTCACAGAAAATGACAGGCGGACCGTCCGCCATTCCCAGCGGACCGTCTGCCTTCAAAGTCTCGGCAGACCCTTCCAACACTTAGTCAAATTCACAGAAGATAAGTTAGCATGCGGACCGTCCGCTTGCTACTGGCCGGACCGTCCGCCACGCGCGGACTGTCCGCCGTAGCCCGCGGACCGTCCGCAGTACCACAATCAGCACTTAATCTTTTCTCTTTTTCTTTCCCACTTTCTCAACGATGTTAGCTCTCATGCATGCAATGCAACCATTTGAGCAAAGTGGCACTAGAAACTCGTCATGCAAATGAAATTGACCCCTCTTGATAGTACAACTATCTAGCCTACCAATCCGGTCAAAAATCTTCTCTAATCACCTTATGACCGGTAAAAGAAAATATCATATCTTTTACCTTTGCCTTGAGCTTCCTTGGTTCCAACATACATATCCTTCGTTAATTAACCGTTGAAGCTCAATCATCTCACGGGACTAACCTATTCTCATATCCTCAATGAAATAGTTAGTCCAATATGGTTATCATTAATTACCAAAACACAATTAGAGGGCCTAGATGCTTTCAATCTCCCCCTTTTTGGTAATTGATGACAACCATTGAAAGGAGTGATAAGAGAAGGTTTTTGAACTTTGAGAACGCTTACCCATTTCAATGAAACCAATATTTATGAATGGATAAAAGAACTCAAAATTCATTTTGTAGAGAAGAACTCCCCCTACATATGTGCATATAATTTTGCATTTTGAATATCTTCATATGCATTAGATAAGAAAATTCCGGAGTTTTCCCTACAAAAAGGCAATCGAGGCTACACAAGATATATATAATATTCAATGAACATAAGAGATAAAGGGTTAGCCTCGAAAAACCACAAGAACTAGAACAAGCCATATTAAGCTAAAGAAATGCAATTACATCTAACAAGGTTCAAACACAAGTTCTAGTTCCACACCTCAAAGCATAAGATATTACAAGCACACAAATAGTTCATGCAAAGCGAAAATTAAACATGCACATGCAATGTTTCCATGATCCCAAGCCCAAAGCTCCCCCTATCTCCATGAATCTTCAAGGAATCACTCCAAATTCTTCTCCCCCTTTGTCATCAAAGACCAGAAGAGGGTCCTAGTCATCCTGAGGCGGCGGCAGAGGAGGATAAAACGGCTGGTGAGGGTGAAACTCTGGAGGAGGCACTGGAGCCGGATAGATGGAATAAAACACTACAAGGTTTTCTGTCTAATGCAACATCGGAAAATGGTTGCAATATGGATAAAATGGTTGCAATAGACACAATGGCAACGGAATTTTTTGGTTGCGAGGGGTTGCCATTGTAACCGTAGTCTAAAGTTTGCACCACGGTTTATTTTGGCGTTGCCATTGTGTTTTTCCTATTGCAACACCAAAAATGTTCTTGCAACTCAAAAATAGCGTTGCAAGTCTCTGTATCAGCAACCACCATAGGTGTTGCAATCGTAACTATTGCAACACACCTAGCGTTGGAAGAGCTATCTGTTACCACATACATAAAGCGTGGCAACAGTGACAGTGGCAACGACACTGGGTGTTGCAACAGACCCTATTGCCACGCGTTAGTAGCATTGCAATATATAGACCCTCTATTGCCACACTACTCTCATGGTTGCTATAGGAGGAACCCTCTATTGCCATGCCAAATGCTTTGGTTGCTATAGGTGACCTCTCTATTACCACGCTACGTCAGTGGTTGCTATATGTGGTATCCTCTATTGCCACGGCAGATACTTGGTTGCTAGAGGCTTTTCCCTTATTGCCACACTAAATATTGTGGTTGCTATATCACTACAAGAAATGTGTGGCAAATTTGTTATATGACGTTTGTATATTTCATGTCACAAGTGTATGACATTGGTTTTTTATCACAGGTCCTTAGCCATGCCATGTTGGCAGCTGACATGGCATTGACGTGGCAGGAGAGAAAAATGTCATAAAAAATTTTCAAAAGAAAGAAAAATGTCATAAAATTGAAATATGGCCTGTTAAGACCCATGTGGTTGGCAGGCTTATAGCAGGCCAAAACAAAAAGCAGCCCACCTGTTTTGTAGATGCTTTTTAATATTTTAATTTCAGCAACATTAGCCATACAAACATTAATCACAACATTGATTCATTCATATAGTGCAAACCCAGAATGTCACATTAAATCGTATCTCAATAGATGATATATATTATACATATCGTAAACACATGTCTTAAATCGTATCTCAATAGATGATATATATTATACATATCGTAAACACATGTCCTAGCTAAATATACTCATGTTGGCATCCATCGGCGGCTCAGCACTTTGATCAGCTTAGCTTCTACCTAGCACCCCCTCCTAGAAGTACCTGAAAATCAAAACTGGCATGCAATCAGTGGCATTCTTCAAACACATTCTCAAAGCATAGAAACAAAGATAAAATAAGATACAGGATCTGAATCACAAATGAATACAGTCAGCTTCAGAATGTCACATTTTTTTCAGAAAGGCAATGACAAATAGAAGGTCCATTTACTCAAACTTTAGCAGCCATAGGGTGACACATTTAGAGATATGTATACTCAAGACCCAGAAAATAACTAATACTGCCCAATGATCTTTATTTACTAATAAACTACAGTTTTCAAACTGCATATGCAATTATCTTTTAAAAAATGCATGACTGTGTTATCTTCTATTCATTTCAGAATACACTCAGACCTTAAATTGCTAGTCTTTGCTAGTCTTTTTTTAGAAAGGAAGTTATTATACTTCCAGAATCAATGAAGTGTGTATAGATACACCATAACCGTACAAAAATCAATGAAGTGATCCAGCTACAAAAATTGGGCCTTGAACTACAGCATACATAACCACTTGGGATTTGACAGACCCACCGAGACCAATAGAAAAATGAAATTCTCAATTGAGTTATCAATTTCATCTAGATCTACAAATTGGACATGCATGGAACTACGGCATACATGATTACATGGGCATTCAAAATTCCATACCATTCTGGTAATTGTATAGGATGAGACTGCTTTGCACACACGTCGTCCTCTTCAAATCAAGGGGATCTGAAGGGAAAAAAAAGAGTCACAAAGATTATCAAGAAGTGGAGAATAGTACTAGCGTAGAAATTGAATATGTAATACCTATATATATGAGGGTGAAATTTGATAATTGGATATTCCCTGAAATAAAAGAGATGAGATCTTAAATACCTATGTGACTGAAATCGGGAATCAATAAATAGCTAAAAGGATTCTGATTGAAAAAAATGGCAATTAGCATAACAAAACAGGAGCGTCGAGCTTACCAGTACCAGCACATAAGCAGCAAACGATTCAGACTGTAAATGGCTGGTAGGATTCAGCCGCTCCCCTCGCCGGCCGCCGGGCACGAGCCGCTCCCCTCGCCGGCACAGGGAGTAGGGCAGGAACGACGGCACCTCGGCACCTTAATACCAACAAGAATTAACTAATTACTTGAGGAGAGGGAGGCAGGGGAAGGGGAGGAAGTAACCCCCCACCCCGAGACGGAAGCCAGCAGGAGGGAGGGAAAGTGGGTACCTGGTCCGACGAGGCCGACGACGGAGGCGGCGGAGGGCTTGGCGGTGATGACGAGGAGGCGGTACTGATACGCCTTGTGCGCCGCTTCACCATGGGACCGCCGGGAAGGGGGTGAGGGAGGTGAGGAGGGGGCGCTGCCGGAGTTGGAGGGGGAGGCCAGGCGCGAGCGGTGTCGGGCAGCTGCGCCGCCCCACGTCGACCTTCCCGAAGTTGGCCGGCGGCGCCAACAGCCCCGCCGGACCCTCCTGCTCCTGCGGGCGCCTCCTGGCCCGACCTGACCGGCAAATGGGCGGGGCCCCGCGAGCTTGAGGGCGGAGACGTGGGGAGCTGCGTGTAGATCTGAGGAGGGAAGGGAGAGAGCATGGTTTGGGAGGGAGTAGAGGCGCCGCCGCCGCCGCGATAGGGAAGGCAGGAGGAGGAAGAGGAATTAGGGTATGGAACCCGGCCAGCTCTATTTATATCCTGTGAGAGCTATCCTAACCGTTCGATCGTAGATTGACGGTCAGGAACGATTGGGCCGGGTAAGCCGAGCTAAAAACAGCCCATATGGATCTCATCTTATTGTTTTTCTTTTTCCCCCCATTTTAAAGCACTCCTGTGAAGTAACTTGCATAAACAAAATATTTTTAATAGCCAATACAGTTTTAAAATGTAATAGACAACATATAAGTTGTTATGTAGGAGTTTCAATATTTTCTAAACAGATTTGGTATTTTGTATCATTTAAATGGTTTTCTATGTGCTTATTGAAAGCAATTACCAGTTGAACTATGTGTATCTCCAATAAGTTTTTAAAAAGTGTACATCATATTTAGGCTCATTTGTTCCATTGGAACCTATGTCTTGAAGATAGATGGAAAATTTAATTGTCATCTAGGGACAACTCAAACTTCTATCTCCAAATTACCACATAACAATTACAATAATATCCAAATTTGGTCAAAAAATTCTACTAATTGACATGACAATATATTTTTGGTCCATAGTCTTGCCACAAAAAACTTAAAGGGTTTATGTAAAGTGAGAACATACATTGTTCACAAAAAAGATACATTTCTCACATAGGTCTTATAACTTAACTCAAACTTTGAGATTTGAATACCTCATAATATATTTGAACTCATATACACCCCAAATTTTTACACAACGTTATTTTTACCATAATATTAGAAAATATGAAGTTACATTACCAATTGTTATACAAAAATATGTTTTATTCTATTGTCTACTTAGGTGTAAAAAATAAGCCATATGAAAATGATCCAATAAATTTCAATTTGCATAACACAAATGACATTAAATTAAAGATCATGATTTTAGAAAAATTCAGAAAAAATCATCGCATTTGGAGTTCTTATGCGGAATAAATACCAACTACAAATTTTAATTCCGAATCAAAAAGGGAAAATGAGTCACACATACATTGTTCTTCATCTCAGTTCACGTTGTCTTTAGTTCAAGTAGGTTTAATGCCTCGACCAACCACAAATGCGCCATTGGTCCAATGGTAAGGGATGCTTTGCTGATCCGTGAGCTCTTGGGTTCGAGTCCCCCAACCCAACCTTTTTGCCATTTTAACGCTAATATTTCTTTTATTCTTCTTTGATTCATACAAAAAAAATTGTAACGTGCATACTCAACAGTCAACACAAGATGGGAAGCCACTTCTGTATGTAACAGGACGTCATCTTCTGTTCCTTATGTCTCTGGGTTTGCATTGTTAAATCAAAATAAATAATAGAGCTTCGCACAATTGAGAAGGTGGTCTGGTGGTAGATGTGCTCCACTCTTAGTCTTGTGTGCAGGGTTCGAACCCCACCTTTTGAGCAATTGTTTGATGATTTTTGTGGGCTGTGGCTGGGGCGCTGGGCTCGCGGCTGTATGACGTGGCTGAGCGCGGCCGGGTGACATGGCCCCCGTGGCTGGCTGACATGTCTACAACATAAACGAGCCCGTAACATATAGATAGAACTTGTTACCATCAAAGTGATACATACATACAACTGGTTTAGTGGTAGTGCAGCTGGATGTCAAACATGTGGTTTGGAGTTTGAATCCGGGGTAATGTTTTTTTTAGCGTCCAAATTTATTTTTTTGTCTTCAATATTTCAGCAAAAGGTGTCTACATTATTAGCGATTGTTGTGCAAAAAGTTTTAAAAGATCAATAAATATTTTGTGACACACAAAGTCCGTCATTGGTTGATGGCATTTGTAAATTAGACTTTGTGACATAGAAAATGTCTCTGTGACAACCTTTTATTGTCACAAAGTCGAAGTGCCTAAAATATAATGTCATAAACTGAATGATATAATGTCGAAGTACCTGTTCATGTGAAATTTCTTGACTCTCTGTAGTAGTAGTTACATTTGCTTGAACCATCTTGGTTGCAGCAGCCACCTCTGCAATTTGTTGCCCATCTTTGTTCACCTGCATTTAAAATAGAGAGAGGATATGCGTAGGGCATGGAGTCGGCGTGGGATACAGAAGGGCATGACAATACAGAAGGCGTGAGATAGAGAGAGGATGCCAGAGGCTGGCCCATGTTAGCCCATCTAACATGGTAGTGGTTTGTAGCAACACTCACAAACCGTTGCAATAAGAAAGCCATATTGCATCTATTTAGTTCTTTTGTTGCAATAGACAACTTACAATTGCAACGCCAAAGAAGGTTTTTGCAACCCTAAAAAGTTGTTGCAATAGGTTCAAGCTATTGCATCTACATTGAAATTCCTGTTGCAATAACCATCTGTCAATTGCAACACCACAGGAAATTATTGCAACTAAAAAAAAATCGTTGTAAAAGCACCAAACAAAAGCAACCACTGTAAATATAGTTGCAGTATCATCGCATTATTGCAACGAAAATCAGTGCTAATGCAACTCCAAAATAGTGTAGCAATAACACGAAGTGATTGCAACCATAGCATAGGATAGTTGCCATAGCACAACCCTATTGCAACCCAAAATCATAGCTCAGACAACCATTTTTGTCCGTTGCATTAGAGGCACATATTGCTACCATTTTGGGCAAAGGTTGTGATTTGGCCCCCCATTGGCAACCAAAATAGTGGTGTTGCAAATGTGTAGCGTGGCATTAGCCAGGAAACCTTGTAGTGAAAGTGATCAGCAAAGCCTGAGAAGGTAGTGTGGAAGTTGTCAAAGCGAGTCTCAAGCTGCTGCTGCCTATCCATAAGCTGCTGATGCTGCCTATCAAGGCGAGTCTGCATATTTTCTAGATTTGCATTCATTTGCTGCCCATATGCCTCAAAGTGGGTGTTGAAACCCATCTGCATCTGCTCAAACTGAGTGATCATGGACTGCTGCATAGAGGCGACGTATGGATCAAAATAACCAGCTGGAGGTGCCCACTGTGGCTGCTGTGGAGGAGGAGGTGGAGGTGGCATAGCCTGTGCATCGGCATCTTGAGCATCATGTGCTCCTCCTTGCTCATGAGGCACATATTCCTCCCAAGCCTCATTGACATCTGCATCTAGAAACTC
>CM014271.1:28165704-28182231 GCA_004135705.1 Alloteropsis semialata
TCTTTTGTCACCTTTTGAATTTCTTTCCTGAATTTCTTCTCAAATCTTTTCACAATGATTCCACTGAGGTATATATGATCATCAAAAGTATCTAATGAGAACTTTGGACCAAGAACCATGGAGTTTATGCAATGAAATGAATACAAGACACAAATAAATTGCATAAAAATAGAGTTAGATAAGCAATAAACATGTGAGCCTAGTTTCAAGCCACATTGGAGAAGTCAATGACATTAAGCTCATTTCTCAAGTAACAAAACCTTTGCTCATCCAATGGCTTGGTAAAGATATCCACCAATTGATCCTTGGTGCTAATTCCATCAATTATAATATCTCCCTTGCTCACATGATCCCTAAGAAAGTGATGCCGTATATCAATATGTTTGGTTCTAGAATGTTGAACCGGATTGTTAGCTATCTTCACGGCACTTTCATTATCACATAAGAGAGGTATATTTTTGAAATCCACTCCAAAATCAAGAAGAGTTTGCTTCATCCACAATAATTGAGCACAACAACTTCTCGCCGAGATATATTCCGCTTCGGCGGTAGAGAGAGCCACTGAATTTTGTTTCTTTGAAGACCAAGAAACAAGAGATCTTCCAAGAAATTGACAACCACCGGATGTGCTCTTCCTATCAACCTTGCATCCCGCATAATCCGAGTCCGAATATCCAACTAAGTCAAAATGAGCACCCTTGGGATACCAAAGACCGATATTAGGAGAATACTTCAAATATCTCAATATACGTTTGACGGCGGTCAAATGACATTCTTTAGGTGCGGCTTGAAACCTTGCACACATGCACACACTAAACATGATATCGGGCCTAGATGCGGTAAGATAAAGCAAACTACCAATCATGGATCTATAGAGTTTAAGATCTACCGGTTTACCCCCCTCATCAAGATCAAGATGTCCATTTGTGGCCATACGAGTCTTGATAGGTTTAGCATCCTCCATACCAAATCTCTTCAAAAGATCCTTCACATATTTAGATTGGCAAACAAATGTGCCTTTCCTCATTTGCTTGATTTGAAGACCAAGGAAGAAGCTCAATTCACCAATCATAGACATTTCAAATTCACTTGACATCATATCACCGAATTCCTTGCAATAATCTTCATTGGTTGAACCAAATATGATGTCATCAACATAAATTTGACATATGAATATGTCATTGCCAATCTTCTTAGTGAACAAGGTATTATCAACCTTTCCAATTTTGAATCCCTTTGAGATGAGAAAGTCCCTAAGCCTTTCATACCAAGCACGAGGTGCTTGCTTCAACCCATAGAGAGCTTTAGAGAGCTTGTATACATGATTGGGCTTGTCAAGATCTTCAAAACCGGGAGGTTGTTCAACATATACTAGTTCACTAATCTTGCCATTTAGGAAGGCACTTTTGACATCCATTTGATATAGCTTGATATTGTGAGAGCAAGCATAGGCCAATAAGATTCGTATAGCTTCCAATCTAGCCACGGGAGCAAATGTTTCACCAAAATCCAAGCCTTCAACTTGAGTATAGCCTTGAGCAACCAATCTTGCCTTGTTTCTCACAACAATGCCATCTTCATTTTGCTTGTTCCGGAATACCCATTTTGTACCAATCACATTATGATTCTTGGGTCTCTCTACTAGCTCCCAAACCTTGTTCCGGGTGAAATTATTCAATTCTTCATGCATAGCATTCACCCAATCCGGATCATTTAGTGCTTCATCTACACGGTTAGGTTCAACACAAGATACAAAAGAGAAATGTTCACAAAATGAAGCAACACGAGATCGAGTTTGAACACCCTTACTAATGTCACCCACAATTTGATCAATAGGGTGATCTTTGGCGATGGCATGATGAACTCTTGGTTGATCAATAGATTCTTGTGTAGAGGTTGAGGGTTGTATAGTAGTAACAACTTGCTCACTAGATAAAGTTGCATTGACATTACTTGCTTCACCATCATCTTGAGATTGAACATTATCACTTGTGGTTGAAGTAGAGGGATTCACTCCAATAGAGATTGATGAACCATTATCATTATCTTCTTCTCTTCTAGGTCTAATATCACCAATAGACATGGTCTTCATAGCTTCCCGCAACTCATCATTTCTCACATCTTCTAGATTTTCTTTCTCTTCTTGTGAGCCATTTGTTTCATCAAATTCAACATCATAGGCTTCTTCCACAAATCCCTTGGACTTGTTATACACTCTATAAGCCTTGCTACAAGATGAATATCCAAGAAGAAATCCTTCATCACATTTGCTTTCAAACTTTGATAGTCTAGTGCCTTTCCTCAAGATATAGCATTTGCAACCAAAGACCCTAAAATATGAAATGTTTGGCTTTCTTCCAATGAGAAGTTCATATGGTGTCTTGTTGAAGAATCTATGACAATAAAGCCTATTTGATGCATGACAAGCGGTATTGATTGCTTCGGCCCAAAAAGAATCCGAAACATTGTACTCCGAAAGCATTGACCTTGCCATATCAATCAAGGTTCTATTCTTCCTCTCAACAAGACCATTTTGCTCCGGTGTATACTTGGTTGAGAATTCATGCTTGATTCCCTTTTTATTACAAAATTCTTCAACTCTTGTGTTGTTGAACTCACTACCATTGTCACTTCTTACTTTCTTCAATTTATGCTCAAACTCATTCTCGGCCCTTGTTACAAAATTCTTGAATATATCACAAGTGTTGGCCTTGTCATGAAGAAAGAATACCCATGTGTATCTTGAATAGTCATCAACAATCACAAGACAATAGCAATTCCCACCAATGCTTCTATAGGTTGTAGGACCAAACAAATCCATATGCAATAATTCCAAAGGTCTTGTGGTTGACATGACACTCTTGCTAGGATGAGAGTTTGACACTTGTTTGCCGGCTTGACAAGCACTACACAATTTGTCCTTGTCAAACTTTACATTCTTTAAGCCTTCTACTAGATCATGCTTCAATAGTCGGTTGAGTTGCTTCATTCCAACATGAGCTAGTCTTCTATGCCATAACCAACCCATAGAGATTTGGAGAACAAACAAGTGGTCAACTTGGCATGACTAGATGAGAAATCCACCAAATATAAGCTCTCATGCCTAAACCCCTTGAATATGCTAATGCTTTCATCTTTACTAGTTACCTCAAATGTCTCACTAGTGAAAGAGCACTTATAACCAAGATCGCAAAGTTGAGATACCGATAATAAATTAAACTTGAGAGAGTCAACTAACAACACATTTGAGAGATAATACTCATTAGAGATCTTGCCCAATCCCTTTACTTCACCCTTGCCATTGTCACCGAAGGTAATATCATCATAGTCGGATTCTTTGTCAAGAGTAGTAAAGATCTTTGCTTCGCCGGTCATGTGTTGAGAGCATCCACTATCAACCACCCAATGTTTACCTCCGGCCTTGTAATCCACCTACAAAAGGAATTCACTTGCTTTTAGGTACCCAAATTTGCTTGGGTCCTTGGATGTTAGTCACCAAAACCTTAGGCACCCATATGGCTTTCTTCTTAGTGCCACTAATAGGGAGACCAACAAACTTAGCACAAACTCCACCCTTTTTATCTTTCTTAAGAACATAGGATGCATCAAAAGATACAGGCTTCTTGCTCTTGCATTTGTGATTGATATCAACTTTCGTCTTGCAAATATGGCAAGACATATGAGTTTCTTCTTCATTACGAAGTACCTTTGACTTGACAAATTTGTTCACTACGGGGATGAAAGCCTTTTCCCCTTTCTTGGGCAAATATCCAAATCCATTCTTGTTCAATGTGAACTTTTGATTTGTCCAACAATGATTGAATCTTACATGGCTACCAAATCATTTAGTAAGATCCTTGGATAGACACTCAATTTCCTTCTTCAAAGATTCATTTTCCAATACAAGAGAAGCATCACATGAAAATCCATCACTTGAGCAAGAGCCATCACTTGTGCTACAAGATGGGTTAGATGAACTAGGAGCACTATATAAACTTTCAAGTTTTTCACATTTAGCACATGAATCATATTTAACTTTTATGGACTCTTGTGCAAGGAGAGTGTGATGAGCTTCCTTAAGCTCCTCATGCTTTTCCTTAAGTATCTCATTCGAAGTTTTAACCTTGTCATGAGAGTCCTTAAGATTTTCATGAGAAGTCTTTAGCTCTTCATGGAGTTCTTGAAGAGAGAAGTATTTTCTCTTCAAGTCCGATATCTTTTCACTCTTTTTGCGCAATAGTTCATTAGAATCATTAAGCATTTGAACTAGATCATTATAAGACATTTCATCATCATCATCTAGTTCATCATTGTTTGATACCTTTGCTTCACCTTTTGCCATAAGACAAAAAGGCTTGGAGAAGAGGGATGGAGCTTCCTTGATGGCGATGCCGGCAATTTCCTTGGAGGGCTTCTCATCATCATCATCACCATCATCCGAGTCGGAGCTATCATCGGAATCCCACTCCACATAGTATGCTTGACCATTCTTCTTTTTCTTGAAGAATTTCCTCTTCTTCTTGTCCTTCTTCTTCTTCTTATCCTTCTTCTTCTTGTTTGTGCAATTGATAGCTATGTGCCCAATTTCATCACACTCAAAACACTTCTTGTCTTCAAAAGGATTTTTTTTAGGATTGACCTTTCTTGTCATAATTCTTCTTCATGATTCTATTGAATCTCTTCACAAAGAGAGCCATCTCTTCATCGGATTCAACCTCATTTCCTCCTTCATCATGATTGGTTTCTTTTGTTGACTTGGCCTTGAGAGCAATGTTCTTCTTGTTGTCATCATTTGCTAGTCCATGAGCTTCCATTTGAGACTTCTTGAAGATATCATGAGTACGTACTTCACCAAGCACCTCGGTGGGTGTAATTTTCTTCAAGTCGGATCTCACAAGTAGTGTCACAATAGTGTCATACTTTTTGGGGAGACACCTAAGGAACTTGTGAGAGAAGTCTTGATCCGGGACATCAAATCCAAGGCCTTTGAGCTCATTCACAATCTCATTCAACCGGTTGAACATGGTGGACACATCTTCATCAATATTCATGACAAACTCATTGAATTTTCCTTTGTATACATATAGCTTTGCTTCTTTCACCGTGGATGTTCCCTCATGAATTTCCATGAGCTTCAACCAAATATCTTGAGCGGTTTCAAGATTCTTCACACGGTTGAACTCACTAATGGATAGAGCCTCATAAAGCACATTCATTGCTTGATCATTGAGTGACTCATTTGCTTCATCTTTAGGAGTCTTGTGGGCTTGATCAAGAATGACAAAACCATCATCTACAATTTCTCAAATTCTCTTGTTCATTGCCTTGAGATGAACCCTCATTCTTGTCTTCCAATAATCATAGTTGTTTCCAACAAAGAATGGTGGTTTCCCCACATTGTTGAGATTGATTGGCTTTTCTTCACCCATTTTATCCTACTCCGGGATGGTTAAATCCTTCAAATATGGAGTCCTCGGCTCTGATACCACTTGTAGGATCTAGGATACCGACTAGAGGGGGGTGAATAGGCGGTTTTAAACTTCAATCACAAAATTCAACAAGTTTTATTAGTAACACAAGGTGAAACCTATTTCTACTAAGTCTAGTCCTATGTCAAGGTTTGCAACCTAGGGTGACAAGATACAATTCAATCTCTATGAAGGTAAATTGCTCAAAGTAAATGCGATAATTGAGTAGAGCAAAGAATTAACCGAACAAGGGAGACGAAATTTATCCCGTGGTATCGATGACTTGCCGGTCACCCCTAATCCACGTTGAGGTGGATCCAAAGCTTCAACCGCTCCTCTATCAAGACCTCGCTTGATGTATGAGCTGGCTTGAATCAAGCTCTTCCCACTCTGGTGAGGTGAGCACAAACCTCTCACAATCAAGGCGGAAGCAACTTCACAATCTTCTTTGAAGTGCTTCAACCGGCCACAACCACCAAGCCGTCTAGGAGGCGGCAACCTCCAAGAGTAACAAGTCGATGACGCTTGCTTGATGAACTTCTAGTGCCCCAAAGCTCAAACACTTGATGCAATGCACTAGAACTCTCTCACACTCACAAGGATGCAACTCTAAGCAATAGGAGTGAGTGAGAGGTGGAAGAAGGCTCAAGTATGTCAAATATGCTTCAGAAGTGCCAAGAAAGGGCCTCCTTCCCCGTGGGTGGAGTATATATACTCTACCCCTTCAAAACTAGCCGTTACCTTCAAATCCCGTGAAAACAGAGTACTGGCGGACCGTCCGCTACCCACTTGGCGGACCGTCCGCCTAAGCCTCAACGGCTACTTTCCAAAAGTCAAACGTGTCAGAGATTACCGTTACGCGGTAGGCGGACCGTCCACCCCCTCAAGCCGGACCGTCCGCAATATAAAAGAGGCCTGGAACCCCCAGAACACGTTCCTGCGCAAACGGTCCGCCACCACGGTCCGCTTCACAGAAAATGACAGGCGGACCGTCCGCCATTCCCAGCGGACCGTCCGCCTTCAAAGTCTCGGCAGACCCTTCCAACACTTAGTCAAATTCACAGAAGATAAGTTAGCATGCGGACCGTCCGCTTGCTACTGGCCGGACCGTCCGCCACGCGCGGACTGTCCGCCCGTAGCCCGCGGACCGTCCGCAGTACCACAATCAGCACTTAATCTTTTCTCTTTTTCTTTCCCACTTTCTCAACGATGTTAGCTCTCATGCATGCAATGCAACCATTTGAGCAAAGTGGCACTAGAAACTCGTCATGCAAATGAAATTGACCCCTCTTGATAGTACAACTATCTAGCCTACCAATCCGGTCAAAAATCTTCTCTAATCACCTTATGACCAGTAAAAGAAAATATCCTATCTTTTACCTTTGCCTTGAGCTTCTTTGGTTCCAACATACATATCTTTCGTTAATTAACCGTTGAAGCTCAATCATCTCACGGGACTAACCTATTCTCATATCCTCAATGAAATAGTTAGTCCAATATGGTTATCATTAATTACCAAAACACAATTAGAGGGGCCTAGATGCTTTCAGCAAGGCTAAATACCATTTTTCTTCTTCAAACTATATATATACCAGTAGATTTCCTTTTGCAGATTAAGCACCATTATTTTTGGGAATGTTTATTTTAGTATTTGAAATTTTCTATGTCATGTGAAGTTATGGTAGTTTCTGAAAATAAAAAACATATAGAATTATAATACACTGAGATATGAAGAGGATCCTAGCTATTAATGTATTCTTTTGTATAACAGAGAGGTCCTGGTTTAGAAAAATTCATAACATGCATTCCAAGGTTTTTTTAATATACTATCAAGTTGTTTCATTCAATGCAATTTGCAAAACTATAGATATAGCTAGTTCAACATTTTGTTAATGATTGTTGTCAGAAGATTGCTACTGGGTCTTTAGCTTCAATCCAACTTTTATATTTACTAGCATATACTTCCTCCATTCAAAAATACAATACATATTTACTTGGACTCGGTCTTCAAATGAAAATTAGACTTTTCTTTCACAAAGTCTAAATATTTTTCACATGCAACAATATAGCATCTGAAATTATTTTGAAATATATGGTTCTAATGGTATAATAACGAATCACCATTCAACAACCTAGTACAGTTTTGGTTCAGAATAATGAGTTCCAAACTGGCTTTGACTTTTGTACACTAAACATATTTATAGTTTGACCAGCTATAGGTCATTTGGTAACTCATATTTCCTTTGATCAGAATTGGCTAATAAGGTGGACAACTCATAATGGTTTGTGGAGGAGGATTAGGTGTTGAAGAGGCATGGTGGAGGCCAATGTAGCGGTGAATATATCGGGCATCCTTGTCTCCTAGATGTTAGGGATCCCCTTGGGTTCAAGTCTTGCTAGTGTAGGGGCTGGGCTTGGTGGAGGAAGATGTTGTGGCTCACGGATGCTGAGAATGAGTCGCTGGCAGGCTCACCAACAAAGGCATATGCTTGTAAACTTGAACATGTAAAAAATCAAGATAAATGACATATGGAATAATCATCATTCATCAAAACAGAACATAACGACAGCAACATGGACATGGACTACTACACAAACCTCATCATCGCCGATTTTGGGGGTGCTTGTGAAAGATTGCCGGTTTTCAAACCGGCGGTGAAAATGACTTTCACCGCCGGTTTGTGGCTTGAACTGCTGGTGAAATTAATTTTCAAAACCACATAAAAAGTTGCATAAAAATGCCAAATGATAGAAAAAATGAACATGTAACATGGTAGAATTTATAACCAACAAGGCATATGCTTATAAACATGAACATGTAACAAATCAAGATAAATGACATGGAATAATCATTATTCACCAAAATGGAACATAATGGCAGCAACATGGACATGCACTACAACACAAAGCTCATCACCGCTAGTTTGGGGATGCTTGTGAAAGATCGCCGGTTTGCAAACCGGCAGTGAAAATGACTTCCATCACCGGTTTGTCTGCTCAATGTATGCATGTGAATCGATTCCTCGTGACCCACTGGCGCTGACCATGGTGTTCTTTGCGTGGCTTTGTGCACGATTTGGCCAGAACGCTGACAATGCCATGGGCCCGCCGCCGCCATGACCGCCGCCACGCATAGCTTGCTCCGGTCCCGCTCTTGCCCTGTTTTGGGAGCACCGCATGTCTGAGGTCTCTTTGAGGTTGCACAGGGTGCTCGTCGTCGTGGGGTTTCATTCCTCGGGCCAGTCTCAGTTGCACGGCCGGCGATGAGCACCGCCGTCCGCCGTCGCGTGCGTGTGCCATTATTTGCCCACTGTCCAAGAGCGCAGCACCCACCCATGGGTGCGCCTTGATTCACTGAGTCGAGCTGGCAAGGTCTTGAGGCCGGGGGACCTCACCGCCGGTGAGTTTGGCTGTCGGTCAGCGCCGCACTAGGCCCGCAGCCATAGAGAGAGGTAGAGAGAGAGAGAGAGAGGGAGGGAGTAGGCTGGTCCTGCATGTCGGCCACACAGGAGGAGGAGTGTGGGTTGATTCAGGGAAAAGCCAGAGGGTTTTCTGTAAAACCAGGAAGATCTAGGTTTTATTAGGTTTTAATGTTTTCAGAAATGCTTTTAATAAGTTTTTATTTCAATAATTCATATCATTTTGTAGGAAACAACAACATTGATGAAATCAATTTTGTTGAGTTAGTTTCATATTTCTCTATGCACTAAAAATATTAGGATCTTAAGGATCAGTTATTTATTTTATTTCCCTTTATTAAATTAGGGTTTATTTATTTATGCTTTGGAATAAATTCTAAGATTATTCAAAAATACATAAGTAATGTAATTATTAGATAATTTTAAGGATTTATTTAGAATTGTTTATTTCTAAGAGGATTGTTTATTCAAAATATAGGCTTTTAAATTAGTTATTTAATAATCAATTCTTCTTGATTAAGTTAAACAACCCTAAAATTAGGAAAATATAAGGATCTTTAGTGTTTTGGTTTAAAAATGTTAAGATGATGTTTTGGGGTCACTAATCTAAGTTATCATCCTTTGCATCATATCGTGTAGACCAGGAGCCACTGCCACTAGAGCTGGTCGACATCCCAGAAACCATGCAGAAGGGCAACGGGGTCGTCCTTAAGTCAGAAGCCGAGGCAGCTCTAGAAGCTCGTGAAGAAGCAGCTACGGAGATTTGTGAACTAGGCAAGCCCCGGAGAATTTTCATCCCAGTTTTATTAAATATCCCAGTTTTATTAAATACAAGTCCACCTTTGCTTCTAGTTACGTTTGTGCATTAGCTTAGAAGTTGAGTGAAACCCAATTGAATGCATGATCATACCTTGATTAAGGACATCTTTGCCACCTTTTCAAAAAGATATAAAGCAAAAATGCTTAGACCTGCTCACGCTTGTAGAAGTCAGATGATTCCCTGTCATCTGCACACTAAGATTACTTGTTTTAAGAAACTAAAATGTGACTTGTAAGTCTTTGAATGTGTTAGGCAGTACAAAGTTTGGATGGAAATAATTTGTTGGACGCTTTGGTTGTAAGGATAGTTGGTCCTGCCGACTTAATGAACTTAAGGCCTAGAAGATGTTTGCCTAAGGTCAAGCTTTGAACGTACTGAGCACATACCGGCATTGGGACCCGAGAAACTGACATACTTCTATAGTCCTAGCGGTTGAACTGTTATCCATGGTCTCTGGCATGGAATGTGGGCAGAGTTGTGGTCAGTAACCCACATACCTTTGCCGAAACACTGATGGATTGTTGGGGACACGACTCCGAGCTACGTGGGCTCAGTTCAAGCAATAGTGATCGCAGAGGGAAAAGTTGCTTCGTGTGGCTGTAAGGCGTGCTCGCGGTGTGTGTCTCATACTTTCCCAGCAGGGTTTGAAATCGTTTCGAATTGCCAAGTGTCACGGTTTTGATCACTGCCAAACATGATATGCTGCTCATGCTCACATGTTTCATGAAAATGAACTGTATAGTTATAAATGCATGTTTGGCTCTAGTTATGTCTTGATCACCTAGCTGTATAGGTCAATAGACGTGATAAATTAAAAGTTGCAAATTATGGTTATCACTTTAGTAAGTTGTTTCTTGCAAAGTTTAAATAGCAGAAACCATATCACCAAGCCATGCATATGCCTTGTGATCTCCTTTAGCAGTAGGTGGTCGGGTAAGTCTAGCTGAGTACCTTTGTACTCAAGGTTATTTGACCCTTGTTGCAGCCGAGTCTGAAGAGTAGCTCCACAACTGGTGGTGCGAAGACCGAGAAGACATCAGTTATATCAGGGGCACAACATAACTTACTTTTTATTAAGTAAAACTCTGTTACCTAGTGCCTAGTTGGTACCGGTGTCCAAATGGTACCTTGTTTGAGTTAAAACACTCTTAGTGAACATGGATTATTTATTTGAAAGGTATGACTTATGGTTGTATAACTCATACCAACTCGTTATGTTGCAAACTTGTGCGATATTTGTGATGTATTCCTCTGGTGTTGGGATCCTCAGTATGTGTAATGAGAACAATTGATAGTGAACGATTCGGGTTGTCTCAGGGACACTTGACGGAACTCCGTACTTGTGTTGACCCAGTTGTGTGACATGTTTGGTGTTGAAACACTAACAGATAACACCTAAGTTATTTTGAGTAGGACGGTTCCACCACACTCGCCCCCGTGCTTGCGAGGCTGTGGCTCCCGCGCAGCTGGCACATGGGAAGGGCTAGAGGCGGCCGGCGAGGGGGAATAGGATTATGTGTGTCTAGGGGGGAGGGGGGCGATGCTTTTGTGCCCCACATCACGCCGATGACTGGGCAGCGGAGCTCGCCCCCGTGCCTACGCGGCCGGCATAGGGGAAGGGGCATGATAGGTGGCAGCCAGTGTGAGGGAAGAGGAAGGGGCAACTGGTGTTGGGTGGGGATTAATTTGGATGTTGAGACATCCGAATTATCCGTATTCGTATTTGCTAAAACGTCAATATGGATATCCGTATTCGTATCCAATTTTAATATGGATGTTAAATGGAAATATCTGGATTCGTTTTTAGTTAATTTTCTCTATTCGAATCCACATTTGTATTAAAAAATGTAGAATATCTGATATTATCTATATCCGTGAAGAATATAGACTTAATGAAACCTTCATCTGAATGTGAATCCGTATTCGAAGCATTCATTTTGTATTTGTATCCGATAAAATGGACAAGATTCGCAGTCTTATTCGTATCCGACAAGATCCACAATTGTATCTGAATTCGAATTAAAATATGGTAAAAGGTGATATCCGAATTTGATTCTATGTGTATCCGATCCGAATCCATCCCTAGTGTTGGGGTGGCGTGGAAAGAGAGAGAAGAGAGAGAAAGGAGAAGAGAGTAAGAGAGATGACATATGGGCCCCACCTTTACGTTTTGTCCAAGTAAGCAAACCACCCACCAAAATAAGCTAGATGGGCAAATACGGTTTTGAGAGTTGGATGGTCAAATATTTTTGGTTTTGCGGTTCGATTGTCAAAACGAAATTGAGATGATAGTTAGAGGGTCAAAATAGACTTTTTCATTTGATAAAAGGTTGACCTATTTCCTTGGTCAATATTAATAACCATGTACAATACTCAAAAGAAAATAAAGATACATTAGACAAGAACACATTGTATCTCATCATTATCCTTTTCAAGCATAGGCATCCAACCGAAAGAGCTGTATCCTACATCTTGCCATGCATCATTTTAAGCAACTCTAGCCAAGCAAGCCGTCAAGGTTTCCAACCAAATAGGCCCTTGGTCCAGTCTCTAATCTTTCACCTTATTTGTGTGGGTCAACATTAGCAATGTCGATGAGCCCGCTTCCTCCATTTTCTTGAAGACGAACACTAGCCTAGTTAGGGTGGTTAATTCGCTTGCTACTATGAGTTTAGTGCACCGAGAACATATACGATGTTATATGTAATGTTACAAAGACACATTATTCTCTAAAATAGCATAAAAATCAAAGGAATAATAGATAGGAGCATGCATAATCAACCACCATAATATAACATTTTAGGTTTGTGCAAGATCAAAATTTGAAAGATGGGTGCAGGTACTGCCCATGTTTTTTTATTTCTATATATATTTATGTGTGCTGAGCAACTCTAGCAATACTTTCTAAACAAACTCTGTATTTCTTTGTGTAAGTGCTGCCTCTAAACAACCCTCTATCTTTCATTGGCTCACCGTTAGTGTATATTTTATTTTTAAAATAGAGGTCCTCTAGATACCCCCAGCCCTAGGAGGTGTGGGAAGGGATTTGGAAGCCTCCTGGCCGAATTAGAGGGCATGCTGGAGATTGTTCTTTGACCCAGCATCTAAATTTAGATTAGGGCCTATTTAGAGGGACAACTGGAATTGCTCTTATTAACCATACGTACTAAACATATTCTTGGATTGCGCCGTTACTCTCAAAAATAATGTTTTCCAATACCGCACCAATCGACGAGCCAGTGTTTCCGCATAGGGGTTGTGCATTTGTGTGCGCATGTAATGGGAGTTTATTAGATACTTCGGCTTTTTCATTGTTAGATTTAAAAAAAATAGTTTTGACACATGCTTGTGAAAACCCGAAACCGGGTCTTTGCCGAGCCGAGTGTCTGGGACAATCGGCAAAGCCACTTTGGTCCACGGCAAAGTTTTTGCCGTGGGCCGCACATGGTGAAGGACACTCGACGCAGAAGGCTACGGTAAAGAGCTCTTTGCCGAGAGTCCTTTGTCGGGCACTCGGCAAAGGGTTTGCCGAGTGCTAAAATGCACTCGACAAAGTTTATTTCCTGAAAAAACCCAAAAATACTATCAAAGGGTTAGCCGAGTGCTAAAATTCGCACACTATGCGGCCGGCGGGATTCGAACCCGCGACCTCTCCCTCATGCGTGACCTCTTTTATCACTGCACCACACTCTCACTTGTGTCTAGATTCTCTTTTGATTCCTCCCATATTATACTAAACCGAGTGTAAATTGATTGTTTGAGGCCCTAAACGAATTCAAATTAAAAAGTTGTCAACTACAAAGTTTCATAACTTTTTGAAATCTATAATTTTAATTTTGGTAGTTTCTCCATCCGAGGTCGTTTACAAAATTTGAATTTCAAATTTGAGAATATTTAAACTTAGTTTTCATTGACAAAATGATTTCAAATTAAAAAGTTGTCAACTACAAATTTTCATAACTTATTGTAATCTATAACTCTCATTTTGACTGTTTCTTCATCTGAGGTCGTTCGAAAAAACTCAAATTTCAAATTTTGAGAACTAAAAATGTACTTTTTGTTGTCAAAATTAATTCAAATTAAAAAGAGTTCAACTACAAAGTAGTATAACTTCTGAATATCTATAAATTTTATGTATGTCATTTGTTCATCCGATATAGTGGCAGTAACATTGTTCACAAATCTTATATATCGCTCTTCTAGTTTCAGGAAACTATATGAGAGGTATAGATTTTGTGAACAACATTACTACCGTTTTGTCGAATGAAGAAATGACCAAACTAAAAGTTGTATATCTTGAGAAGTTATAAAACTTTGTAGTTCAAAACTTTTTAATTTGAATTGATTTACTATTTCAAAATATATTTTGAATTTATCTTTGCCGAGTGCTTTTTAAAATACACTCGGCAAAGATTTTATTTGCCGAATGTCAAAAAAACACTCGACAAACCCTATTTTTTAAAAAACACTCGGCAAACCCCATTTTTACCGAGTGTTTTTTTAGTGTTTTTTAAAATGCACTCGGCAAACAACCAGGGCCCGAAACATTACACTCGGCAAACACCTTAGCACTCGGTAAAGATGGGATTTCCTGTAGTGCTTCGCACTTTCAACCTTTTCCAGCCGCCCTTGCTACTGACAGCGTTGCTCCTTTGCAATCCAAATCATCTACATGCAGAATAGATACTCCTATGGAGCTATATATCATCTTAATTAGGACACCCGGCCCACTGTGAAAATGTTCATTTCACTGAAAAGTCAAGCGGTTCTATACGGTAGAGAGGACATGTGCTACCGTGCTTGAGAGGTCCCTCGAAATTATTTCCAATCGTTCATGATAACAAAAAGGACGGTTGCGAATTGATTTTTCTAGTCACTATTTTCACAGCCGGTTTTTAAAAAATCACACTAATACATTTTCACAGTCGGTTAGTAAGTTGACCGGCTGTAAAAATGATTTTCACAGCCGGTTTGTGGCTTCACCCGGCTGTGAAAATGGATTGATTTTCACAGCCGGTTTTAGCCACGAACTGGTTGTGAAAATCCATTTTCATAGCCAGTTCTAAGCTACAGTACGCAAAATGTTTTTATTATTATTTTATTATTTTGATATATTTTATTAGACTAAGAGCGCAGGGACAACAAAAAAAATCAGCTTAATCGGATCTAAGGTATGGTCTCTAAAAAATCATAAAGATTCGAAACGTTTAATATTAAAGAAGCGCAACATCGATTAGTTTACAAACTCTAAAATGTTATTTTTGCTTATATTACAAGGACATAATTTTTAAAAGTTTTACACTACATATATGTTGTCATGGAGCAGTTTTGGATTTTTTTGAAATGATTTGCTATTTTCTAACTATTAAATAAATTTCTAGGTACTTATTCTTAGTAATTCTAATTTGAACTATATGTCTGTTAAATAGCTCTTATAAAATATTATAAAAATAGTGTCTAAGGACATATGCTCTAGTTTAGATCAAATCGTGAAAAATATATGAAATATCAACAGGTTTGCAATGTATAATTCACACTTTAATTTACTCCTTTATTTGTAAAAATAATAACAATATCAAAAACTTGTCTAAAATTATAAAAGTTGTCATGGAGTCATTTTATAGGTGTATAACCTTCTCATAAAAAAATGCATTTCAAAAAAATTAAACTATATATTGTTCATAAACATATACATCTCTCATACTCTTTTATACACCTTAAGGCAAACTTTGATGTCTGTATATCATAAAATTTATTTTTGCTCATATGATGTATAAATATGTTTTTACATGTTTTATACTGCATATAAGTTGCCATGGAGGAGTTTAGGAATTTTTTTGGAATGATTTGCTATATTCTATGAATTAAATGAATTTTCAGCACTTAAAAATCAATTTTCATACAACTATTTTTTATTTTTACATTATTTTTTTGATATTTTTCCTAAAGTTACGTGCTTGTAAGGAACTACCACAAAAATTGTCAACCTAATTGGATCAATGGGGTGGCCTCTAGAATTTTATAAAAGTTTGGCGGAGTTAATATAGAAGGAGTGCATCACTTATTCAATCACAAGCAATGGTGTGGTGCAGTGGTAAGGGAGCTAGTGCGACCCAAGAGGTCATGGGTTCGAATCATGGAGAATGCAACAAGCGCAAAAAATTGTGTGGTTGGAGGTGGTGGTGTCTAGTTAATGGGGCTGGCCTCCCATGTGGTTAAATTCTTTTTGCACTCATTTAATATTTTTATTTGATTTTTGATTTTTGGTTTTCAAAATTATTTTTACAGTGGTTTATGTTAAAAACCGGCTGTAAAAATCAATTTTCACAGCCGGTTAAAAACCGACTGTGAAAAGCCGATTTTCAGCGTCATTTTATCAGCGCCAATTTTGAAAACCGGCTGTGATAGGTCCAACCGAACCGGTTGTGATAAGCTCTGTGTAGTAATGTTGTGTAATAGGACTAATGTTCTTTTTGTCAAACTGAACTTCAAAATGTTGAGCTCTCCCACCTTAACAAAAAAAAAAGAAGCATTGTCTTCAACCTCTGAACGGACAAGTACAGTCGATGGTCTAAGGTTGCGGCTTGAAACGGCGCTGGCAAGTGCACAGCAGCCTCCAGCCGGCGACCATGGAGGCCCGCACATGCTGAGACTACGCTCCAGCCCCATGCACCACCGTACCGTCATCCAGGGATGGATTCGGATCGGATACGCATGGAATCGGATCCGGATATCACCTTTTACCATATTTTAATTCGAATACGAATCGAATTCGAATCTTGTCGGATATGAATACGGATGCGAATGTTGTCCATTCTTG
>CM014271.1:28191392-28260999 GCA_004135705.1 Alloteropsis semialata
AAGATATTGTATGGGAACACGGTGAAAATCTTTACCCCGGTTGGAGATGCAAATATTGTCATACGTCCAAAGGAGGAGGTGGTTCCACTAGATTGAAACAACATTTGGCAGGGCGCGGGACCGAGGTCGTCCATTGTAGGAAGGTTCCAAAGGAGGTGCGTGAATACTTTCAGCGTGATATTGAAAGGGTTCAGAAGGCAACTGCTGACCGGGCTCGAGAGAGGTTGAGAAAGGAGAAGGTTGCAGCGGAGGGTAACTATCCCGGTGGAGATGAAAGATATGATGAGGAGGCTGAGCTGGAGCGTGCCCTGAACCAATCGAGAGCGGAAGAGGAGTTCCGTCGGGGGGTGCAACAGAGAGGAGGTGCATACGAGCATGGAGGGGGTAGTGGTTCGAGGGGAGGAAATCCGGTGCAGAGGAATCTTCGAAGGGCAACTTCGGTGAGGGAGACTCCTGGGGTGAAGGACTATAACTTGGCCGCGGGCCTGAGAGGACCGACGCAGCCAAGGATTGACACAGGCTCCTGGACGCAGAAGGGTAAGAATGCAAAGGAAGCTATTGGGAAAGCTTGGTCAAAGTTTTTCCATATTGCGGGAGTACCTGGCAGACAGGCTGACAATCCATACTTTGTCAGCGCGGTCAGAGAGACACAGAAGTGGGGTAAGTTTTCTTTTCATGCGAATGACACCTATGCAACTGCATGTCTCTATCTAATCTCATGATTGCCATATGGTTGCAGGTGAAGGTATCGCGTCACCCACTGGACGGGATATTGATGGCAGGTACCTGGATCAAAACGAGCAAGACTTGAAGACTCAGTACGCAAAGTTTCAGCAAGAGTGGCCTCTCTTTGGCGTCACGTTGATGTGCGATTCGTGGACTGGCCCGACGAGGATGAGTGTCATCAATTTTTTGATATATTGCAATGGGGTCACGTGGTTCCACAAGTCTATTGATGCGTCTAGAAAAAACTCAAGATTCCGAATTTTTGCTCCAGGTAACCCCTTACCTAGTTCCTTTCAATCCGAATATGATTCAGATGTTGCTAAAGAATCTGTTGATGCGTCTGGAAACCGCTAAAGAATCTGTATATTTTACCAGGAGCTTATAAAGGTGGTGGAGGAGATTGGGCCAGAGCATATCGTTCATGTTATCACCGACAACGGCTCGAACTACAAGAAAGCATGCAGGGAGCTTTCCGATGTGTATGCACACATTGCTTGGACACCTTGTCTAGCACACACTGTCAATTTGATGTTAAAGGATATCGGTGCAAGGTATGAACATCAAGGTATGATCGATCAATGCAAGAAAATTTCAGCTTGGTTACACAATCATGGTCAGTTGAATCATATGATGAGGCAAGCGATCGGTGGTGAGTTGGTCAAGTGGAATGCAACTCGCTTTGGGACGAACTACATGTTCCTAGACAGCATATATCGGAAACGTGATCGTTTCATGCAGTGGATGGGATCTCCTGAATTTTTGCAGAGCAAATGGGCAAATACAAATATGGGTAGATTTACTCATGCCAGATTTGCAAGTATGGAGTGGTGGGATGGAATGAAATTTATCATTGACTCAGTTCAACCATTATACAAGTTGCTTCGCTTTGCTGATCAGGACAAGCGGCCCAACTTGTGCGAGGTGATTATGACCTTCCAGAATGTGAGACATGAAATGGAGTCTTTCTTCGGTCAAAATGTTTCCACGTGGAAAGAGTATGAAAAGCTTATGAACAGCAGGATGCAGAACGTCATCGTACAGACGTATGCGGCTCCAGGTAAGACTGTCACAAAAGTTTCTACTTTCACGTTCCATAGACTTTATGCTCATTGGCGGTATTTCCATTTTGCAGCTTCTGTCCTAAATCCGAGGTACGCCTATACGTATACTCCAACTTCAGAAATGTGGCGTACACTCAAGGATGCATTTCAGCGCATGACGGATATCCAGAGCGCCATCCAGGCATTGAACGAGGCTGAGATGTTTCGACAAAGGCGTGGCGAGTTTGCCACAGATTTGGCAATGAAAATGGCGCTTGACCCAAAGACAACTGCATCTTCATGGTGGATGGTAAACGGTAACACCACTCCCAAGCTGCAGAGCCTTGCTTTGCGCCTTGTTTCTCAATGTTGTTCGTCAAGTGGATGCGAGCGGAACTGGAGTACTTTTGCCTTGCTGCATACAAAGGTTCGCAATCGGTTGTCGCACAAGAAACTGAACAAGCTTGTCTATGTCAACTACAACCTACGCCTGCGACTTGCGGATGTCGGCAACCCCGTGCGTGATGAAGGTGATTTCATTGACCAGCTGTCCCATCTTTCATTCTATGATGAGAAAAATCCGGTGCGGGAGTGGATGGAATATGGTAGATCAAACGGGGATCCAGTTCTGGACGAGGACGATGATGACGGAGACACCCCGCTCCCGTCCCATATTGTCACGGATCATATAAACCCATCAGACCTCCGGACTTCTACAGGGGATGATTGCATCAGTGATTGGGCACGTCGAAATGTGGGTGACACTCACCTAGGGAAGAGGAAGCACCACGTAGGGCCTACGAAGGGTGACCCGAAGCGCCAACGAGGACAGGCCACGGGAAAAGGCAAAGGCAAAACAACACTAGTGCTGAGCGACGACGACACTGATGATGGCGAGGGTGATGGTAGTCCACTGTATCAGGAGTCTCAGGATAGCAGCTCCGCTGATGATGATGATGATAGTGATGGCGGTGCTGGCGGCGGTGGTGGCGGCGGTGGTGGCGGTGGCGGCGCCGGTGGCAGTGGCGGTGGCGGTGCCGGTGGCAGTGGCGGTGGCGGTGCTGGTCTTCGTTTCACAGGTTTGAAGTGCATGCACTTCAATATATATGCACATTTGTTTTTCACTGTGAGTACTAATTATGCTATATGGTTGGTTGCAGGGGAGACTGAATTCACGCATGCTACTCAGGACATTGACCATGGAGCACCGGAATCCCAGAGGAGAACGGTTGAACCGACGGATTACAACACTCCACACTTTCCACAGTACTCTTCTAGCTCATACAGCGATTCCTCCCAGTCCAGTTATCACTATCCTATACCTGATTTGAGCACGCAGCCACCGATGAGATGGGTGTACGAATGGCAAGACCCCCATTGGTACAATATGTTACTTCAGGAATGGCAGACGACATCGGCGTGGATGGGCCAAACTTGGCAAGACTACAAAGCTGAGCTGCTTCTAAGGCAAGGTTTGAATGTGATGTCCACCGCCGAGTATGAAATGGCTAGGCAATACTACCGTTGATCTATTTCTATGCATAACTATTATTTCTATGCACAATTATTATTATGTATCCATGTTTGTATGTATTTGTGATCATTTTCTATCTCTATGTATAATTATTCAGTTATGTCGAAACCGGCCGGCTAACCGCTCTAACCGACCGGTTAACCGCTCCGACCGACCGATCGACCGATCGCCCGACCGACCGACCGACCGACCGGTTAACCGCTCCTACCGACCGGCAAACCGCTCTTACCGTCGGTTAACCGTTAATTACCGTTTGTATGGCGCGATTTGAATTTAAATTTGAATTTGTTCGGTATTTAGCGGTAACCGCGGTTAACCGACCGGTTAACCGCTACCGCCGGCCGGCGGTTACGAGGGACCGGTCGGTAAAAAAAACCCTGGTTGGGATTGCGGGCAGGTTCCTATGGCTTGTTTAGTTCGCGCGAATTCGATCGAATTGAGTCCAGCAAAATACATTGGGAAGCGTAAAAGCAGAAAGAGGGGCACGTTTTTCAAAAAAATACTTTTGATCGAATTGATCGAATTCGATGTAACTAAACAGGACCTGTATAGCACGTCAGCGGTGCAGAGGAAAGGCAAGCTGCATGGTGTGTCAAATGTTCGACAAACGCTTCAGTTCTGCGAAGCATGCAGGGCACCGTACCAGTAAAACCACAACGGAATAGTAAAGTTGACTAAAAATATTTTTTAAAAAACATTTGCACAAACATTTGAAATCTCCCAGAAAGGGAAAATAACAAAATAGCTGTGCTGGCGATTATATTATGACGACCGGTAGCAAACAAAAATTTGTGCTATGCACACACCAATGTAAATGGCCATCTGTACCGACACAAATGGGACACACCAGCACACAAATCAGTTTCTGACTGATAGAGCATCTCTGGCAGTCTCTCGATCCTAATAAACCGGTACTATTAGGAAAGAATGTACTCCAATGGTCTCCAAATATATTTGACATTCAATAATATCTTGGACCACGTGCATAGAGAAAAAAAAGTACATTGAAAATCACGTATTTTGTAAAATAAAGTCATTCTACAGAATAGAGCCAGAACTAAACACGGCCTTATTCGAGACCTAGCAGCTGTTCCGCGACGTGACGGCCGCGGCAGGCACGATTCCGTTTCGGCCAATGGATGGGTGCACGGGAGATGGATCGTCGATCGATGTGCGCCTGCGTCTGCGTGCAAGAGACCAAGATGCCAGGGAGCAGCAGCAGCCAGCCAGGCAGGGCGACGCGGGTTGGGATTGCGGGCAGGTTCCTATGGCTTGTTTAGTTGGCGCGAATTCGATCGAATTGAGTCCAGCAAAATACATTGGGAAGCGTAAAAGCAGAAAAAGGGGCACGTTTTTCAAAAAAATACTTTTGATCGAATTGATCGAATTCGATGTAACTAAACAGGACCTGTATAGCACGTCAGCGACCTGTATAGCACGTCAGCGGTGCAGAGGAAAGGCAAGCTGCATGGTGTGTCAAATGTTCGACAAACGCTTCAGTTCTGCGAAGCATGCAGGGCACCGTACCAGTAAAACCGCAACGGAACACACAGTAGGGACAGCTAGATCTTCCAGTACGTATTAGGAAAATGTGTACGGATAGTAATTCATAGATGTGCGCAGCTTACTTCTATACATGATCATCACTGCTGTATGTAAAACGATACGAAAAGTAGAATATCATTGGACCAGAACTCTCTCCGTCCTGAAACACAAGGTGTTGAATGATTCAAAATTTATACTCAAATACAAAACATCCGAAAACTTTTAGACAAGAAAATTATTTAATTTTTCTTGGCTCTTCACTATATAGTTAACCTTTTCTATGAAAAAGTATAAATTACCACCCCAACTATGGTGAAAAGTCTAGTTAACCCCTTAAACTATATTTTAGTTCAATTTACTCTCACAACTTTATCGATTGGTCCAATTTACCCCTTAGTAAGATTTGTCTTTTTTGTTTCTCCAAGCACAAATAAAGTTTTAAGTTCAAATTTTGTGGGATGACAGAGAACATTGTATATTATGTTAAAAGATATCATATAATTTTTTACTTCATTTTTATACAGTTCATGATTAATTTATAATTAAATGTACTAGCCTATTAAAATAATACTAAAAATCATAATATATTTTCTAAGATAAGTTAAATTTGAACTTAAAACTATATTTGTATGTGGAGAAACAAAAAAGAGGAATCTTACTAAGGGGTAAATTGGACCAATTGACATAGCTTAAAGGGTTATTTGAACAAAAAAAATACTTTAGGGGGTTATCTAGAATTTGGCTATAGTTGAGGGGGTAATTTAGACCTTTTTCCTTTTTCTATTCCTTTCTAGGCTGCTTAATCTTAGAAACAACTTTATTTACGATTGTGAAAAGAGAAGATCTCAAAGGGTAAATACATCTTTTGTTCTCTTCCTTATATGTGTCCTAGTTTTGATGGAACGCCTTGTATGATAACATAATATTCTTATAATACTTACTCTTTTATATTCAGAAGGAGTTGTATGTTGCCTGGCCTATAGTGTACCTAAAATAAACTACAAATGGTAATGATAAAAGAATCTCTTATCTCCACCCAAAATAGCACCTCAACAAGGGAAAGTCGCAGGAAAAGAGTGTGTGTGTGGTGGGCAGGAAAGTCGCAAGAAAGTCGCATGAAAGGAGTACTGTAGCTTCTCTCGGCGAGCTCTTTGGTAAAAAGGGCTACATCATCTTGATCTCTAGTTTCTTGTAAGTACTATTGTTTATTGAATATTTCAGATATCAGCTTACGTCGCATCGTTTTTGTTTGAGTCTATTTTATTCACCACTTATTGATTTCTTATCATATCCTATAAGGCTGCATCTTTTCAATGTCTTAGTAGATTTGATAGATTTCACCAGTAGGCTTTTATTGTGTCTTGTAAGGCTGCATCACATGATCTTTGCTAGATTTGATAGATTTCACCGGTAGGTTTTTATTGTGTCTTGTAAAGCTGCATCATATGATCTCTTACTATATTCAGCAGAATCCACAATTATCCTGTCCAAGTTTAAGATCTATCTGTTTGTTATATTCAATAGTGTTGTTTTGCTATTTGTTTGCATTGATTTACCATTATTATAAATGATAATTGTTCCAATTTATCCTTATCAGCTCATAGATCTTTAACCTTGGTCTTTAATAAGTTCTTACTAAAATGATTTGTCGGCTTATTTAGTCTTATTTATTGCCTTGTTGTCATTTCTGTCTCGATTAGGTCTGATTCGTTTGATAATGACAATAGATTTAGCTCTATCAGCTCAATGGATTTATTTATAATAAGCTGCGTGATTAATATTTGCTTATCATTCAAATTGGCTCTCATAGTCGGTGGTTCCCGTTCAATTCTTTAACTTTATTTTCATCACGATTTGAAATTCTACGTAATGGTCACAATTGTTACATTAGACCCTTCATCAGCCGATAGCATGATGAAACAATTCCGATGAATTTCTTGAGATTACTGATTAAACTTTACCTTGTCAATCTCAGGTCAAATTGACTGGCATGCCACAAACCTCAAAATTCAGGACCTGCACAGAGTAAAGCAAATCTCCCAGGCCTTCCGTGTCACACTACGTGAACACATTATACCAACTTTGCATCAACACTATCTTCATTTTCATTAAGCACAAGTCCTTCAACTTCTCCATTATTCATCATCTGTGACAAAGCACTACTTGATCATCAATGTGAACCGAAAGAAAGTGCACTAATCCATGAGGTAATTTATACAGATGAAGTACTAGAATACAAGATTGGAGATGTTAACTATCGAACATATCTTTGTCAAGGCAGTGGAATGTAATGCATCGATGTATATGCAACTAAATATCTAGATAACTTGTAATGTGAACTATTTTAAGTTCGTAACATGAATAATTATGCATCATTTTGTTATTATTTGGTGGAATAATTAAAATATATTATCCATGTTTGCTGCTATTATGCTATAATATGGTGGTAAATACACAATAAATTTGACTAAAAATATTTTTTAAAAAACATTTGCACAAACATTTGAAATCTCCCAGAAAGGGAAAATAACAAAATAGCTGTGCTGGCGATTATATTATGACGACTGGTAGCAAACAAAAATTTGTGCTATGCACACACCAATGTAAATGGCCATCTGTACCGACACAAATGGGACACACCAGCACACAAATCAGTTTCTGACTGATAGAGCATCTCTGGCAGTCTCTCGATCCTAATAAACCGGTACTATTAGGAAAGAATGTACTCCAATGGTCTCCAAATATATTTGACATTCAATAATATTTTTTTGGCTTGTTCCAATATATATATCACCCCAACTCTCCTCCGAGAGCGATAAGGCACTGGCCGATCTTCCGAGAGGTAGGGGATAAACTTGATTGGTGGAGAACTCGACGATGGCGATCCGGCTTAAAATCAAACACGATTCGAACCCTGCAACCGTTACACCACTGCTCCGTTGGTTATCAACCAAGCAGAAAATGATAGACCTCGCCGAGAAGGCTTTCCTAGCAAGCGACTCGAAGAACACAAGCAAGAAAGTGAAACACACAAACTGAAATTGTAGATTAATATGAAGCGAAAGATATGGGGTTCAAGTTCTGATCAATAAAGGACTAATCACCACAGGGTTGTAGAACAAGAATGGGGTCCCTGTATTACTGTAAACGGACTTGTCGCCATAGTTACAATGAAAGTTTTGACCTCAAAAAACTTCACTAAACAAAATGCTCCCCTAATGTGGCGGCAGCTACTGAGTTTTATACCCTACAGGGGCGAACTAGGGTTGGGGGCAACCAGGGGGGCGCCCAGAACTTGGGCTTAAGGCCCGACACGATACAAAGGCCCGACATGGCCCAAAAAGGTGACAGAGAACCTTGTCATGGTCACACAGAATGATCCATGAACGTTCTAGAGCTAGGACCAGAACCTAATCGACGGCGTCGTCATCTCCTTTCCAACGCATCAAAGAACGCCTCGTTTTGATGTCGTATGAAGGAGATATCGCCGAAAACGTATGTGCATTGGTGTCGGCTGAATCCGAACCGAACGTGGTGGCTGAATTAGGGATGAATTGCAACTTGGAGAAGACCATGACGCGTGTATGTTCAGCATGGCGATGTCCTCATCAGAGAGAGATAGAGTTTGTTTCTACCTTCCCAATACGATAATTTCTTTTCGTGCATTCTTTTTCTGAAGAAATGACTCTTCCCATACCAAGCTGCCCCTTGATGTTCCACATATGCTCGCATCATGAAATAGAAAAATGAAGTCACCATCCTCTCCTCTCTCCGTTTATGTTCTAAGATCTAAAAATTGAGACTACACTTATCACCGCCGGTTCTAAAGGGGTCCTCACCGCCGGTTTTGCTAGCGCTGCTGAAAAAGCAGCTGTAAAAACACGGTTTTAAAAAACCACATGAAAAACAACATAATGAATATCAAATAATTGAAAAAATATATTCGAATGGGAGCCCCCCATTTTGCATTTGTTGCAAAGTATGGGATTCAAACTCATGACCTCTGGCTTTGCGAGTTACTCACCTTACCGCTGCACCATACCATCATTTGTGATTGAATTGGGGATGCAGTCTTTTTATATTAACCTCTTTGAATCTTTATAAATTTCTAGAGACCATAACTAAAGTCCAATCAGGCTATAATTTTTTGTGGTTATCCGTTACATGATCCTAGATAACAAAAAATACTAGAAAATAATATAAAATAAAAATGTATGTATGGAAAAAATAATTTATAAGTACTAAAAGTTCATTTGATCTATAAAAAATAGCAAATCATTTCAAAAAAAATTTAAAGCTCCTCTATGGCAACTTATATGCATCATAACACGTGAAAAAAAATATTTGTATGTAATATAAATAAAAATAATGTTTTAGGGAGTGAAAGACTTAAGTTTTCCTTTGAAAATATGAAAGAGTGTGAGAAATGTATGTGTTTGTGAACAATATTTAGTCTAATTTTCTAAAAATGTGTTGTTATGAGAATGTTATACCCCTATAAAAAGACCCCATGCCAATTTTCATAATTTTTAGATGCAGTCCTTTATTTTAACTTTTCTCTTATAATATGTTGAACCTTCATGAATTTCTATAGTCCAGGCCATAAGTCTGATCATACTGAAATTTTTTTGTGGTCGCTTCTTACATGCTACTAGTTCAAGAAAAATATTTAAAAAACATAAGAAAAATAAAAAAAATGTTACAAACATGCGGTAAAAGTAGTGTTGATTTTCACCACCGGTTCTAGCCACAAAACGACGGGTTTTCACCATCGATTCGTTATGGAACCGGCGATGAAAATGTTTCGCCAGCAGTTTGGCCACAACCGGCGGTGAAAGTGGTGTTAGGGAAGATCATTTCTGTAGTACTGCTACAAAATAATTCTCCCAATAATTCTGAAACTTATATTGGGATAGTACCACCAACTAGTTACTGAGAAACATCTATTGGAGCCTGTTGGAGATGCTCTAAGAGGTGTACCGTCACTATGTGCTTATTTCATCAATTTGTAAAAATATGTGGGCCTGGAGCATGTGTGTCATCTACTTTTTGTACCGTATTTTGACCAGAAAAAAAACTTCATTTTCCATGGTTAGATGGCACATGTTTCAATGCTTCATTTTCCTTGCATGCTCACGCACGTACTCCCGTTCCAAAAGAAGTTATGTACGCATGTAGCAGGAGTGAGCCACAGTGACAAATGACAATCTATAACTTAGCACTTCCGAAAGAGGAATTATAGACATCACCACGAGATGCCGCACGCGGCACAGTAAGGTCAAGAAAAGGCGCAGCTATCTCTACGTGCCGGCTACACAGCAAGCAAATGATAGATCTCGACTGCATGCCCGGCTCAATAATGGCGATGGGATCAGCCGCGAGGAGACGGCGAGCGCCGCCACCCGGTCCCCGGCTATAGCTGCCCGCCGGCCGGAGGACGCACCGTTGCTGGGCGGAGGCGACGGCGACGGCTGCATGTGCTGTTTTGTTTTGTTGCGAAGTCATGGGCATACAAGCTGTAGTGATGAAGCGCCTTGTCGTTGCTATCTACTAGCTACCCACCGGGAGGTGTGGTGGGACCATGCGCGCCTAGCTAGCTTGCATCTGGGCATCCTATATTCGCTGTGATCCGTTCCTTGATTCTTTCTGTGCTGCATAGTGCAGGTGTGCTTTGCTCTTGTTGCCTTGCATAGTGTTGGTCTGACTAAAAATCTGTGCTTTTCACCCTATGTACAGTAAAAACCAAAATTTTACATGTAGCGCCATTCGTCCTTCAAGTTGTTACTGTGGCAAAGTTCGAAATGCATTGCGCGCCAATTTACAGTAGATAGATAGGTTAAAAAGTCTCTGGTAGCTTAATAGTTACCTGAAACTGCGGCTGTCCAAGAGCGATGCTTGGGTATATGATGGTATCACGTTGTGTGATATGCCCATATCCGATGTACGTATCTCATGAAAGATATGTGTGTTTCCTAAAGTTTTTGTCTGACTGAACTGGTGTACTGCAGGCCACCGGCGGCGAGCAACTTGGCCTTATTCTTTGTCCGTAGGCTTGCCACTTGGCCGGGCCTACCAAACGGAAACGTACGTGCGCGACGCCCGTCCACTGGCTGTACTCTCCAGTAACCTGAGCTCACGTACCTGTGCAACACACCCAGTTAGGTGCTATATTAACACTCGCTTAATTAGTACCATGATTGCTGTGGCAAAACAAAGCTCAGCTCGCCCTCTCTCTCTCTCTCTCCCTCTCTCTAATACACACCTCACAGCTGATAGCTAGGTACCGTGTAATGGAGCAGGAGCTAAACCTTGAGCTCACCCTCTTCCACACCTCCGCCTCGCCGGAGCCGCCGGGCTACTTCCTCTGCATGTACTGCGACCGCAAGTTCTTCAGCTCGCAGGCGCTCGGCGGCCACCAGAACGCGCACAAGTACGAGCGCAGCCTCGCCAAGCGCCGGAGGGAGATCGCCGCCGCCCTGCGCGCGCACGGGGTGGCCGCCACGGGCGCCCGAGACGCCGCCGCCGCGAGGCTCGGAGACTCCAGCGCTGAATTCGTCGTCGCCGCCGAAGATAAGAGGGCGAGGATGGACGAGCAGCAGCCTGCTGCTGTCGCCGCTCCGGCGCCTGCCCTGCCGAGCAACAAGAAGAAGTGGTCGGAGCACGGCTACGGCGTCGAGCGCGCCGGCGAGCTGGACCTCTCCCTCAGGCTTTGATTGATTGGTTCCTCTTCGATCCTCCTCCACTACCTTTAATTGGCCCCCGTCGTTTGCTTTGGTAATATTCGATCTGTATGGTGTGAGTGCAAAGTCAGCTTTTTCGAGGTAACTGTGCGTCAGTGCTGGATTCGATCTGAGGCCTCCTCCAACGGCTGGCTCATTCGCTGCCTCTTAAGTTTTTTAATTGATGAACAGTATCAAAATAGAGAGACGGTCGCGCCGCAGAGCGCTTAGCTCGCTCAGCTCCCGAGACCGCGCTCTCTCTCGCGCACGGATTCCAAACTACTGTGCAGCACTGTGCCGGTTTCTCTCTTCCTCCCGTATGAGCCAGCAGCTGGCTCAACCGTTGGAGGAGGCCTCATGTAGTTGTGTAATTGTGTTCTTCTGATGGATCGGAGTTTGTCGCCAAGAACTATTGTCGGTCCATCCTGCTATCCAAAGGGCGTGGTATTTGGTGTGCTCTTCGGTTGTGTCTTGTGTCCGCAGTTCTTGTTCTTTTTTTTTTTGAAATAAGCAGTTCTTGCTCTCAATTAGAGCTTTCAGTTTTTGCAGGCATTTTTAAGCTAGTAAAAATAATCTGTTGGGAGCTTTCTTCAGGTGCTGCTAAACTGTGCATATGCCGTGTCCAACTTTGATCTTTTTGTGATGCAGTAGCAGTGCTTCAAATCATCTACCGAGTACGATATTGGTATCTCGGGTGCCCCAGATTATTCTGATTCCAGTTTCTCTTTGCTAAACTACAATTAATGATGGCCTGCACACACTAGTAGTAGCACTGGTATAGTATGGCCCTGTTTAGATTGGCAACTTTTGCCGGCAACTGGCAACTTTCTTTCCACTGACAACCGTGCCCCCCTCACAGAACACACTTCCCAATGGCAACTTTCTTCCAAACTTCATCAAACTTTCTCAACTAAACAGGCCCTATATATTGTAGTTCTCATTTAGCTAGAGCCTTTCAGGATCCTCACTGGATTGTTGGGATCTCATAGGAATTGAATTTATTCCTAATAAAATTCTTTCGGTATGCATCCCCACTTTTCTGTAAACCACACAAGCACATAGTCACTAATTTGCAAAATGGGGTCGTCTTTTGAAACCCTACAGGATTTTATGGTACATGATAAACACATGCCATACACCTTGAGTTTTCGACCTAGCTCACATGCGCCGCAAAGATACATCATGCAAAACTGAATTAATTGGTTCCAGCCCTGTGAACATTCAAGTCAAATATCAACGCTCCACACAGCCCATTCCAAAATATGAGAAATTTAAATGTTGCATGTAAATTTCGTTTCATTCCATACTCGCTCCTTGTTATTTTCTCTATATCTGTCATCTTCCAAAAAGCAAGTATATAAAGGATGGTGTCTAAGGCATTTCCTTTTTACATGAAAGATTAAATGGTCTCACACTCAAAATCTAATGTCTAGTATTTACAGAAGATTATTTACCCGGCTACTTGAAGAGCTTCTCACAAAGAGCTGGCCTTACAACGAGTTTATCCATATATATTTGGCCACAATCCAAGTCATATAGAATTTTAGCTCCATGGGAACTTGTTGAATGATTGACTTAATATTAAAAAGAATTCAAGACCCAAAAGACACTGATTTCTGAAAAAAACAATATAGAAAAATTAATTAAGGTGACCTTCACTATATGTATCAAGAAACCTACAATGCATAATAGATTTACAACAAGTTGTCTCTATACTCAACCATGTGTCTTAGAATAAATATATGCAGCGGCGCATACATGCATGTGTAGGATTCGTTGACAAGCTCTCTAACATACCCAGCCTCTTTCATAACGTTCTTTCTTTTTTTTTTCGAAATCTCCTGATTTTATTCTTATATCTGATTCATGTCATACATCAAAAATTTTGATTCACCAAAATGGAGAGGTAAGTAAAAAAGAGTACACAAAATAGATGATGAATCCAGCTTGGTCGTAAGTGATTTGGACTTTGATTATCAAGAAGTAGAAATGGAAGTTTTTCTTTATCTTTTTTTTTTTGCGGGTAAAGTTTCTCTTTATCTAAGTGTACGTAGAATACGGATTCATTTGCGATGTCTTGAACATCTCCATGCATATAACCAAATTAAGGGTTGGAAGCATTTCAATCCTTTTCTTTAGGAATGTCTTGAACATGTCTGTTTTTTTTTTCATTTACGGCTATCTAGACTCTATGATCTACTGCATCTGTTTTAAACATATGGATTTAGGGCTTGTCTAGATCAAGACATGGAAAAGCTGCATATATGTGCCAGGCAGCATATCCAGATGCCTTGATTTTGTGAGCTTGGAGCCAAAATCGTTGTCTGGTGGACTCAATACAAACAAGCCCTTAGAACAAGGTAATTAGTTCATTTCTTGAACTAATTACCCTATCTGACTCCTGAGTCTCATATTTTGAAAAGGAAGGAGTAATTATCACATAATATACACAGATTATAATAGATGACGGACACCAAACAGTAGATGTGCAATGCTATGATCTAGATAAATAAAAGCGAAAATAAACTAGCTAGATAGGAAAAAATTGCAGGGACAATAGTTTTAATCTTCCACCGTCATTTTCCCTTATCTATCCTACAATGGGCAGAGCAATGCATGACTGTCCGTACAATAGCACAATTATCTAGATGTGACCCTGTCCATCTAATCTTGTTGCACTTCGCCCAAGGCGAGCAACACTAGTGATAACATCTGCATATGGATCTGTCTACCGATCAGTCCAAATTAGGAACTGCCACGGTGTGTGTGGATAAGGAGAACGTACGGATCCCCTCCCCCTCTCTCTCTTTTTGCGAAAGATCAATAATACAGATGCAGACGCTCACACACGCATACACACTCACCCCTATGAATACACGCATGCAAATCTTACCCATATGAGTACCTCCGGACCGGTTGTTCCAATCTTGACGAAGTCACCATAGGCGTCTCGCTATCGACGGGCACGTCGCCTACCACTGAAAGAATAACGCCGGTTAAATCCTGAAATAAATCCAGGAAAATATGACACCCATGCCGAGTCGGAGACTCGAACCCGAGTGGGTAGGTTCCACCACAAGAAATCCAACCAATCACACACACGAAGGGAATCAAGATGTTTTCTTATCAAATAGTAATAACTGTTTTAGGCACTACACTAGATAACCAACCATTGATCAATTCCGGTTGGAAACCCCCGTCACTCAGGAATGACACACTTTATTTGTTCCTGGTTACGGTAGGAAATAACCGTCTGTGATATCATTACCATTAGATCAGAATTGGTTATAGTCAATAACCGAAAGTACTGCTTTTAGCACCTTACAGGTCTCCACCACTCCTCGCACTCTCTTGTCCAACAAATGCGAGGTCTCCAAAATTTCTGTGTCGACACCATTGTTTCGGTTGTGTCACCATTGAACCAGGAGTCCAGGACTGATGGACCCACCATGACCGGTTCTTCGTCAATCATTGTGATGTGTTCAGTAATAATTCCCGGTAATCTAGTAGCTAGTGAGGAGTTAAAAGGAACACACAAAGACATTATTTTGGAATTGATATGTGAAATGAAGATATTAGCTCCTGTGTGTTGCAGATCTCATTGATGAGATGTGTGTTCGTAGCAGAAAGCCTCTCATTAGTTTTGAGGTGCAAGATCATTGTCAGTTGGATGCCAAATTTTGCTCACGTGGTTTCTGTATAGGCTCACTGTTTGAGGTTTCAGAAAGATGGAACCTGTGAGCAGTGAGCATACATGCCATCCCCAACCTCTGGAAGTCTAGATAGAGCACTCGAGAAAAGCGCCGTCACTGCACTGCTGCACCTGTATATCCGATCCGGAAAGTGTCGTTTCTGCTTTCAGTAATGCGAGAGGTCAACAAGCAACATGCTTCTCAAGGACATGAACACGTCTTCGAGAGCTCAACTTCAGTGAACAGCCCCGAGATCGATCAAACTCGCAAAGCTGTGGACGGTGGTCAGACAGCGCAAAATAGAAATATCGCGCGCGTGTCCTGCGAAGCAAAGCTACGCGGAGTAAATGGAAGCTGCAGGGATAGCTTGTCGTGAAGCGCGACGCTGTGACAGTCCGGAGGCAGCGATCAGTGGGCCCTGAACGGCTGATCCGAATGGACAACCCAACGATTTCGCCTCAAAACGGGCAGGTGGTTTTGGTAAAGCAGTGTACATCGTGATGGTCCAAATGTGAAGACGATCAGGATCTGCCTCATCATTGACACCTCTCTCTCTCTCTCTCTCTCTCTCTCTCTCTCTCTCTCTCTCTCTCTCTCTCTCTCTCTCTCTCTCTCTCTCTCTCCAACTCTCTACCAATAATGCAGCTCCAAGTTCAAATCAACCTTGTTTGGCAATTGTCATCTTGCTCAATGATACACAGCATGACCTCGATCTGCAGCAATGGATCCATGCATGATCCATGTGCATCTGGTAGGATGATGAGATTGGCATGCACTAGCTCTGACGAGATGGCGATTATTGCTGGTTACTTTGGTACTATTGCCTACATACACAGTGATCCTATACTACACATGTTGCTGGGAGCACTTATATATAAGAAACACACACAAACATGTAAATACTACAAGGAGCCCTCGATTGCTGACCTCGTACTACCAATTATATGGATGTGCCCGTCCATCCGGCGACGTCACGTGGCCGCAGCGGCGGAGCAGATGTCACAGCTAGGTAGCAGTAGCACTGGCCAGCGGCGCCTGACCCTGCTGCCGCAGCTTATGCATATCCTCTCACTGCTGAATGCTGATCCACCACCGAACGATCTATCGATTGATGCGGAGAGAAAGACAAGACAATCTAGCCGCGCAAATGAAGAGATAGAGATCGAGGACGGCGACCGGCCGGCCCGACCAGGGTCAGCCGCGCGCGCGCTATCCACACTGACACGGGAGCACCCACCACGAGATCATGAGCTTGGCTACAGGCCGACCGCAAGTTACCAGCGGCCGGCGGCCGGGCGCAGTGGGCACACTCGGGCTGGCGGCCGCAGCTGCAGCTTGCAGATCAGCCGCCTGCTCTCGGCCGGCATACATGCATGCATGCATCCGCTGCCGCGCGCAGCCGGCCGGCCGTGTATGCGACGGCCGCCGCAGGCCGCAGTTGCGACGACGGGCGGGGCCGGCGGNGGGGCAGCGCGGCGTTGGATCCTTGGGGAGGGTGAGAAATGGCAGGCCGCAGCGCGAGGTCTGACTGAAATACACAGTATTGGAGCCGGTCGATCAGATATTCAGATCCCTGCTGGCGTATCCACTCCATTTGTACAATGAATTGAATGATTCACTATATATCCCATCGATTTGCTAACTTGCATCGTCAGCGGACAAGCGCCCCTACCTCCGTCGATGTCTGAAAGACTTCAACGTGCAGTGATATCTGAAAGACTTGAAATGTCTCTGTGTCTGATTCACTAGCTGAATTTGGCCTGCATACACTCGAGCTACTGGTGAACAGAACGAGTTACGCATGCATGGTTTAGATTTCATGTCGTCGATATCTGATGAAAGAAGCACAGGGATCGGAGTAGTAAGTATCCCTCTTGTTGAGAATGTACATTGTATTGTAGCTTGCGGTAATCAAAAGGACGTACCAAAGTCAGCTATGGTTGTTGCTATATATATCCATTGCTGAGGGTATATACTTGGAACCCAACGCGACGCGACAGCGATGTGTCTTCCACGCATGTGTAGTAATAAGCCGGGAGAGAGTACAAAAATAAATGGGCCATGCATCCACCCAATAGCTGAGTTCTCACTGACAGCGATTCACGAATAGTGTGCCCAAATGCAAACCCAATGCAGCACACAAGGCAGCGTGGCGGTTCTTTGCAGCCGCACATATGGCATCTCGACCTCGATCTCCCCATCCATTGGGCGCAGAAAAAGACGTGCATCACGTACACTTCACAGCTGAGCCCGAGCTCGGCCTATACGCGATCGATCTGCCCATCGATTGGTGCAGAGAAAGCTAGGCACATACGGACATCGTCCCAGCGGCGCAGAAACTAGGCTATGGTCCGACCGAGCACGTACGATGGAGAGCCAGCAGTGACCTGCGGGTCGGGGGGGAGCTCATGTGGCAAAGCCCGGCCACCGCGCGCGGCAGAGCAAGCACGTTAGGTTGGGGGGCGCGCGAGAGGGTAGCTAGTAGGTTATTGATGCAGGAAATAGGCTATGCATCCGCGTGATCCGGCCGCGAGTGCCTTCCGCCGCGGAGCCAGCCTGCATGGGCAACGACAGGCCGGGCGCACGCGCGCGCGAGCCTACTGGCTTGGGGCTTGCTTCTGGCTAATACCAGGAGGCCAGGCCAGCCGAGAGGAAGGACGAGGAGCCACATGGCCTGGCTATGGCTACTCTGGGATGCTGCAGCCTGCAGTAGCCACGCGCACGTACCATAGAGCCACTCTCACTCCTGGGTTTCATAGGATAGGACTGTTAATTTTCAGTACTGCACGTCATGTGAGTTGATTTTTCTGTTAGTATATATATAGTTAATGTCATGGTTCCGTCACATCGTTTAATTGATGGACCCGATTATTGCGCATGGTCATACCAGGGGCGGAGCTATAGTACAAGGGAGTCAAAAGTGTATCAAATTGTTGATTAGAGGTCCAAATTTACATTTTTAAGTGATTTTTGTGTACACCTTTGGGGAGTGGTGGGGACTCACAGCATAGGGGTCGTACGAAATGAAAATCTCTAGCGTGGGATGCCAATCTCAACATGTTCTTTTTGTTCCTTTTAAAAGCAGTGTAAATCTAGTTTCATCCTCACTAAGTATAACTTAGTTAGGAGGAACTGGAATGGAAGTAAAAGCTTTATATTTTGTAGTAAATCAGAAACTACTCAACACCTGTTTTATAAAATGTCATCGTGCCATGTTTTATGGCATGTAAAGGTACAGTATCCCCCACCATCACAAAGTTTAGAGGAGTTGTTCAACAGTTGTCTACGCAAAGTTATTAGCTAGAGCTACAACTCTTTGTTGGGAAATTGGCCAACGAGAAATGAATTCCAAGTAAAATCCTATTTGCAGGTTCTATTCACGGGACGCACACCGACATTGGTTTTGGGGTCTATTGCAAGTTTTGCAACCGATAATCAAGACTTGCGAGCCTTTAGAGTCAAGAGCTATATAATTCTTCATGTGCGCATATGACCTTTTAATTTGCGCAGTCGTGAAGCTGTGTTCAGCTTAGGTGGTGCACATGCACCATCCTAACTAAAAACAAATTCACTAGCAAGAAACTTATTTTGACAAGCAAAAACAAATTTCTACATGTCTATACTAGTGCGTGCACCACCCTAGATTTCACGCTAGCTCCGCCTTGCGCATTGGTTAGTAATATTGAACATGGTATGAACATTTGATTGACCTTGTTATCTAATTGTGGCTTAATGGTTTATATGAATAGGCGGGTTGAAGCCGGAATGTTTTCTATTACTCAAAAAAACATACAATTTAGTCGAGATAAAACCTACCAATACCTTCTCTTTTCTCACTAATATTATGTTATGTTAACATATTTGCTGACGGCACATCATTTAACGAGAACGAAGCACAACCTAATACATATCGATTGGCTAGCCAGTATCTATAGGACACTAGATGAATTCACCGCGCGTTGCTGTGGGAGTACAGGGACACCTTTGCTATGAGATTCAAAATTGTAATTTCATAATTTAGTGGGGATAATAGAATAGTGGTAAATGACGTGGACAACTTTCCACTTAGTGGGTGATGATGTGGATAGTTTGCATGAAGAGATGGTGATTTCCACTTAGTGGGTGATGATGTGGATAGTTTGCATGAAGAGTTTTAAGGTTGGTGGGCTGTTAGTGGGTATCAACTATACAATTATAGGATTCGCTACAGTGTCAACGGGCCCCACAAACGGGACCAGCTCTTCCAGACCAGGGCCTTATATCGTACTCTCTCTGCCATGAAAGCCCGACGGCCCCGACCGATTCATTGATGCAGAGAAAGGCATGCACAGTCGCCCTCCTGTTGTGCATGGACCATGTAAACACGGCCGGCCCGACATGGTCCGCGCCCGGGATTGGTGCACAGGCAGCCATGCATGCAACCACCCAGCCGGCCACCGGGCGGCGGGCGCATGCAGAGGCCAGCGCTACGGGGGACCGGGCCGGCCGGGCTGCCGCTGGCTGGCTGGGAGCCGGCCGGCGGCCGCAAGGACATATGCTCCTGCTTCGGCAAGCTGCAATTGCACGTGCAGAGCACCATGTTCTGCGGCTACTAGGCCTAGCCGTGCTGCTACAGCATGCATGCTGGATGGACCCAGACGGCCAGACCCCTCTCGAGAGACTGGGCCAACCGCAGGGATCAGCAATGGTAAGCCTAGACACACTCTGTGACGATGGCTACATCAAGAGCTCGGTCAAAATCAGCCAGAAACAAATCAGCCAGAATCATCCCCACTTCGGTATCGTAGAACCATAGATATACTGAAGGCAGAGAGAAGGTACTAGCTCGGTCAAAATCATAAACACAGAATTAACTGTCATTTCATTTACGGTGTTTCCTCTGCTTCACTCACAAACAAATGCATACCCCTATGAACACCTCCGAGAGACTGGAGCGGTTGTTCTGATCCCCTATGAGCACCTTCGAGAAACTGGACCGGTTGTTCCAATCTTGAGATTGATGAAGTCATCACAGACGCCTCGCTATAAGGGGCGAAGCTGCTCAGAGAGCACTGGGTGCGGACGCACCCACGTGAAAAGCAAAAATGCTTGTTGCCACCAAATTTCCACCGCTCGTGCACCCACTAAACTGGAAGCCGTGCACCCCCCATGTGGCCAACAAGCTGACCAGAAACAAAGATAAATGTGATACTTTATTTTTGAAACTATTAGTTTTCACATACTGCACACTTGATATATGTACAAGCTAGAAACTTCATCAATTCATAGTAGCCTAGCAACCTTTTCGACGTTCACAATCCACGCTCCCGACTATTATCTTCTGCCGTTTCGTTTGTTAATCTATAAATTTATGTGGAGCCTCCTGTTGACCTAATCAATAGTACATTATTATCTGAATTCCCAGTTATTTCAGTTTGATTAAGATAAAAAGATTAGGTGTATATATGTGAATGGTTGAATATGCATGTGATGGTGTGAATAGAACCAAGCACTAGCTTGGGTGGTTAGTGGGTTGTGGCTATAGAAAATATATGCACTATCAAAATACTATTCCAAGATGGATTCAACAAAACAAACTTTGAATTATAAATGATATTATTTTTTTCAATATACTTGGTCAAAGTTGGGAAAAAATGACTTAGGATAAATCTAATACGATATGTAAATAAAATAGAGGGAGTGTGTAATCGCCTGCCTATGTACTATTTTTCATTTTTTATAAGGACTATGCATTTTTTGAACTCTTGGCTCAACCACATCAATCATGCAATTTTGTATAACCATATAAGATATATCTCCCTTGAAGAAGTAGACCCGAGAATTTGAGGCCTGGCCCGATGGCCCGTTCAAGTCCACTGGGTTTTGACCGGCCCACACCTCCTAATGTCTTGGGATTGGTCAGCGGAAACAAAGGACCGAAAAACTTTCAGCCTGGCTCAAGTATGCCCGCAAGCTAGACCCGAGAAAGCAGCCTCCACATGGCCATACGACAAAATTAGACACAAATTTTTGCCCAAAAATTTTTGGGGTTTTTTTCAGCCTAGTTTGCTTACATAATAAGTCCTGAAAAAATAACACATTACCGATCCTATGAGAGAAACGCAGTGCTAATGGTGCACCCCCCTTGTGCTGGCTCTAGCTTCGCCCCTGCTCACTATCGAGGGGTACGTCGCCTACCACTAAAAGAAAAGCGGTGGTTAAATCCTGAAATAAACGCAGAAAAATGTGACACCTGTGCTGAGTCGGAGACTCGAACCCAGGTGGACAGGTTCCACCACAAGAAATCTAACCAACTAAGCTACGCTTAGTTCCACTTGAAAAAGAAAATTCATGGTTTTCAAATGCGTTGAAAAAGAAAATTCGTGGTTTTCAAATGCGTCTTTGTAACACCCAAATTCCATCACTTAATAAGTTATAGCAACTTTTGTTTTCTTTTAGATTTATCTAGGTTTAATGAGTTTTCTTTTATTTAAATTGTGGCCCTAAATACTCAAACAATAATTACTTAACTTTAGTACAACAAGTGATTGTTGCATTTCATGCCTTTGCATGTGTTTTGTTTGCTTGTGTGACTTCCCAAATTAGCTCCAAATTCAAATCCAAGTCAAATTCCTCTCAAACTTCTCAAATCCCAATTCAAACAATGTTCAAACCAAATCTTTTTCCCTCCCTTTCCCTTCTCCCATTCTGGCCCGGCCCACTCTCCCTCTCTCCCTTTCTTTCTCGTTTCTCCCCACCAGGCCCAGCAGGCGGCCCAGCCAGCCGGCCCACTCGGCCTCCCTCCCACACACGCCACTCTCCCTCTCCCTCTCGCTGCCAGCGGGCCCCGCCCGTCATCCCCTACCTCTTGCCGCTCTCCGAAACCGCCACCGAGCGTCCCGCGCCCGTGCAGACGCACCCCGTCCCGCCCGGCCTTATCCGCCTCGTCTCGCGACCGCGCCCCGCTTCCTCGCCAACAACCCGAGCCGCCCTTCCTCATCCCTCCGCTCTCCTCGGCAACAACCCGCGGCCGCCATCCCCTTATCTCTCCCCGGCCGAGCCCTCCCCGGCACACCCTCCGCCCTCTATAAAAGCCCGAGCCCTTCCCTCGCATACCCACGCACTCAACACCTGAAGCACCGCCCGCTCTCGCGCTCGTTTGCTTCACCGGAGCCCGCCGTCGCCATTGTCACGGTGAGCTGCGCCACCATCTTCTTCCGCCGTCATTCGGGCTCCACTGACCCCGCTTCTACATCCACTCGATGCACAGGGTCGTCAGGAGCTTGACCCCAACGCCCAGGAGTCGAAGCCGATGCCGGACACCCTTCTTCCCGTTCACCGAGCTCGCCATCACCCCTCCTCGCCGCCGACCATCTTCCGGTCCACCTCCGACGCCCGAACCACCTCTGGTAAGCTCACCATGTTTCCCCGAATCCCCCTTTGCCATTTATTCACGTCCCCGTGCACCGTAGCGGCCTGCCGAGCTAACTCCGGCGAACTCTCGCTATGCTCGCGGCGGCGCCGCCGTGAGCTGATGTCGCCGGCGCCCCTTTCATTTTCCTCTGTCCGATCGCATATCAACGGCTCAGATCACCCCTGGATACCGGTCAGCGTGGGTCAAACCCGCCGGCCCTGGTGCTTTTGTTAAAGAGTCCCTGCACTTTCTGTTAAATAACCCGTGGTCCATGTCCTTTAGAAAGTATTCATAGATATGCCCTTAGAATTTCTGTTAAGGCCCCTGTACTCTTGAACAATGCAACCCGCCATCCTTTCATGTCATTTTCACTTGTTAGCCCCTGAGTTCTTATATGTAATTATGTTTAGGCCCTTGGTTTTTATCAAAACAGTATGCAACTTTTAGATTTAATTGCATATTAGTCCCTGCAACCTTGTTTTTAGTGTATCTTCGTCATTTTAAATCCGTTTTAGGCGATTCTTGCGGCTACGCGATCGTCTCTGCATGCTCTTTAGTTTAGAATGCTTGTTCTGTACTTTTAGTACTGTTTGGTGTACTGTTTTTATTTATTTTGTTGTATTGCTTTGTGTGATCGTATAGAGAACGTGCCGTTCGAGGAAGGAGAAGAGCAACATCAGTTCGAAGAGGACCAGCAGCAGTTTGTTGAGGAAGGCAAGTGGCCTCCCTCTTCATGAATATTCTTTTGTCCCATTACATTCATAAATTCCACTTTTACTTTACTGTGTATGCATTAATTTTGATGGGATACCTATTAGGACATGACTGGACCTTTTGCCTTGAACCTTGAATCACCTGGTTATATCATGGGTAGATGAACGCTTAGCTTGCTTATACCATGGGTTGGTTCTGTCTCTTGGATACAATGTTAATCATGATTTTATTTATGTTGTTATATACTGATTTAATTACAAGATCATCATGATTAATTGGAACATGGAGAACCATCCAAGAAAACAGTGCAAGAAAATATGGCTCTGACTTAGCTAATTAATTAGATTTGGGGTTGACTAGTGGTCTTACCGTAAGGGCAAGGAGGGGGCCGGTGAGGGGTCATAGCTCGGTCCTTTTGTAGGAGTAGTCTTTGCTAAGGTACGTCCTCTCTTGGGAGGGTTGTGGACCCCACCGCTGCTGAAACTCTAGCGGGCTGCTAGTTAGCTTTGGGTCTTTGTAAAGGCTTCGTAGTGAACCCTCGCCACTCACCAAAGGAAGTGTTTAAGGGCTTTGCAAACCCGGGCGACCAAGGGAACACGAGCTGTGGGAAAAGTGTAAAACCTCTGCAGAGTGTAAAACTGATATATCAGCCGTGCTCACGGTTAAGAGTGGCTTGGACCCTCACATGATAATTGAACTTAAATATGATCTTAAATCGTGGTTCTTGGTTATCTCTGGAATATTTTGGAATATTATGCTTAATTTGGGTTGGTATATACTTACATATAGTAAATAGGTGCTTGTTAATAAAACTTGACCAACTAAAAGTGCTAACCGCATGAGCCCGAACCCCCTTTGATGGCCTTGCATATTCCCCCAATTGTTGAGTACCAACCATAAGTGTACTCACCCTTGCTAAACAACTGTTGTTCAGAAGAAAACAATGAAGTGAAGTACTACAGCGACTATGATGAGTTCTAGGCGTGTCAACCAGTCAAGTGCCTGTAGATGAAGTCAAGGAGCTATTTATCGTCTAGCTTATCGGTGAACGTTTAAGACCTTCGTGTCTAATATCGATGAGTGTAATAAGTTATGTACTCTTTTTGTACGCTTTTGAACATTGTCTTGTGATAATTACACTTATGAAGTCAGCATATGTGTGATGAACGGATCCTGGCACACATATGTGATGCATTCGATTTTGTCCTTAAAATCGGGTGCGACAGAAGTGGTATCAGAGCTGTGTTGACTGTAGAACGCCAGCCTAGTTAAAAAATGGTCGAAACATAGGATTCACATTCTTAGTCAAACCTTTCTGCTCTTAGGAAAAATTTATTTGCATAAAAACTTACTCTGTCCTGTTCTCTCTTTTTGGTCTCGTACTTAGTTTTGTTCTTACTCTATCACAGATAGTCAGGCAGAGGCAGACAGCACGCAAGAGCACCGGAGGCAGGAGGCCCATCGCTCCTGCGTACTCAGTTCCGCAGCTTCCCCCAGTGGTGGAGCCAGAGGAGGAGGTAGAGCCCGAGGAGCTCAACTACTTTGATGAGAATGAAGACGGAGACCTCGTCCCAGTGGACCCCGCACTTGACGCTCCAATACTGTTGCTGGAGGACAGCCGGACGACGACCCCGAGCAGGGCGAGGACGCCCAGGAGGACGGCCAGGACCATGGTCAGGATGACCAGGGTCAGGCCCAGGACGACGGTTCTGGCGGAGGCCAGGATGAGGCACCAGCTGGTGTGGCCGAGGTTGTGAGGACCTCCTACGAGACTGGCGCCTTTCCCACGCTGCTTGTGGAGGTGCTACAGGAGCTGGGCAACTACACCAAGCCCCTGTACATCTCGCAGCGTGTTGACGGACCAGGGATGCCGATCTACTACATCAGTCGGGTGAACATCCGGGAGGCTATAGGCACGGATGGATACAGGACCGTCTTAGTGCACTACTCCGACATCCCGTGCTCCACCATCACCGCCGCCGTCAGCAACGCCGCCAGGAGGGCTCTGTGGTCTCTCAGCCACGCTCACCGTGGTGAGCTGAGCGTCACGGAGTACCGTGACCTTTCACGACGGGCTCGTGGCACAGAGGCGACCCACGTGCCACTTGGATGACCTCAGGAGCCCCAAGTCAACATCCTTGCTCGCGTCGCCGCCGCCCTCAACACCGATGTGGAGAACACTGCTTCAGACCTCTTGGAGACCTACGAGAGACTCGCTGGTGCTCAGACCAGGATCAGGCAGCTGGAGGCACAGGTGGCGGGACGTGCTCCCCCAGTGGAATCAGAGGCCGCCGACTTCCCCGCTGCTTCGCCCCCGCGCAAGAGGCTTCATCCTGGTGCACCAGGCTCTGTCACCGATCTCCTGCGATGTTTATCTTTGCTTGTTTGCTACTTGTTTGGTTTGGATCTTTTTGTAATGACTGTCATGCTTTTGTGGAGTGATGGCCACAAATGCATTATTAAATTAATAAAGTTAAAGTCAGTTTTAGTTTTATCTTGGCTCTGTTCCTTTCTTTCTATCTTATCAGTATATCTGCCTTATCTAAAGTACTCTTCTAACAATCAGATGGTAAATACTAGGAGAGGCGGAGGACAAGACATTCCAAGTGTCAGGCATGCTCACGTCGCTAACCAGCCGAATCAAGCGACACCTCCACCCCCAAACCCAGCAATGGAGCAGTTCTTGGCCGTCCAGATGCAGTTGCTGCAGGACCTGACCAACACTATGCACAACATGCAAGCACAGCAGAACCAGCCGTCACCCCAGATGCCCCCACAAGCCTGTGACAGACACCGAGAGTTCATGAGTCACCACCCGCCAACCTACTCTCACTCGGTGGACCCCCTAGATGCTGATGACTGGCTGAAGGTCATTGGCAAGAAGCTGGACACCACGCAATGCACTGACCGTGAGAGGGTCTTGTACGCTGCTGGACGCTTGGAGGGATCCGCATCTGATTGGTGGGATGCTTACACTGCTGCTCACGCTGACGCCAACACCATCACCTGGGCAGAGTTCCAGGAATGTTTCTGCTCGCATCACATCCCAGCTGGTGTGATGAAGCTTAAGAAGAATGAGTTCCTGGCACTGAAGCAAGGCCATATGTCTGTGAGTGAGTACCGGGACAAGTTCATCCAGTTGTCCCACTACGTGCCCACTGAAGTTGATGATGATGAGAAGAAGCAGGACCACTTCCTGGATGGTCTGATCGGTCCACTCAAGTACCAGCTACAGAGCCACACCTTCCCGTCTTTCCAGAAGCTCCTGGACAAAGCTATTGGCCTGGAGAATACTCGCAAGGAGCTTGGTGAGCTCAAGAGGAAGTTCCAGTCACAGGGACAATCTAGCAACAGCCGCCCGCGCTTCAACTCTCAGCCAGGATCTCAGTTCCGCTCTAGAGGGCAAGGCGGAAATTATCAGCAAAATTAGCAGTTCCGTGGCCAACAGCAGCCCCAGCGCTTCAATCAGCAGGCCCAGCGCAACCCCAACTTCCAGCAGAACAGGTCTGGTGGTTCTTCTGGTGCTCTAGTGCGCAACAACAATGGCAACAACAACAGCTCAGTCCCACCGTTTCCCCCAAATGGGTGCTTCAAGTGTGGAGAATTGGGGCACTATGCTAACAACTGCCCCAAGCGCAACAACCAGAACTCACAGGGTCAGAGGACCAATGGTCAGTAGGCTCCATAGGTGCGCAACGGGAATCAAAATTCCCAGGACAACAAGGGTCAGCAGAACTTCATGCGTGGTCGGGTGAACCACGTCTCAGCTGAATCAGCCCAGGATGCTCAGGACGTTGTGCTCGGTACGTTCCTTGTCAATTCTGAACCTGCATCAGTTTTGTTTGATTCTGGAGCATCACATTCTTTCATTACTGAGAAATTTGTGGAAAAACATACTATACCTATGGGCCTTATGAAGAAAACCTTAGTAGTTAGTTCCCCGGGCAGTGAGATGAAGGCTAGTCACATATGCCCGCGGGTGAATCTGAAAATCATGGGGGTAGATTTTCCAGCCAATCTGATAGTTCTAAAGTCCAGTGGAATTGATGTGATTCTTGGAATGGATTGGTTATCTGGGTGTAAAGGGGTTATTCAGTGTGCCAAGAAGTCGGTACTTTTAACCAGCCCTCAAGGAGATCAGATTGAGTTCGTGGCTAGCATGCCATCCACAGGTGAAGCCACGGTGAATCAGATCAAGGGAACATCTTTGGAAGAGATTAACGTCGTGTATGAGTACCCCGACGTCTTTCCGGAGGACTTACCCGGTATGCCACCTGAAGTCACAAATATTAATAATACTTTATATAAGCTTAGTCAAATTTAGAAATTTTTGACTCAGCCTACACTGACAGAGGTACTATATATGAGTTGCAAGTAATAGCTGCAACAGTGGAAGGAAACTTTTGTGGTTGCGCAACCATTTGTGCTGGCGGTCCATAAGCTACAGGACCCAACCATTTGTGCTGACGTGGCCAATACGACGACCCGCCAACACAGTAAATACAAAAGATATCGGCAAAAAAATATTTTTGTACTAGTGTGCTCGATCAAGTGGTAGAAACGCTTGGTTCGTGTACCTCTACCTATTTTCTAAAAGCCAAGACAACTTCTTGCAGATTTTGGTCAGTCATAAAAATCCACGTGAAACCGGGAGTGGAGGCCGAGAAAGATTTGAAACTGCTACCTTACGTTCCAATGTGCAGCCCACTGACCACAAGACCAACATGAACTCTTTGCTAAAAGCGAACTTTTACCTTTATTTAATCTGAACCAATTTGGAGTTTAAGCGTGTTATATACCTTTTAGACCTAACTCTATATATCTATTTGAACTCAATGCACACATACTCCAGCTATTACCTTTTTATATGTGTTTCGAGAATATTTCCCAAGGTCAAAACTCATATAATTTATTGGTATAAAACAATTAATATATAGAATTGTGCGTATAAATCATTTTATTGAAAGGTTGATGGTTGAAATGATATTTGAGTTGACTCGTGCATTATTGACATCCCAATGGAGGAAGCCTAGCACGTTTATTTTCAAGGTAAGTGTTGATTCTGAGCCACATAAGCATGCATATACATATCTATAAGTGTGTGCATAAATATATTNGAAGAGATTAACGTCGTGTATGAGTACCCCGACGTCTTTCCGGAGGACTTACCAGGTATGCCACCCGACCATGACTTTGAGTTCCGTATTGATCTCTTACCTGGCACTGCACCTATATTCAAAATATCCTATAGGTTAGATGTTAAGGATTTAAGTGAACTAAAGAAACAAATAGAAGAGCTATTAGAAAAAGGATATATCCGTCCTAGATCATCTCCTTGGGGAGCCCCTCTCATCTTTATTGATAAAAAGGATGGCACTAGAAGGATGTGTGTTGACTATAGAGCTCTCAATTATGCTACCATCAAGAACAAATATCCACTACCCAGAATTGGAGATCTGTTCGATCAAATGAGAGGTGCTAAAGTATTCTCCAAGATCGATCTGTGATCAGGATATCATCAGTTGAGAATCCGACCAGAAGATATTCCCAAAACGGCGTTCACCTCCAGATATGGGTTATTTGAGTACACCGTAATGTCTTTTGGATTGACCAATGCCCCGGCGTACTTCATGTACTTGATGAACAAGGTGTTCATGGAATATCTTGACAAGTCTGTAGTGGTGTTCATCGATGACATCTTGGTGTTTTCTCGGAATGAAGAAGAACATAAAGAACATCTAAGGTTGGTACTACAGAAACTCCGAGAGAATCAGTTGTATGCCAAGCTCAGTAAGTGTGAATTCTGGTTGGAAAGAAGTTTCTTTCCTTGGTCATGTCATCACTGACGGAGGAATAGCAGTTGATCCCAGCAAAGTTCAGGATGTGTTGAATTGGAAACCACCTATGAATGTGTTGGAGATCAGGAGTTTCCTTAGTTTGGCAGGATACTACCGCAGATTCATTGAAGGATTCTTCAAGATCGTGAAACCACTTACTTCGTTGTTGGAAAAGGAACAAGAGTTCAAATGGGATGAAACTTGTCAGAATTGCTTTGAAGAATTGAAGAAGATGTTAACCACGGCCCCAGTGTTGATAATGCCAGATATACACAAAGGGTTCGATGTCTATTGTGACGCTTCACGTCTCGGTCTTGGTTGTGTGTTAATGCAAGAAGGCAGAGTGGTAGCTTATGCATCAAGGCAGCTGAGGAAGCATGAGCAAAACTATCCAACTCATGACTTGGAACTAGCCGCCGTCGTACACGCACTGAAGATCTGGAGGCACTATTGTGGCAAGAACCGTCCTAATTAAACTGGCTCAAGCACGTTAACCGTCATCTCAATCACTTGATCCGGTTACCCGTGCTTCAAACAGTTCAATTAGACGATCTGTCGGGTCGAGCCCGATAAAACCACCGTATTTCCGATCGAACCAATGTGCACAAGGCTCACTCAAGGAGAGCACAGATGTTACCAACATTACCATAAGTTACAACAGTTCCATAATTAAGTCTTACAAGCCAGAGTTTAAAACACTTAGAGTACAAACCAGAGTTCTGAATAAAAAGCGCGGAAGCTAAACGACGAGATACAATGACATGCTCATAAGCCCGAAGAACATGTCATCACAAGCACACAAAAGAAGCCAGCTAATCCTCGATCCACTCGACAGTCCAGCCCGCCGGAACGGTCTGACCATCGATGATCCACTGCTCGGAGCCATCGGACACATTGAACTCACATTCTGAAAAACAAAGCCACAAGCAAGGCTGAGTAACTAATACTCAGCAAGACTTATCCGAATATGGTTTATAACACCGACTCCTAAGAATGCAAGGCTTTTGGCTGTGGGGTTTGTTTTGCCGAAAAGCAACTAATAGTTGATTCTAACTTTCAAATTTTAGCATCAGGTTCATAGTCATTATCAAGTATCCATGTGAGCACATTTTCTATAGCAAACATGTGGAACAACAATAAATCATAGAACCATCATTATTTAACATTCACCATTCAGTTGCTTAGTGCTGTACAGCGGACAAGCGGTATTCATAACGGAGAAGTGCCGCGATCATGATCGAATTTACACCTTGCAAGGGAAACCTGGACACACGGCACGTAAGCGCTCCCAGAGCCTTACGCGACCACCTTTCCCATCCTCTCCCGGATATTCAGTCTAAACCCACTAGTCCCGGGTGCAAAGCCCTACTGGTCCCGGACCAAGTAGCCGCAACTACACCCGCCATCCGTCCACTCCCAGAGTAGTGGGAAGAAGCCCAAATACCGTTTGATTCAGGTACATCAGTTTACTGAGACCCAGACGTCAGTATGTGCACAGTACGTTCAATACTTGCCCAACAGTACAACATTTCCATTTGATACGTAGACGGGGCAATTCTCCACGCCACATGGGTATGGAATCACGCCCCACCCACGAGCCTCATGATTTCAACATAAAGTAGAGAGCCTATGTCTCGCGAGTGACAGAAAATCACTCGACTTCTACCGGTCCTATTTAGCCTAGCAAGCTAGCGACCGACACATACTAGTATCTTAACATAGGAATCCTAGGGATTATGCATCTAGGGTTTCAATCATATCCAAAACTTAAATGCACAATACTTAAGTAATTACGTTGCATAGTTTTGGAAAATAGGGGTTATGATACGGTGCTTGCCTTCCTGCTCAACAGCCTTGGGCTCTACCGAACTTTGGTTCGGGTCTTCTGGAATGGGATCAGCAACTACAACGGTCTCCCCTGGGTCGGCAACGGGATCAGCCACCAACTCGTACAGGCCGTCAGCGACTGCGGTATCTACATGAAATGCATCATGCATGAGTGCGATGAATGCAAAGACAATACGTAAATATGGTGCTCATGCATGCAGTAAAAACAACCATAAACTAACTTGTCTACCTAAGCCATGAGCACTTGTGGTATGCAAATAACTTTTATCAAGGATTCACAATTGTACTGGTGGTGATGGTGAGAATCCATTTTAGTATGCATTTAACTTAGCTCATGGACTCATGTAGTAGCAACTACTTATGTACATATGATTATTTACATTGTTCTTTCCATTTAGCTTAACTCCTAAATGCATTTAGAAGGTATACTAAGCTTCAGACCAGCAATCTATTATTTTTTTTAACAGCACCACTAACATGATCATGCTACTAAAGAAAAACTCTAATGTAACACCCTATCTAGCATCTAAAAGAAGCATGCATGACTACTAACAAAAAGATAGCAAAAACACATATAAATAAATTTATCACTTGAAACCCTACTGATATCTGCAGATTAGATGCAACCTACTAACATTTCTAATCATCCCTTGACAAAAGAGCAAAAACTAACACATACATTAACTAGCTAAACCTATCCAAACAAGCATCTATTTGACCGAATTAAACAGAGACCGAAAACATCTATTTTACTCCTACTCATATTTTTCCTGCAGAGAGAACCTCCTGAGCAAACCAACAAAATTTATTTCATGATTTTTGGACTTTTCTACGATTTTATATGAATTTTACAAGCTGCAGCAAACTCAAGAAAAACACCATTTCGGTATTCAAACAAACATGGGCCTGAACCAACTCTCGCGAACTCAACTCTCCTCCCCCAACTCTTCCACCTCTCACTCAGCCGGCCCAAGCCCAGCTCGGGCAGGCCCACTCGCGCTCCCTCCTGCTCCCCTCGCTTTCCCTCTCTCCCCGGCCCAAACGCCGCCTTGGCCCACTTGGTTAACAGGGCCCAGGCCCAAGCCGGCTCTCCCCTTGCCCTTCTCCCCCGCGCGGCCCAGACGGCCTGCAGGCCCGGCCGCCAGCCGGCCCAAGCCGCGCGCTGCCGCCGATGCGCCGCTNGCCGCCGGGGTGCCGGGCCCAGCTGGCTGCCTCCTCTCCCCTTCCCTTACTGGGCCCGCGGCACGAAGGCCCAGCAGCCGGTCGCCCCCCTCCAGGCACGCCCTCGTCTCCCTCGCGGAGACCGCGGATGGCGCGGCGTGGCGCGCACGCCGGCCAGAACGGCCGCCGCTCGCCCCCTTCTTCCTTTCCGGTGACGAAACCTCAAAACAAGGAGAGCATCGCGTGTTCCCGGACCACGCAAACTCATCTTGCTAGCTTGATTGGATGGAGATGAACCGTGGGAAGCTTACGACGAGGAAACTCGCGGACGGCGAGAACGGACCGTGATCTCAAATTCCGGCCATGGAAGTGGATGGTAGGAGTTGGGGATGGCTTGGGTGGTGGGAGGAAGGTGCGAGGACTCTCTGAGCGAAAGGAAACGGCTTGGGGACGAATGAAAGATCGAGGCACCGAGGAGCGTCGGTGGCCAAGGTAACTGCGGCGTCCATTAATGGTCGAGCTGCTCCCGTACGCCGGCAGAGGCTGTGACGAGTGCCAACGTGAGCGGGAGCAGGTAGAACAGGGGCTCCACAGTGTTGGACAGTGGTCAAGGCATGGGCATGAACGGGGCGAGGACGACGACGCGGTGGCTTCCAACCCCGGTGTCGTGGCCGTGGTGCGGACGTCCGTGGGACGTGGGAGCTCAGTGCCGCGGCATGGAGGGGTTGCACATGGTCGGGGACATGCCGTGCTCGCCGTTGGTGCGGTGGAACGGGCACGGCCGTGCCAGAACGAACGCGGCGTTCATCCACGGCGAGGGGTGACCGCGAACGGCGTTCCCCGGCGTTCTCCGAACAGCCCGGCTTTGGGTGGCAAAAACTCTGAAATCTACTGCATAACCTTACCCACCTAGCTATACCAAAGTTGAAGATGGATGATAGGGCTACAACTTTCAGTAAGGAAGTTCATTCTAAAACTCGACGGATTTGGAGATAAAAGGGATTGAATTCAGCCAAAATTCACGATTTCAGCCAACACTTAGCAAAAATCGGAGTTGGCAGAAATTGGGTCCTGAGGCTGTTTCAGAAATTGGATTGCAGGAGTTTGGAGAATACTCAAGGAATGAATGGGGTACTGCTGGAAAGATCATTGGAAGCTCTACAAAATTGATAAAGGTTCCAACACAGGATAACAAGCCTAGCATATTTTAAAAAGGCACTCAAGACAGCTAAAAGACATGATTTTAAACTTAGCGCTAGAGAGCTAAAACATATCTAGAACACTAGCTATGCACATGAGATGTTCATGAAACTTGCTAGGCATGTTAAAGAGAGTATGAATGAAGCATTAAAAGTATCTTAACATGAACCATGCATAAAAAGCACATGAAATGATAACACATGTGTATGCATGGAATGACAAGGCACTAATGACTAGATTCACATGTTTACTTTACCATGCCAAAAGATGACAGAGATTATGCTACATGATTAACGATGCAATGCATTAAGTTAGTTAGCTGATAAACGCAGGGCCAAACACCAGAGGTGTTACAACTATATGATTGGAAATAAGTGTCAGATTTTCACGGATCATAAAAGCCTAAAGTACATCTTCACTCAGAGAGATCTCAATCTCAGACAACGCAGATGGTTGGAACTGATAAAGGATTATGATGTGGATATTCAGTATCATCCTGACAAGGCCAATGTCGTAGCAGATGCTTTGAGTCGGAAGAGTCAAGCTAACATGGCCATAGCTCGACTGATGCCTCAAGAATTATGTTGGGAAATGGAACGACTCAATCTCGGGATTCTCTATAACTCAGAAGCTATGACAATGGAGATTGAACCCACTCTTGAGCAGGAAATCAGGCAAGGTCAATTGACAGATGCTAAGATCAAAGAAATCAAGATTCTGATTGGTTTAGGGAAAACAACCGATTTCACTGAAGATGATCAAAACACTGTTTGGTTCAAGAAAAGGATCTGTGTACCCGACATCGATCGTCTTCGTGAGCTCATACTGAAGGAAGCACATGACTCTGTTTATTCCATTCACCCCGGCAGTATCAAGATGTGCCAGGATTTGAAAGAGAAATATTGGTGGTATGGTCTTAATAGAGATGTGGCAACTCACGTAGTTTTGTGTGACGTGTGCCAATGAGTGAAAGCAGAACACCAATGGCCAGCAGGTTTGCTTCAGCCATTGAAGGTACCAGAGTGGAAATGGGAAGAAATTGGTATGGACTTCATTGTCAGATTGCCTAGCACTCGAGATGGCTATGATTCTATATGGGTTATTGTGGATAGACTGACTAAAGTTGCTCACTTCATTCCAATCAAAACCACTTATTCGGGAGCCAAGTTAGCAGAGCTGTATATGTCCAGAATTGTGTGTTTACACGGAGTGCCAAAGAAGATAGTGTCTGACCGAGGTACCCAGTTCACGTCCCGTTTCTGGCAGAAACTACATGAGTCAATGGACACCAAGCTTAATTTCAGTTCAGCGTATCATCCGCAGACGGATGGACAAACTGAAAGGACAAATCAAATCTTAGAGGATATGCTACGAGCTTGTGCCTTAAAGCATGGAGGCAGTTGGGATAAGAGTTTACCATATGCAGAATTCTCTTATAACAACAGCTATCAAGCCAATCTCAAGATGGCACCATTTGAGGCTCTGTACGGAAGAAGGTGCAGGACACCGCTATACCAGAGTCAGACAGGTGAAAATCAAGTTTTCGGACCAGAAATTCTGCATGAAGCCGAAAGACAAGTCCAGATAATCCGGGATAATCTCAGGACTGCTCAGTCACGACAGAAGAGTTATGCCGATACCCGGAGAAGGGAATTGACGTTTGAGGTAGGAGATTATGTGTATCTCAAGGTGTCACCCATCAGAGGCCTTCGCAGATTCAAAGTCAAAGGAAAGTTGTCACCTCGCTACATCGGTCCTTTTCAGATCTTGGAAAGGAAAGGTGAAGTGGCATATCAACTGGAGTTACCCGAGCGACTGTCAGAGGTTCACGATGTGTTCCACATTTCTCAGTTGAAAAAGTGCTTGAGAGTACCCGAGGAGCAACTACCGCTGGAAGAGCTTAATGTGCAAGATGATCTGACTTATTCAGAGTACCCAGTCAAAATCTTAGAAACATCAGAAAGAGCCACGAGGAACAAAGTCATCAAAATGTGCAAAGTGCAGTGGAGTCATCACTCGGAGGATGAAGCTACCTGGGAAAGAGAAGATGAGCTCATGGCAGAATTCCCGCAGTTGTATCCAAATCTATCCGAATCTCGAGGACGAGATTCTCTTTAAGGGGGTAGGATTTATAACACCCAAATTCCATCACTTAATAAATTATAGCAACTTTTATTTTCTTTTAGATTTATTTAGGTTTAATGAGTTTTCTTTTATTTAAATTGTGGCCCTAAATACTCAAACAATAGTTACTTAACTTTAGTACAACAAGTGATTGTTGCATTTCATGCCTTTGCATGTGTTTTGTTTGCTTGTGTGACTTCCCAAATTAGCTCCAAATTCAAATCCAAGTCAAATTCCTCTCAAACTTCTCAAATCCCAATTCAAACAATGTTCAAACCAAATCTTTTTCCCTCCCTTTCCCTTCTCCCATTCTGGCCCGGCCCACTCTCCCTCTCTCCCTTTCTTTCTCGTTTCTCCCTCACCAGGCCCAGCAGGCGGCCCAGCCAGCCGGCCCACTCGGCCTCCCTCCCACACACGCCACTCTCCCTCTTCCTCTCGCTGCCAGCGGGCCCCGCCCGTCATCCTCTACCTCCCGCCGCTCTCCGAAACCGCCGCCCCGTCCCGCTCGGCCTTATCCGCCTCGTCTCGCGACCGCGCCCCGCTTCCTCGCCAACAACCCGAGCCGCCCTTCCTCATCCCTCCGCTCTCCTCGGCAACAACCCGTGGCCGCCATCCCCTTATCTCTCCCCGGCCGAGCCCTCCCCGGCACACCCTCCGCCCTCTATAAAAGCCCGAGCCCTTCCCTCGCATACCCACGCACTCAACACTTGAACCACCGCCCGCTCTCGCGCTCGTTTGCTTCACCGGAGCCCGCCGTCGCCATTGTCACGGTGAGCTGCGCTGCCATCTTCTTCCACCGTCATTCGGGCTCCACTGACCCCACTCCTACTTCCACTCGATGCACAGGGTCGTCAGGAGCTTGACCCCGATGCCCAGGAGTCGAAGTCGGCGCCGGACACCCTTCTTCGCCGTTCACCGAGCTCGCCATCACCCCTCCTCGCCGCCGACCATCTTCCGGTCCACCTCCGACGGCCGAACCACCTCTGGTGAGCTCACCATGTTTCCTCGAATCCCCTTTTGCCATTTATTCACGTCCCCGTGCACCGTAGCGGCCTGCAGAGCTAACTCTGGCGAACTCTCGCCGTGCTCGCGGCGGCGCCACCGTGAGCTGATGTCGCCGGTGCCCCTTTCATTTTCCTCCATCCGATCGCAAATCAACGGCTCAGATCACCCCTGGATACCGGTCAGCGTGGGTCTAACCCGCCGGCCCTGGCGCTTTTGTTAAAGAGTCCCTGCACTTTCTGTTAAATAACCCGCGGTCCATGTCCTTTAGAAAGTATTCATAGATATGCCCTTAGAATTTCTGTTAAGGCCCCTGTACTCTTGAACAATGCAACCCGCCATCCTTTCGTGTCATTTTCACTTGTTAGCCCCTGAGTTCTTATATGTAATTATGTTTAGGCCCTCGATTTTTATCAAAACAGTACGCAACTTTTAGATTTAATTGCATATTAGTCCCTGCAACCTTGTTTTTAGTGCATCTTCGTCGTTTTAAATCTATTTTAGGCGATTCTTGCGGCTACGCGATCGTCTCTGCATGCTCTTCAGTTTAGAATGCTTGTTCTATACTTTTAGTACTGTTTGGTGTATTGTTTTTATTTATTTTGTTGTATTGCTTTGTGTGATCGTATAGAGAACGTGCCGTTCGAGGATGGAGAAGAGCAACAGCAGTTCGAAGAGGACCAACAGCAGTTTGTTGAGGAAGGCAAGTGGCCTCCCTCTTCATGAATATTCTTTTGTCCCATTACATTCATGAATTACACTTTTACTTTACTGTGTATGCATTAATTTTGATGGGATACCTATTAGGACATGACTAGACCTTTTGCCTTGAACCTTGAATCACCTGGTTATATCATGGGTAGATGAACGCTTAGCTTGCTTATACCATGGGTTGGTCCTGTCTCTTGGATACAATGTTAATCATGATTTTGTTTATGTTGTTATATATTGGTTTAATTACAAGATCATCATGATTAATTGGAACATGGAGAACCACCCAAGAAAACAGTGCAACCACAGTATCACATGGCTCTGACTTAGCTAATTAATTAGATTTGGGGTTGACTAGTGGTCTTACCGTAAGGGCAAGGAGGGGGCCGGTGAGGGGTCATAGCTCGGTCCTTTTGTAGGAGTAGTCTTTGCTAAGGTACGTCCTCTCTTGGGAGGGCTGTGGACCTCACCGCTGCTGAAACTCTAGCGGGCTGCTAGTTAGCTTTGGGTCTTTGTAAAGGCTTCGTAGTGAACCCTCACCACTCACCAAAGGAAGTGTTTAAGGGCTTTGTAAACCCGGGCGACCGAGGGAACACGAGCTGTAGGGAAAGTGTACAACCACTGCAGAGTGTAAAACTGATATATCAGCCGTGTTCACGGTTAAGAGTGGCTTGGACCCTCACATGATAATTGAACTTAAATATGATCTTAAATCGTGGTTCTTGGTTATCTCTGGAATATTTTGGAATATTATGTTTAATTTGGGTTGGTATATACTTACATCTAGTAAATAGGTGCTTGCTAATAAAACTTGGCCAACTAAAAGTGCTAACCGCATGAGCCCGAACCCCCTTTGATGGCCTTGCATATTCCCCCACTTGTTGAGCACCAACCATAAGTGTACTCACCCTTGCTAAACAACTGCTGTTCAGAAGAAAACAATGAAGTGGAGTACTACAGCGACTATGATGAGTTCTAGGCGCGTCAACCAGTCAAGTGCCTGTGGATGAAGTCAAGGAGCTATTTATCGTCTAGCTTATCGGTGAACGTTTAAAACCTTCGTGTCTAATATCGATGAGTGTAATAAGTTATGTACTCTTTTTGTACGCTTTTGAACATTGTCTTGTGATATTTACACTTATGAAGTCAGTATATGTGTGATGAACGGATCGTGGCACACATATGTGATGCATTCAATTTTGTCCTTAAAATCGGGTGCGACAGTCTTCGACCTCTTCATTGCTCTTAATTTGCCCGAGATGTCTGACCGATGCGATAATCCTTAAACAGAAAACCAGTTTCACATCAAAAGAAGCATTTCCTAAATTAGAAATTGCTAGCCGTAAAAAAGGGGACTTCTCAGTCCCCACCAAAATCCCTTTATTTGTAGACCTAACTAACCCTGGGTCCTGAAGAACTTGGTAGACAAGCGATCCATGCATACTCTTCTTCAGCCCCTGCTCATCATACTGCAATTGCATAATGCAGAAAAAGTTCTACCTAAAAGAGGTCAGGGGCGGCGACCACCATCAAGCTTGCCTAAATAATAAATGCATAATATATGTTATCAGGATGCTTCCATGCATCCAGCTGCACATGCAACACATCCTGCAGAGGAAACATAAAAAAAAAAGCTATGGCTTGAAGCCTCCCCACAAGGCCACAACGGATGCAAGCGCTTCCACGAGATGGTCACAAAAATTGCCAGGATCGCAGCAGCGGCAGCAGCACACAGTACGTGCTGATTACTGAACATGTCTGCAGACCAATTGCCTCTTCGTCTTTTGTCGGTCCCGGCCGTGCCGTGAGGATCAAAGGCTGGACTCCCGCAGGTGCAGAGGTCGTCCTCCGCATTCTGCCGAGACCTAGCGTTTGGGTGACAGTGGCACCAAACACTCGACGGCCAGCCGCCACTCCCGCTACATGCATGCATCCGCGCGGTGTCTGCAAGGAAAATAGCTCATAGCTTATTATATTGTGACGTGATTTTGTTAATTAAATGACAATAGTAGTTACTGAGACTAATGAGTGTTATTTATAAAATTTTAGGTCTCAACGATGATTCCAAAGACAGGAAGGGTAAATTAGTCTTTCTAAAACATTTGCCCTATTTTCCCAACTAATTAGATAAAGGTAATTAAACCATGCTATCTAAACGCGCAACTAAGTTTTCAGCTAGTGTTCAACTTAGAGATCAATCCTACATTCCTATCAAGTAAAATTAAAGGCATACAAGTTACAAGTATGGGATGCAGAAACGTAAAATAGTGGGTTATAGAAGGATACAAATTAGGCACGAGGATTTTTATCCCGTGGTTCTGTTCGCACTATGCCAAGCCGACTCTACGTTGGAGCTCCATAAAAAATGCACTCTTGCTCGCCAAGTCTTATTACTTCTCGGTCAAGGCATTGGGCTCACCACAAAGGCTCCTCAAGAAGAATGATGAGCTAGTCATGAAAACGAGGCTCTCATCATCCTAACTATTCCGGAGAGTTTGATGACGTCTAACTACAAAGCTTCTCTACCAAGGAGGGGTTATCCTCGTCCCCTACACAAAGTCGTCATCACCACTCCACACCAAGCCGGAGGGTCGAGGACTTGCCGACGAGTCACCAGAACTTCAAGGGGTCAGCACACCAAAAGTACAAGGATGGTTCTCTCAAGAAACCAAGCACAAGGCAACACTCCTTGCAAACTTTCTCTCCCTCTCTCTCTAGGCCTATCCTAGAACTAATCACTCACTTAGGGCTCGTTCGGTTAGCTCGTTCTAGGTCCTGGAATAATTCCAAGTTTAGTTGCTTATACAAAATAAACTAGCTGTTTCAGGTGGATTTTTTCCAGCGAGTCATTCCCTTGTAACCGAACGGGCTCTTAGGTGGCTTGGATGTCTTGTGATTGTAGATGAACTTCTCTAGACTCCAGCATCTTAAAATGACTAAGTTGGGTGGTAAAAATAGCCATATCCTTGAAGTAGACATTGCAAAAGAGACTCATTTTCGCAGTGAAAGCTAAATGATCCGTTGAATAGCCATCGCTGTATCATCCACCATGTACCTTTTTCAAATAGTCACTGCCTTTTCAATGGTTGGCTGACCTCACCCCAAAACTTCGTTGTACCATGGCGGATGATATGCCATGTAGAATACCCTAACACCATGCCAACATCCTTACCGCACAGAAGTTACGGTGATAACAACACAGTTCATCGGCATATCATACACCATGTAGAAAACCTCACTTCTGATTTGTCCTTCACGCCGTGCCTTTGTCCAACAGTACGCCATGTACACAAACAGTAACATCCGACCAAACACCGTGTGAGCCACTTCTAACTTCTGTGCATGCCGTGGTGTTGATCAACAGTACGATGTATACACAAACAGAAACACCAGTGTCTCTGACTTCTGTGCACACTGCTGCTTGGATCAATAGTACGCTACTTATGCCCTTTCTTCTCTTTCTTTCCCAATATCATGTCATTGGTTTTTTTGCTATACTTTGGATTACATCCTTAGGGCCTAAAATCCTACAAATTATACTTGACAATCTTATTAGTCCCAATAGCTTTGTTGTCACTCAGTCAGCAAAATCACAATATGATGGGTTAGGGGGGCCATTTTCCTTTACAAGGGTGCGCTTGAGAGAGATTGCATGCTTGGCTGAATGAATAGAGAGCTCCCTCTCCTACCCTAGGGAGGCTATTTTTATAATTTATTTAAAGAAAATGACATTAAATGTCGATGATAGTCTCCCTACACTTCTCCTAGGATGCAACTTTAATGATTATCTATGGGTCATACTTTTTTATAAATTTATAACTATTATGTATCACAAAATCGGTAGCCCACAAGGGGGATTGGAATAGTGCACATACAGTGGCTAGTTTCTACTAGTACATTATTCCAGCTCGACTCACGCTCTGCTTTATAATCGGCATCTTTGCAGTTGGAGTTTTCTCTGGACACAGGGCATCTCCCATGGATCTACAGATTCATTGGTGCAGAGAAAGCTATGTAGATACGGCTGGCCATAAGCCACCAGTGTACTCCTCAATTAGTGCAAACAAATCTCGCCATTCGTGGTGGGGAGGAGGGAGAGAGGGGGAGGGGGAGGTCGGAGCTCCGGCGGAAAGAAGAGGATAAGATGACAAGGAAGCAGAGTAAGAACAGAAGAAGAAGAAGAGAAGGAGGTTCTTGATGGTTTGCTCACGAGCGCCAGGGAGGAGCCTAGCTATATGCAAAACCGCTGACATACGAGCAGGCGCTACCGTGCCTTTCCTTCAAGACGCTCCTAGGTAGTAGCGCACAAGAGGCGAGCAGAAGCACCTCATGCCCCCTCACCTTTTCTTACAAGGTAAAGTAACCTGTATTATACGCTGCCATACGAGCAGAAGCACAACTTTAGGGCGCGTTTGGTTCTCGTGCGGACGGAGGCAGGCTCATGTCCCACAGCCAGGCCGACTAGGGCCAGGTCCAGCTCATGCCGAGCCGTCGATCTTGTTCGGTTGGGTGGCTCGTTTCAGCCAGGTCGTACTTGGATATCTGCATGTGAATGTGTCAGAGTCTTTTTCTCTCACGAGCCGTACGCCTTGCACCGCTCCGGCGCTCGCTTGCACCACATGAGCTAGGCCCGGCAGAAACGGCCAATTGTCACGTATTGCTGGAGCCTGGCTGCAAGGACGTTTTTGCATGCCAGCAGCCTCACTGGATAGATTGATCATTTAACCAAACTAGCGCTCTTGCATCTCTCAGTCCGTGACCGTTGATTTGGTGAGTTAGGGGTGCCTTTGGTTTCCTGCAGCCTAGGTGAACCAGGCTCGCAAGATGCGGCCCTGAGTGGGGCCCGGCCTGGAGACCAACACTAGCGCCGATGACATCCGTCACATCTGACGTTACACGCGTTACGTGCATCTGGTCCCACGTCACCTGTTACACACGTTTTCACGTACTGATCCATCTCCCAACTGTTGAAGGAAAGCCATGCATGCATGCAGGCGTCGGCCGGACATCGAGTACGATCGCCGGTTGCCGCCTCCGAGAGGGCCTGATGTACGAACCCCGGTCACCACAGCTGAGCAAGTGGGGCAGTGACACAACCAGACAATGCAAATCTCGTGGACCTTTGGCTTTTGGCTTTTGGGGTGAGCAGAGCTGGACCTGCTAGCAACTCCTGCTGGCTGCTGGTGCTGGCCCGAGTGGGCGTGCGCCCAAGCGTGGGGCTAGCGGCGGCGCCCGCAGCACGCCGGCTGCCGGCGGACGTACGCTCGGCGCCCACTGGCACTGCGGAGGGGGGCGGCAAGCGCAGTACGGGCCCCTGGGAGCGGGCCGCAGGGACGACGAGCCGGGAAGGCCTTTTTCTTTTCCGACCACCTTTTTTTTTGTCCGACCGAAGAGGATAAATGCGTTCGCGACGTAGCCACCATATCGGGGATCAGCGTATTTACTCCTTCTGTGCGATGTGGTGCCGTGTTTTGTACCATTGTCCTTTGCAGCATGCATGCAGTGGGCATGGACCCAAGCACTCCAGCGAGTCTGGACCAGACGGTCAGAAGCACCTATGCCCACCCAGAAAACTTCTTAGGCCATGTTTAGTTCCTACCCCAAACTTCAAACTTCACTATTTATCAAAAGGAATCTTACATGCATGAAGTAGTAAACGTGTGTTAATGACAAAACTCATTCCATAATCCCCAGGTAACTTCGCGAGATGAATCTAATGAGCCTAATTAGTCCATGATTAGACAACGTCGTGCTACAGTAAACAATCTCTAATGACGGATTAATTAGACTTAATAGATTCGTCTCGCGATTTTCCGTCCATCCGTGTAATTAGTTTTATAATTAGATCATGTTTGGTCCTCCTAATCTTGGGTTTAAAATTACGGATTCAAAAAAGTTTGAAAAGTTCTCCCAACCAAACAAGGCCTAAACCAAAAACGCATGCACGTACAGAGACGCGCCCTGTGATGACCACTACACCTCAAAGCACCAAACCGGTGCCAACAAAAAGGTAGGTCAGGGCTCAGGAGTTACCAGAAGGCATGTTGACCTGTTTAGATCGGTGAGAAACTTTGCGAAATTTACTGTAGTAATTTTAAACCGAAGATTAGAATGACTAAACAAGATCTAATTATAAAACTAATTACACAGATGGACAGGAAATCACAAGACGAATCTATTAAACCTAATTAATTCATCATTAAAAATTGTTTACTATAGCACAACATTTTCTAATCATGGCCTAATTAGACTTAATAGATTCGTCTCACAATTTCACCCGGGGTTATAAAATGGGTTTTATCAGTTATTCACATTTAATACTCCTAATTAGTATCCAAACATTCGAATTTAGTGTAGCGATCAAAAAATTGATGAACAGGGTCTCATTAGGGAGGGGCGCTTCGAGCTGGACATGCAACTTCCAGGAAACACAGGAAAGCTAGCTATAGCATCCGGTGTCCCAACGCCCGAACGAACCGCTCGGCGCAGAGGAAATAAAGCAAACAGCAGCAGAGGCAGCACCACACAGTACGACTGGTCACTGAACATGTTACCTTCACCTTTTCTCGATCGATCCCCGCCGGCCGCGACGATCAAAGGCTGGACGAAGGCTGGTGCAAAGGTCCAACTCCACAGCCTGATGAGTGGCCACAAAACCGGCCAGGACCATCTCCCCGATTCTCGGCGCGGTGGCCTGGCGGCTGGCGCCTCAACCGAAGGCTGCGGGAGAATCTCGGGTCCGCTGTCACTTTTGCTCTCTGCATCAGAAAACATCATGCACATCTACAGGTCACGATCAGCCTAGCGGCCGGCTTCCTTTGCCAACACTTTCAGCTCTGCTTGTCGAACAGGACACAGAAAAAATTGGACCATTACACGACTGTTTTGTTAGGGTCCGTATCACTGCAAGGAAAAAGGGGGAACACACACAAACTAGCTGCAGAATCAGCCGCAATTGCAGGCCTCAGCGTCTTGCTTGAGTGTTGTTATCCGGGGGACGCTCGGGCCCTGCATATCTGATGATGAGTAGTCGCCGGTGAACTTCCACAGGATGGCAAGGGAGAAAATCCCCAGGGGCCTCGAGCTGGATGCATAGTTGCCTTCGTACATGTTACCGTTTTTCACCACAACCACCATCTCGGATTTCTCCCTAAGGAGGAGATCGATGACATGCTCCACGGTTGTTGAAGCAGGCACGCACAGCGGTGGTCCTCTTGACATCGAAAGAAGAGGCGCATCCAGCTGAAAGAGGAAAACTAAGTTAGTCTAGAATAACTGGAGCACTGGAAAAATCAATTACTTTGGTGTTTTATTGTAGCCTGGCACAATGTGTTGCAGAGTGAGAACCATTTGAGTCAAATATTATGCATTTCTGCTCTTTAATTGGGAAAGATGCATTTACGCTGGTAGTGCAAGTATTGATATCATCCTATAATTGACTATAATTCATGCATTTACGCTGGTAGTGCAAGTATTGATATCATCCTATAATTGACTATAATTCCATGAACCATCATGTTCCCAGTGATTTCATGTTGTTTTCTTCTCCATAGAAATAGGACACTTGGCCAAATCATTATAGGTCACTAAGAAACCGACGTGACAAAAAAAGGGATCTCTAAACTCTCTTGTTTGTCAAATCATGGTCCCAGTCGCTAAAAACAATCCCAACCATTTCATTTGCTTGCGTACAAGGATCGACAATATCTTGCTGGGCGCGGAGTGAAGTAGACAGCGCAGCTTACCTTGGTACAATCATCACAGTGAACAATTCCAACACAACCTCCCCAATCATCCACAAGAGGAACTGCACGATCTTTCAAAAACCGCATCACAACCTTCCTCAAGATTAAGTCAGCAGGCAATGGATGAGATTCTTGAAATGGAACCATATACTTCTCGACTGGATCATTCAAGATAATCTACAGTTTAAATGGACAGAACTTCAGATTTGAACAGGCAGAGTAAAGTGAAGGAAGGGACAAGATTTATGCAACAACAAACCACCTGTGGAAATACATGGGGCCTTAGAAGAGAGTTGGTGAATCCAGATAGGCTTTCAACTTTAACTGCAACCTGTTTGCAACAAAGAAACGAGCTTAAAGATGGCTCTGCTTTCACTTTGATTCAAGTCTGTAAAAACTGGCAAAAGATACATAAATATTTGACATACGCTCCTAGATCCTGCATTAGTCCCAATATCGAATTAAATTTCCAGTTCATCGTATCAAGATACATAATCACATGCAACAATTTAATTTTCTTCAGGCCTTCCATACATTTGAACATACGGTAACTGTTATAATGTAGATATTGCCCTAGTACTTGCTGGTCCTGTATTTCAGAAGCCAGGCTGGCATTGCATTAGAAAGAAACCAAAAGTGACCAGCCAGATACAATGCACGGGTCCCCATCTGATACTTGGTGTATAATATCCTTCCAAGCCTTTATCCTCAGAAATTGATAAAACAGTTCCATTTGAACTTCTATAAGCTGACAAATTCAGATTTTCCCACATACTCCCTCCATTCCAAATTACTATTCATTTTGGCTTGTCCAGATACATAGTAACTACTATTTGTTTTGACAAATAGAGATTTTCTAGATACATAATCATTTTAATTATGCATCTAGACATACCGTAGATCTAAATGCATAGCAAAAGCTATGTACCTAAAAAAGCTAAAGTGAATAGTAATTTGGCACAGAGGGAGTAATAAACTAGGACATGATGCTTCAGACCACATAAATATGGAGTAATGAGATGGAAGAACTCCCAGACAGATGGAGTGATAAGTCATCACCCTCAATAGAAGTACTATTTAGGATAAAGGCTTGGAAGGATAAAATTGCTATAGTAATTTTTGCAAAGTTTCTCACCGATCCATTGGGCCTGTTTAGATCGGTGAAAAACTTTGCAAAATTTACTGTAGCAATTTTAAACCGAAGATTTAGGAGGACTAAACATGATTTAATTATAAAACTAATTACACGGATGGACAGGAAATCGCGAGACGAATCTATTAAGCCTAATTAATCCATCATTAGAGATTGTTTACTGTAGCACGACATTGTCTAATCATGGCCTAATTAGGCTTAATAGATTCGTCTCACAATTTCACCCGGGGGTTGTGAAATGGTTTTGTCAGTTATCTACATTTAATACTCCTAATTAGTATCCAAACTTTCGAATTTACTGTAGCGATGAAAAAAATTGGCGAACGAAACAGGGCCTTTGGGTGGCAACTTCATATTCCTTGACCAATATGCAGTAAGCTACCTTGAAGTCATGAAACATGAGTGACATTATGAACCATCAATGCTTATGGATTCTAGGAAAGTGCTATTTCAATCCACAACAACTTAGCAAAATAAGGTATTTAGAAATTTAGTGTCAGAGGAAATTACGTCAGTGGCCAGACTGGACATTCTAATTTTTCAATCTAATGCTAAAGTAGGGGGACTTCAGTTAAAGTGGTCCAATAATTAGAATTACATGCTGTACTAATAATAATATACAAATAGAGCACTACAAATGTGTATAGCTAGAGGCATAAAGTAAGCAGTAACAATAACAGAAGCTGAAATGGCCTTTATATGTTCGTTTTAAAAAAAAAATCATATGCATGCATTTTAAAATCAAGTAGAAGCAAGGCACATGCAAATAGCATATAAGTTTATGTCAGAAAACTAGAATTACATACAATAACACCAAAGAAATTCTTAAAAGCTAGTTCATGCATGTGCCATTGTTAGCTGAAGCGTTGGATAAAGGAGGGGGTAGAGGAATCGGAGATAGACTAAGGTGGCAAAACATATAAGAAAGAATCACAAACTACACTGTCAACAGAATCATGCAAAGGAAAGACCACAGTTCTGCTCCAAGAATGAAGTATATAGTATTTAAGAGACAAAATTAAAGGAGAAGAAACATACCAGACCTACTCTGCTTGTCCAAGAGAAACATTCCTTCTCATTCACTATTCTTCTTAGAAGCCCTCTAGCCAAATCTATCTGAAAAGATTTAATCAGTGAACTATAAGCACATAAGGAAATTACCTATTGAAAATGTTAAAACTAGGCAAAGTTAGACATTCAGGAGTAGAATAATGTAGATAGATAAGCATAATCACGCGCATGGTGCAGCTACCTTGAATCTGCAAACATGATTAAATCGGATAACATATAGGAGGCAGTTTAACTGATCACAGGACCTGTTCTTTGTACAAACTTTAGTTCCTCAAAGAATTTTGACCTCATATAATACCAAGTTTTTCATAAGATCATAAAATTAAGAATTGCATATTTAATCATATCCATCTACTGCCATACAAAAAATGGGAAAGATGTACTTGTAGCAGCACAACGGAACCTCTTTGACCTAGGAAAAAACTTCAACAAGAAATTTTTACATTCTCATTTCTTCCTACAAGCTAGACCGTGAACAATTAACTGACTGACACCATATGACAATATGCTTTGTTGGAAGGGCTTAGTAATAACGTCATTATTTGCATAATAACTCTCCCTACAACAGTAAATACATTTTAATAGCAGACACTTCCATAAATCCCTGGCAAGCGTTTCAATAGCAAGAACCCGATATAAAAATGCACTAGTGTTTTGTTACCTAGTATACATCTCAATTCTGAAGGACTTGGACTTTGCTAATCCTAGCCACATTTAGCAAAACTAATACCAAAGGAGCCAAAGGCACGTCATTGCATGTACATGAATCCAAATCACATTGCCAAACAGCATAATTTCATCTTAGAGGCTTCATTTCTACCTGATTGTTGTTTATGGCAGCTTCCATTAGTAACTCATGTGCCTCTTCTTTTGCTGCACGGCTAATGGATCCAACTGAATCTGGCCACATGCGCTTGTTCAATCTCATGATCATATCAACATCACCTCTGGTAGCAAAAGCTCTCATAATTGAAAGATAAAGATGAGGTTTAGGTCTCAGATCTTTGTTGCTGCCAGCCTGCTTGATTATATCACCAAAGATGCAAAGGGCCCCTACATAACCACCAAAAAGGATGAAAGCAGATTAGCACAGACATGTAGTTTTGTCTCATAAACAGGTTTCAATCTCATGATCCATGATATAAAAACCATATAAAGTAGTTTTGCCTCTCTCAGAATGGGGATTTTGGTTGCCTCGTCCACATGTATATTCACTTTAAAAAAAAATCGACCTGCGGGGGGTAAGACAGCCCCCGGGCATTTTGCTAAGAAGAAGACCTTCTCACGCAGGTCAAGAAAACCCCCGAACCCCTGCCCCACCCTTATACAGCGGCACCGTAGCCCGTGTGAGAACGACCAACGACCTGGGCCGGGCCTTAGGCCTATGAGCCACCTAACCAACTCAGCTAGAACAAAGACCAAGCGTTTCTGCATTCAACTTTATATTCTCTATAAATTTATATTCATCATCCTAATATATGTAGAGTTACTTATTGTTTTCTTATTTTATATAGTTCGCATATGAGCATTTTTTTCAAAAATATTGTAAACACACTTTCTTAAAGAATATGCACTATGAGCATTAAAGGCAGGGGCCTGAAAAACCAGGTCTAATCCTAATCCAATTGATTGACAATACCAGCATCTAGAAGGCAAAGGCATCAAATATTGTCAAGTAATTTGCTTCTGCGCAATAATAATGTAGAATCAGTCACAGTAACATCAAATTTTCCATAATTTACAAAATGATTTTGTTGTAAATTTCAATCCCCGTATATGATCAGCTCAGTTAGACACATGGGTGAAGTTGTTATAAATGTTTACACAAAGACCAAAGTCCAAGAAAAGCACCAACATTTAGATACTTTAGGGGTTGTGCCACTTAGGCAACTGGGATATAAAAGGGTAAAAAGAAAAAAGGCTAGCTCCTAACACTGCAAAGAAGTGCCAATTGGGAAAAAATAATGGGTGCTAGTTCAGTTGTTAGTCCTCAGTGATGCACTGATATTATTTTTCCAACATGCAAATTCAATGCAGTGTTAGCATGAAACTGTGCCACCAAAAAGATGCTATACAGCTATAGAGCTTACCATCAATGGATCCACAAGCTAGCAAGGCATCTATCATAGCAGTGTATGCAGTCCTATCAATTGAACAAAGTGAAGACTTCATCTCCACAACAATCTTCGAAACTGAATATAGGTCCCGGCTATTTCCTAAACCCTGGAGCATGCTTCAATAACTTGTAAAATTAAGAGCTAATAAAAAACATAAAGAGTGATAAAACTACTTAATCATGAGGTCAAAGGCCAATGAAAATGAAGCGCTTTTGAGTAAAAAAATGATTTAATGAAGCGCTTCAATATCACTGCATAACAACACAAAGTTGTCAACAAAACAAGTAGAGTGTAGCTGCTATTATTTTCTGTCATGGAGTAAATAAATGGTGCAGTCTAAGAACGACTACAGTAGCATTTTTTTTAGAGAAATACCCCAAGGGAGACCCCTAAGGTGCAGGTGCAGCACCCAGGGTTCGAACCCTAGGCGGGAGCACTCCGGCCAGTGGCCTTTGCCACTGCGCCGTGAGCCCCTTTGCGACTACAGTAGCATTGTTCCCAAAAGAATGTAAAAAGGAAATAGAGTGTAGCCAAGCCTGCAATTGGTATCATCAACACATGAGAACAACTGCCATTCACGAGCAGGCAACACACCTTGAGTAATGTTGTGTAGGTAATAGCATCCGGAAGGAGTTCAGGATTACTTTCCCTATTAGCTTCTTCCTGCATTGTAATATAATCAACTCATTTTCATTACACAATCCAATTACTTGTATACCAAAACAATTTTGTGGCTAAAACTGGCCTTTCCAACACTTGTGTGACACCTTCATATCTTCAAGAAATTGGATAGCTTTATCAATCTCTGATGATTTTACACAGGCAGAAATGATGGTATTGTAGGTCAATCTATCAGGCTTCAACCCTTGGCGCAATATCTCATCTTTAACAGTCAAAGCCCCAAGAGGGAAGTTGCTCTTAATGTATCCCTGGAGTATGTTCAGTTGAGGAACTTTTGTAACAACAGTGGTGTAAAGAAAATAGCCATATATTAACACTAAAGGGAAACTCGTTAAAAATTGCACCTTCATCAGTAAGTTGTATAGTAAGACAGAGTGACCTTCATAAAGGACTTTGCGGAATCGGGCGACAAGAGCATTGGCACGCCTCATATCTCCTGGATAAATTGAAGTTAAATTACATCAGTAAAAGGCCAGCTACTGTAAGTGATCAAAGAGTATTTGTAGAATATTGTAGCTACAGAATAGTAATTTGTAAACAAAGTGTGCATATGAGAATAAATGACAACTTCCTGTTCAAACTTAGTCTCAGATATACTTTGGTAATTGAAATGGTGAAACAACTATATCCAGGTCATAAGTAAAGAGTAAATACTTCAGTAATTACTCGTCTTGTTATTGCAAGTTTTTAACTTTACTAGTTAGTACCTGCAAACTATACACTAAGTACAATCTAACCCACACCCTGTACTTCATGGGCATCACTGTGGGGGATCAAGCATCAATTTAGACCAAAGGAGGCAGGGACTTGTATTTTCCCATGAATAAGGGATGAAAGCTTGGAATTCTGGACCGATGTTCTGATTCTGAGTTGGGTTTTGTGGTTCAGTGTTTAGTCAAGAATAAAATTGTTCAGGATAGAGGAACTATTTTGATGTCAAGAATGTAAAAACAACTCTAGTACAATCCTCAAACATCTGTACTATTACAGGAAGGTTAAAATATCAAAATTGTACCAACCTGTTTAAATAAGCGCATTCAGAAAGCCAGAAATAAGTTCAAGAGAGTACTGTAACATCTGTACTATTACAGGAAGGTTAAAAGATCAATCTTGTACCAACCTGCTTCAATAAGGGCATTTAGAAAACCACAAATAAGATGGGGAGATAGCCTGGGGCTCCCAATCGAAGAATCTTTCTCAATTGATTCCAATATTTCGAATGCTTCATCAACCCTTCTCGCTATACCCAAGCCCTTCAATGTATAGCAATGTAAACATAAATATTTGCACCAGAAAGATTCCCTCAGCTCCAAAAATGGAGCACATACTTGGGGGGGAAAATTTGGTCATATATCATGCAAACAAATGCATTCAAAAAGATATCCAACCATCAATCTATTTATGGAAGGAGGCAACAAGTATTCTAAAGGACGAAATTCTAAATGGAAAAAGAAGAAGGCAGATAATGACTAAGAGTTAATATGTAACATGTTACTTGTTGCCTTTCAAAACAAAAAAATAAACTGTAACACGATGAGCATTCAGACACTGTGAGATGTAAATTTAATAAAAGGTTGCAGGGGAATAAAAGAGTGGACAGCTCCATACTAGTTGGGAAATTACCACCTTACTTTCAAGGAAAATAAATAGTAAAAAATAACCCTAACTGGAAGTATGGAACTTCAGATTTGAAAGGTGCTGAACTGTTTTTTGTTTTCTGATAAGTTTAAAACTAAGTTGATACTCCTTCCGTCCCAAAAAAGATGGCGTTTCAGCTTTCCTTGATACATTGCTTTTGTATGTATCTAGATGCATAGCAAAATCCATGTATCCAGGAAAGCTAAAATGCCTTATTTTTTGGAACAGAGGGGGTAAAATATTAATCAATTTAGATTATCAGCAAACACTAGATTAAGAACTTAAGCTTAAAAAAGAACTAGAGCTTAAGTTTCAGCAATAAACATGAATAATGTACTGTAGCTGCTCCAAGATAACCTCAATGTTATCATGCCTGAACTGCTTGTGGCAAACCAAGCATGGATGATCAAAATGGGAGGGCTCCTGATTACTGAACTACAAATGTAGCAACACTGGAAACAAACACCGGTTTCCTTGAGTATGTTGTGATATCTAATAACATTTCAGAAAGGTGGTTGTCCTTGTTCCAGCAGAACTAAAGCAAAATGAATTGCTGCATAATATAATACTGAGGGTAGAGCATACATAATTACTGTGTTTTGTTCCACATATGGTGCTCTTTTGTTTGACAAAAAGTTTTCCATATTTCCTTGTATATGCAGGAGAGCTGTGTATCAAACTTCATTAAAGACGAAGTGCAAACAGTACAACACACTAGAACCTTAAATCAAACAAACACAAAAACACGACAACTCATTGACCCCCAGAACTTATATCCTTCTAACAGCTGATCAAACAGGTTTTCTACCATTTCGCAAAAAAAAAAGGTTTTCTATCAAGAGCTTTGACATACATATGTACATAGTTTACGTACCGTTTATTAACAAACCATGGGGAGCGTCTGGCTAATTGATGCATTAGCACTAATCAAAGCAGTTAATGCAGCTCCCAACTTGCATGTTGAAATCAAACCATTGGTAAACGTAATAAACAAATGCAAGTATGTATACCATTTCCTTTCTATCAATGCCAAACAGAACTCACAGGATACATATCCTTATCATAAATTTTTAGGGCAGGTTATGTTGTTGGAACTCATTCAGCTCTTCTTCAGTTCGTCTTAAAAATTCGGCAACTACTCACAACCAGCTAGAACAAATAATTGAACTCGTGAACTTTCAAGCAAGCGCTAAGGCTCCACGCATAAACAAAAACCGCGCACCTTGAGCAGGATGCCATAGGAGACACCGTCGACGCCGCACCCCCTGGGCCCGCGCATTTCCTCGAAGACCCGGAGCGCGCGGTCAACGTCGCCGCAGCGCACGCAGGCCTCCAGAACCGCGTTCATGACGATGGTGTTGAGCAACCCGCCCCCACGCACACGCCGCCGCACCGCCTCTACCTCCTCCATTATCTGCGCCCCAGACCCCCCGCGTCAGCACTGGCAACTAATAGAACGACCCAACAGCCGGAGGAGTAGAGTAGACGGAGGGCACGCGAGGCCAACCTGGGCGAGCTGCCTGCGGCGGGTGAGGTCGACGATGCGGGCGGTGAGGCGGCGGAGGTCGGTGGACGGGGAGGCGAGCCGAGGGCGCGGGCGGGCGCGGCGGCCGGGGGGACGAGGGGAGGAGAAGATTCTGGAAGCGTCGAGAGGCCGGCGGAGGCGCGGCTCGCGCGGCCCGGGCGCGGGCGACGGGGAGAGGAACCGCGGCGGCCTTATCAGCATCATCCCTTCTCTCGCCGCTGCCGCTGCCGCTGCCGCCGACCACTGCGTGAAGCGAGCACGAGCGCGCGGTGCGAGTGGATAAAGCGGGGGCCGCACGCACCGGCTTGGGATGGTTGTTGGGCTGTGATCGCCACGGAATTCTTGTAAACATGGGCCTCTGGGGCATTAGGAGCGGCTCTATTCTGGCCCAAAATGGCCCGTTTGATCGTGTTCTCATCTCTCTCTTACAAGTGGGCCCAGTCGTGGCCCGTCTCCGACGACCCCCTCTTTCTGTCGAAGCTGCTGCCGTCGTCGTCGCTGACGCCTATCGGCGGTTAGAGTCACCGCCGGCGGGCGTTCTCCCACGGTGAGCGCTGCCCATCGCCTTTCGTCTCAGAGATCTGCGCGATTTTTACCCGTAGGATCTTACCAGAATACCCGCGGCTTGTGCGGTGAGGTCAGCGAGGCGGCGAGTCGTGAGGATGATGGGCAGCAACAGCGGCGGCGGAGGCGGAGGAGGAGGCCCTGGCGGGGGCATGGGTCCGAGCATGGGCGGGTCAGTGGGTGGAGGCGGAGACGGGCGGCACGACGACGAGGCCGCGCTCACCGAGTTCCTCTCCTCCCTCATGGACTACACCCCCACGGTACGGGTGCCACCGCCCCGCTCTCGCCTTCTCTAACTTCCTCTCCCGTGGCTTAGCCCTGATGCTTGGTTCCGTGTTGCTGAAGATTCCCGACGAGCTGGTGGAGCACTACCTCGGCCGCAGCGGATTCCACAGCCCTGACCTCCGCTTGTAAGTGCTCATTTGTTTTCCAATCTCTCCCAGGCAGGCTTATTTTTCCCCAAGTAGACTTGATTGATAGTAGTAAGCTATGTGTGCCTAGATTCGTTAAATTCAGAAATAAAAATTGTTTGGTTTCCTGCTTACACTATCTGATTTCATGTTCTACAGAACAAGATTGGTTGCTGTAGCCACCCAGAAGTTCCTTTCGGACATTGCAAGCGATTCTCTTCAGTGAGTTCAACCTACAGTCTCGTTATTATTCTATAATTATCTTCTTAATATCAGTGATTTGCGGTCCTTCTGCATATTCAAGAATATAACAGTCTTCTTCCTTTCTTCCACACCAATGCAAATCTTTTTTGCAATTGCATGTTTTGGTTTGTTTCTGTAAGTGTATTAAGCTTCAACCTAGATCCCTATCCCTAATTGCATGTACTGTTCTTGCGGAGTTATTCATTCCTGATTAGTGTGACACTGGAATGACAGGCAGAAGTTTTCCAGCTATGCTCCTAGTTACTGTTTAATTTGCATTTATAATAGTTGCAACTCTATAGCCTTCCCAGTTGCTGAAACACAATTCACTTAGCATGCCACCATAGTGATGGATTAAGTAGACAAGAATATACTTTATAGTCTGGTAAGTGATAAAATATTCCATAAAAAAATAATATGACCTCTCTTTGGAATTCTCTAAACTATACGAGTGTTCCATGGATCCCTCTGCCTCTCCAGGTTCTTGGTCATCAAAGGATTCCTTTTTTCTTGAAGGATGAGATTCTGATACATAATGCTTATACTACATACTTGATTTTTCAGAGCTATCCTCATTTCATAGTTAACCTATGTTAGTGTGCTTCCTTGGTAATGTGTTTTGATGTGCCCCAAGATTAGCATTTATTTTTGCAAATCATGTAGTTTTGAGGCAGAAATATTCTTGTGCCATTTGTGAGTTGTATCGTCTAAATTTATCAGGGTCTCATTTTGTTGTTGTTTTTTCATCACTGTATGATATTATCTACTCTTCACTATATAGCAAACATCTTTAGGGATATCATTAGTAGTATGTATCATAGTGTTGGTGTCATAAATCCTGCTCTAATTTGATTATTACATTATTCTTTCCCTTCAACTAGGCACTGCAAAGCCCGGGTAGCAGCACCTATCAAAGACAACAAGAGCAAACAGCCTAAGGTGAATTTACTCTCTTCTTGAATGTTGTGGACGCTTTCATGGGCCTGACATACAGGCGCATGAGGAAGAAGAGCAAGGATCAGGCGCCATCTACAAGTGGCTAGGACGTCCAGTAGTTCAGCAGATTAGCTTCAGGGTTGTTTAGAAAGATAAACTTGAGTAATATTAGGAGATTTGTTAGGAGATTTGTTAGTGGATTAGTTAGTGCCGTGGCTACAAAAGGAGCCCGGGAATGAATGAATAAGGCAGGCAAGATTAGATCAATTACTCCTAACCTCCAAGGGAGGGCGAGTTAGTTGAGATATCATCTAGCCAATACATCTACTACATCATCTGGTATCAGTGTCTTCGATCCTGCGCCCCATTGCCTCGCCACCTGCATTTCCTGCGCCGCCAACCCACACCCTCGCCGCTGCCTCCTTTCCTCTCGCCGCCATGAGTGAATCCGTCTCGGCGACCGACTTCAAGGCGTCCATGGACAAGCTCTTCGCCGAGATCACCACCATCAAGGGCGAACAGAGCCGCCTCAGCGTCGCCGTCAACCGCCTGCAGTCCGACAAGCACTCCTCGGCGGAATCCTCCGGCAAGGACAACGAGCCACCGTTGCCGCCGCCGCCGCCGCCCACCAACCCCTGGGTCGGTCCTGCAGAGCCCCCGCGCCGGCGCAGCGCCCCCCACGCTTCTAGGTACTCGATCTAGGTACTCGATCTAGGTACAATAGCTTGCAATAGTGGTTGTCGAATGTTTAATCTCAGTTTCGCAATAGTGGTTGTTGAATGTTTGATATGAAATAGTGGTTGTTGAATGTTTGATATGAAATAGCTACTGTTAATCTCAGTTTCGCAATAGTGGTTGTTGAATGTTTGATATGAAATGAATGTTGGATGTTGAATGTTGTCGGCCATCGTGCCGTTCTTCTATTGCAGGGTTTGAAAACCTCCCTTTGTAGGGGAGGTGCTGCCGAAATTTTCAATTATTAACATTTTTTTCTCTTTTTTTTGCAGACGAGTCTCCCCTTCCATCGAGGCCGGCCTACACCCCGACGACACACGGTGAGACAAACATGCTCTCTTTTCGTTTCTTGTTTGTTGTTCACGTAACCTTAGGCGTCTCCCGTTCGAAAGAGATACGGTTGGACATATGTAGATTTTTGCATATGTGTGACCGTATCTGTTTCGAATTGTCCACGTTTTTTGGATAGACCGAGGATGTGTAGATGGGTTTAGTTTTCATGGTCTACTCTTATCTGAGTCAGAATTTCAGCATCACCTCCCTGTTGTTCTCCGGATACACAATCTCCTTTCTAGGACGTGTATTTGGAGAACAGCGGGTAGGTGCTGTCGAAATTCTGGCTCAGATAGGAGTAGAGCATGAAAACTAACCCAATCTACACATCCTCGGGTGGGATTAGGACCTATCTATACCTAGTAGAGAATGATAGACATTCCGGTAGATGTAAAAGTTAGTTTCATATCGCTCGGTGATCTGTTAGAGGATGGAGGACCGTGAGTGGATGTACACGGGCTTTGCTAAGAAGACTGCTGAATGGTTGACTAAGACTGAAGATTTCGTGAACAAAGCATTTGCATTTGCCAAGAGTACACGGGCTTTTTGTCCATGTGTCAAATGTGCAAACCGTAAACGACAAACAAAGACGGACATGAGCAAACATCTCATCAAGCATGGATTTACGCCGGACTATACTCGGTGGACCTGCCATGGTGAGGCCCAGCGTGTGGGAGACGAAGTCGTGAGACAACGCATCGAGGAATTTGATGATGATGCCGGGGTCGGAGACATGTTGAATGACTTCGATGAAGCACAGATAGATGAAGGTTCTACGGAGAAAGAGCCGGAGGCCAGTGCGAAGGCTTATTATGAGATGTTGGCTGCGGCACAGAAACCCCTTCACCAGCATACCATGGTCTCGCAACTGGATGCCATTGCCCGTCTGATGGCCGTAAAGTCTCAGTTTAGCCACAGTCGAGAAGCCTTCGATGTCATGTTGACAGTATTTGGCAGCTTGCTTCCGGATGGTCACATTCTGCCCAAGAGCATGTATGAGGCACAGAAACTTCTTCGCGCACTTAAGATGCTGTATGAGCAGATACATGCTTGTCCGAATGGATGCGTCTTATTTAGGAAAGAATATGAGAACGTGAAGTACTGTCCACAGTGCAAGTCGTCCAGGTTCGTGGAGGTAGAATCAGCTGATGGCACTAAGAGGCAGACCACGATTCCCGAGAAGATCCTACGGTACCTTCCTTTCATACCGAGGATCCAACGGCTTTACATGACCGAGGAGTCCGCGAAACAGATGACATGGCATAAAAATGGTCGTCGATACAATCCTGAGAAGCTGGTACATCCAGCCGATGGTGAATCATGGAGAAGATTTGATGAGATTCATAGTCAGAAAGCTCTGGAGGCTCGCAATGTACGTATTGCCCTGGCAACCGATGGGTTCAATCCGTATGGGATGTCTGCTGCCGCATACACTTGTTGGCCCATGTTTGTTATCCCTCTCAATCTCCCCCCCGGCGTCCTCTTTCAACGACAGAACATCTTCTTGTCGTTAATCATTCCTGGATACCCGGGAAAAAATGGGTGTGTACATGGAGCCTCTGGTTGATGAATTGGAACGTGCTTGGAAGGAAGGTGTTTTGACATAAGACCGAGCTACGAAGAGAAACTTCACAATGCATGTTTGGTACATGTACTCCCTGCATGATGCGCCGGCGTATGGGTTATTCTGCGGACACTGTGTTCATGGGAAATTCCCATGCCCGGTATGCAAGGCAATGTTGAGGTTCATTTGGTTGATGAAGGGTGGCAAATATTCTTCTTTCGACAAACATCGTCAATTTCTCCCTCTTGATCATCCATTCAGACGAGACACGAAGAATTTTACGAAGGGTGTCGTTGTTGAAGACCCTCCACCACATCTGATGACAGGTCTCGAGATCCGTGCTGAGTTAGAAGCTCTGAAGCTCAACAAAAAGAAGGATGCTTTTGCGGGATATGGTGAGCTACATGCCTGGACTCATATTTCGCCATTGTGGAGGCTCCCCTATATGCAGGACATTCTTCTACCGCATAAAATTGATATGATGCACACGGAAAAGAATCTTGGCGAGGCTCTTTTTGGTACTGTCATGGACCATGCTGACAAGACAAAGGACAATGTGAAGGCTAGAGTGGATCAAAGCCTGTTATGCGATAGACCGAAGATGAACATACCGCCTCCCACAGACGGCGGACGTTGGAAGAAGCCTAGGGCAGATTACGTCCTGAAGAGGGATCAAAGGAGGGAAGTTCTCAAATGGTTCCAAACGTTAAAGTTCCCTGATGGGTATGCAGCGAATCTGAGGAGGGGGTGAACTTAGCTACTTTGCGAATCAACGGGCTCAAGAGCCATGACTACCACATATGGCTTGAGCGGCTCCTTCCGGTGATGATTCGCGGGTATGTACCTGATCATATCTGGCTAGTGCTGGTAGAGTTGAGCAATTTCTTCCGCGTCCTTTGTGCTAAGGAGATATCTCCTACCGTGATGGAAGATATGGAAAGGCTGGCCCAGTGTTGCTCTGTAAGTTGGAGAAGATCTTTCCACCCGGCTTCTTCAATCCGATGGAGCATATGATTTTGCACCTCCCGTATGAGGCAAGAATGGGGGGGCCTGTGCAGAACCATTGGTGCTATCCAGTTGAAAGATGTCAAAAGGTTCTTCGAACGAAATGTAAAAATAAATGCAAGATTGAAGCGTCCATTGCAGAGGCATACATTCTGGAGGAGGTCTCAAACTTCACTTCAAAATACTATGCTGACAATCTTCCTAACGTGCACAATCCACCAACTCGTTACAATTCTAGTGAAGTTGACACGACCCTCAGCATATTTCAAGGGCAACTCGGAAGTGCAAGTGAAGGCACACCCAAGACCTTGAAATACGACGAGTGGCACACAATCATGCTATATGTGTTGACCAACCTCTCCGAAGTCGAGCCGTACATCCCGTAAGTTCTCAACAAACTTATTCCATTACTGACCCATTTTCTTCATCCAACCATCGTTTTTCTCGGTGGTACAGGGAATTTGTTGAACAATCCTGGCGTCAATCGAGGCAACCTAGACCGGATGAAGTAGATACCCTTCTTAGAGAGGCCAATTTTATTTCTTGGTTCAAACGGAAGGTTCATTCTAATTTCCCTCCTATTAGTTTCACATTATAACTTGGTCGTCCAATAACATAACGGACAATCATGCTCGAACTTGCAGGCCCAAACCGATGCGTCTATGAGTGCCGAGATGAGACAAGTTGCCGATGGTTGTGCCTATAGGGTCAAGTCCTTTGGCTGTTATGATGTGAATGGTTATCGTTTTCGCACAAAGAGCCATGAGCAGAAGATGCCCAATCGAAGGACCACAAATACCGGAGTTTGTACGCCAAGCCTTGATGGGGTCGAGTATTATGGAATAATTGAAGAAATATACGAACTCAATTTTGGTGGATGCAAACCTCTTCATCCTGTCATATTCAAATACCATTGGTTTGATCCCCCAGCTATGAGACGGACCCCTAACGTTGGGCTAGTTGAAATTCAACCATCATCCATCTATGCCGGACAAGATGTATATATTGTGGCTCAACAGGCCACACAGGTTTATTACCTCTCGTATCCGTGCACAACCGACAAGCGTCTTCAGGGTTGGGATGTTGTGTACAAGGTATCACCACACGGAAAACTACCAGTCCCAAACAATGACGATTACAACTTCGATCCAAACACGTATGCCGGAGAGTTCTTCCAAGAAGATGGGCTAGAAGGGAGTTTTGTGATAGACTTAACCGAAGCGGACGAAATGGAAGTAGAGCAAATGAATGAACAAGTGGACGATGGAGATGTGGTTCTTAACTTGAAGGACGTGCAGTTACTTGAAAACATGCTTTTAGGCGTTGGGAGTGATGATGAGATGGAAGAACCTGAGGAGCACGGGCATGAGGATCTCGAAATGCGTGATAGTGGTGATGAGAACCAAGAAGAAAATCTCGATCACGATGATTATTTCTAATACATGTATGATCCTAGCTATTTTTTTATTTGTAATACCATGCATGTTAATTACTTTATATATTTTGCTCAGTTTGCTTCTATTTCTCATTATATTTTGCATATCTTTCTAATTATGTTTATTTTGCCTTTTTCAATGCAGATGGTGGGCGGAGTTAGGAACGTGAAGTCCCTTTACCGGAGGGGGTCACGTGAGGAGGAGGCACCTTCAGGGTCTGGGAGCGGTGGAGCCAGGGGGCGAGGGAAGGGTGGACGCAGGGGTCGATGGAAGGGCAAGGTACCGACCCCTGTACCTTCGTCCTCATCTTCGTCTGAGGAGGAGGTTCCTCCCGCGGTGGTGGAGGGCGAGGTGGAGTCGTCGGAGGAGGAGGGGGGATGCGGGGGAGGGGTCCGGGGAGGGTTCCGCTTCTAACGCCCGATTATGGGCGCGCGGTCCCTCCCAACTCCCGAGGCGGCCGATACCCCCAGCACACCGTCCGATGATCCGACCTAGCGGTGCAAGGTAATAAACTTTATATGTTATCATTCCATTTTTATTTAATATGTTGAACATCACTATAGAAACTAACAATCTATCTTGATCACTTTGCAGGGGTTGGGACGTGGTAGAGCGGGGTGCTTCTCACAGCCGGAAGGTCAACGGCATCCTGGGTCTTCTGTGCAGGGCAAACTTCCCTGGCATAGTTACGCACCAAGGAGTCCAGGAGCCGGCGGAGTCGTTCGCCCACTACTACGACGCCACGGACGACCAAGAGGACCGGGAGGGCAGGAGCTTCCCCAACAAGGCCCAGCGGGTGCTTGCGAGCTGTGGGTAAGTGTTTCCCACAATACATATTTCAACATATATATATATATATATGCATGCTTTCTACATTTGTCACCACTATATCGCATATATATATGCAGGATTTTTACAGATGCGCCCCAGGCCACGAGGTGGAGGCGGGTGAGCAGGCAAAGAGGGCGGCTCACAAACTGGTCAAGGACATGTACTACGAGGCACGGATCCAGGCCGTCATTGACTACTGGAAGGACAAAGGCACAAAGTACTCCAAAGAGCAAGCCAGAACCATTTACCTGACCCACGATCAATACATCTCGGTAAATATAAAACTTTAATTACGATTCCTTATATGATTAAGCACGTATAATCTAATCTTCTTCTACATCATCCTGCGTAGGTGATTCCCTGGTGGTGTGCCTCGCATCCCCAGGCTTGGGAGAAGTGGGTGGCCTACTGGTGCTCCCCTGAGTGGATGGAGACACACCTGGCTGCTCGGGAGCGCCGTTTGCAGATGCCAGGTCCAGCACACCACCAGGGCAGCCTTACCCTCCCCGAGTACAAACAAAGATGGGTATGACATCTCATTTTATAATTGAAACGCTCAATTCTGCAATATTTGTAATCATATTGTTTTTTTTGTTTTGTAGTCGGCGGCACATGGAGGCGAGGAGCTGACTGACTTCCAGGCTATTGCCGTGTCCCACATGGGCAGGGCCACGTCCGAAGTCCGCTACAACCCCGAAGCCGGGCCGGAGGCGTACAGCAATCCCATGGTCCACGCCCGCCTCACCGCCTACTCGGATATGGGAAGGCAAAAGCATGGGCCTGAGTGGGATCCGGCCGCCGCGCCGCTTGATGGAGAAGTCATCATGAGGATGGCAGGAGGCAAGAGGCATGGGAGGTACGCCGTCGGCGACAGCACGATCGACACGGCCAGTACCCCCACTCTCTCCCAGATCCGAGCCGGTAGCGCTAACCCCGACATACGCCAGCCGCAGACCGCTAGCCACTTCAACATGCAACTAATCCAGGTTATTTCTGCTTTATTACACTTTAGTTCATTTTTCCTTACCGTTGAGTTCTAACACTTTGATGGAAAATTGCAGGCCCAGCTAGAGGAGGAGAACCACCATGCTGGAGGCCCGGCTGGATGAAGAGCGGCAGTGGCGGGAGGAAGAGCGAAGGCGGCGGGACGAGGAGCAAAGGCAGCGGGACGAGGCCGAGCGGCTCCGCATGCAGCAGATGAACGAGTGGTACAACTGGTTCAACGGCATGGCAAGGGACATGGGCCGATCTCCGCCTCCGCCTCCGATGACTTTCGCGCCGCCAGTGATGCCACCTCCGACATATTCTCCTGTGAGTCACCGCTGAAAATTTCTAATTTCATTTCTATCAATGACAACCTTAGAAAACTTTGATTCACAACCGTAGCTTAGAAAACTTAGCTCTAGTTTATTTCTGACCTAAAACTTGTGCAGAACTTTGCTGGATCGGCGGCGGCGTTGAACGAGGCTCCTGCGGGGGAAGAAGACCTGCCGACATGCCTCAGTCGCAGTCTGTTCGGCGCACCGCCTGGGCCTACTCAGTGATGCTTTGTGCTTATGAACTTAGTGTGTTTCTGAACGAATAAACTTTACTGTGCTTGTTAGTTGTGAACTTATGGATACGATACTATTTGTGGATGAGATACTATTTGCTATGGTTATTGCGGATTTATGGTTGTGGATTTTATCTATATCAACTGTCTGTAATATGTATATATATCTATATGAACTGCCTGTGATGTATTTTCAGTGGGGGCACGTTATACCTGAGCAAACAAATAAAACAGGGGCAGTTTGGCACCTTTGCCAAGTGTACACTCGGCAAAGAGGGCCTTTGCCGAGTGTTTTTGACCATACACTCGGCAAAGGTGTCATTTCTGTTACATTATGGTCACCCTTTGCCGAGTGCCGAGCCTTTGCCGAGTGTGTTATTTCGGGCACTCGGCAAAGGTTCACCATAATGCCCCATATGGTCAAGCTTTGCCGAGTGTTTTGTCAGGGGCACTCGGCAAAGGTTGGCGCTTTGCCGAGTGCCACGTGGCAACACTCGGCAAAGCCTAGGTCTTTGCCGAGTGTTACCACGTGGCACTCGGCGAAAGGCCGCCGTTAGCCGTCCACCGCCGTCGCCGCCACGTCGGCGTGACCTCTGCAAACGTTGGCGCGCCGTCCGCCGGACCGTTATGTGCTTTTTTTGCCGAGTGTGGGCCCAGGCACTCGGCGAAGCCTTTGCCGAGTGCCCGTAATAATACACTCGGCAAAGAGCCCCTTTGCCGACCCTAGCGGTGCCGAGTGCTCTTAGGCTTCGCCGAGTGTATTTGGCCCTTTGCCGAGTGTTTCAGACATGCAAATCTCAGGTTTCCCGTAGTGACATGCGGTGCAGATTATGTGGAAATACAAAGGTGCACATACAAGTGCAAGGATATGCTAATTTTCTCGGTTAGGCTACTTTAGTTACTTGTCAACAAGAGATACATGCAATGAACAGTATAATGCTTGGAGATGGAGACATTACAGCATGGACGTACGTGATGCTAGCTTGCACACATGGCATCATTGCAAACGTACACTACCAAAGAACCTCCCATCCATCCACCCATATTGGTACCGGATTTTTTAGCATTGGTACCGGGTCTATTCCGAGAACCCTTCGGTACCGGGTTGTAACACCACCCGGTACCAAATGGTGTCCTTTGGTACCGGATAGTGTTACCACCCGGGACCAAAGGATCTGGACCCACACTACCAAAGAACTCTCTATCCATCCTCCCTAATGGGTCACGGTTGGATTGGACCCGGTACCAATGGAAGCATTGGTACCGGGTCCAATCCCCAATAATTCTGCGCGCTCATTGGTACCGGGTGGTGGCACCACCCGGTACCTATGAGGCAACATTGGTACCGGGTGGTGTCACCACCCGGTACCAATGAGCCTCGGGGCCTTTGGTACCGGTTGGTGACACCAACCGGTACCAAAGGGGCCCCCTTTGGTACCGGGTGGTGCCACCACCCGGTACCAAAGGGGCCCTGCGTATAAAAGGGCCTTCTTCCTCCCCCAGCCCGAGCCATGGCTCATTTCTTCATCCTCCATTGAGCTCGGGTTGGGGGAGCTCATGCCCGATTTTTTCATAACTTTTGGAGATTTTGCAAACCAAGTCCGCTAGAAGGTTAGCAACTTCATCCTCTCTCTTTTGACGTTTAGTATGGTCTATTTCATGCTCTATGTTTGGAGTAATTTGTGTTTTGTGGAATGGATTGAAATAAGAGATTTTAGATTGAATCTTCATTTTATTATGAATTTGTAATAGAGAATCAATATATAGTTAGTTGTTGCATGTGTGGAGATGATGCACAAATTTTAGACATTGTTTAGATTTTTGGATTATTTGTAGAAACTTTAAATGATTTTCATATTTATGCTTATTATGATTTTTATATATTAGAAATGATATTCATATTTAGGGTTATTAGGATTTTTAGAGATTATAAATGAAATTCATATTTAGGCTTATTACGAAATTTAGAATTACATCTTTTTAGAGGCTTCAAATGACGTTGATATTTAGGGTTATTAGGATTTTTTGAGATTATAAATGATATTCTTATTTAGTTAGATTTTAAATTCAATTTTACTTCTCATGGTTGTCAATAGAAAATAGAATTTTACTTCTAGTTATTTGAGAATGCATGAGACCTATGAATAATGGATAGTTTTTTCGTAATATACTAATATGTTATGTCAAAATTAAAAAAAATCAAGTGTTCTAGAATCAACATGGATACTGCCGCTGGAGGAAGTGGTGATGATGGTAGGGGTAATCATCGTTCCTCTGCTGGCAAGGGGAAAACCACCGTCAACCCTCAACCGAAGCCAAAGAAAAAAGGAGCATTGCATAGAGCAATGGTTCGATATTTGCAAGGGAAGCATGAAGATGATGTTGCGGCAGGCTTAGAACCTCCGTTTGATGGTCGTTATGCTCCACCGCCAGTTGCGGGTCAAACAACTCCACCTCCAGACCCAAAGAATACGCCCAAAGATGCTTAAATACCACCGCCTGTCATAATGTGATCTATGTCTGTATTTTTTTCAAATTAATAAGTTTTTCCCAAGCAAGAACAAAACCTACGTACGATTTGTAATTTAATTTCTGCGCGTGTCTTTAGAAATACATCTTTTTGGTGGCATCAAAATGATGTTGATGTTTACGGTTATTAAGATTTTTAGAGATTATATATGATATTCTTATTTAGGTTTATTACGAACTTTAGAAATTGGGGATGAATTTTCATTGTATTTTGTGAATAGATGAATCGGCAATGGATGTACAACGCGGATAGACGCTCATCTGACTTCATTAATGGCGTTCATCAATTCCTCGACGCGGCAGAGGCTAACTCGACCTCGGGTTTATATGCTGTCCATGCAAGGTCTGTGAGAATAAGAAGGATTATCACATCTCGAAGAAGGTGGTCCACACACACTTGCTTATGAGTGGTTTCATGCCTAACTATATCTGTTGGACCAAACACGGCGAAGCGGGGATATTCTTTGAAGAAGGTGACGACAACATCCCAGACTTTGCACAATACGGTGCCTTTGCAGATGATACGGCAATGGGCGAGGGTGAAGCAGTTGCAGAGGATGAGGATGATGACGCCTTAGGTGGCATGATCCGTGATGAAGAGAAAGACTGCGAAAGTGCGAAAGAGCGGGAGAAGATTAACCGTTTGTTGGAGGACCACAAAACATTGTTGTACCCAGATTGCAAAGAGGACCAGAAAAAATTGGGTACCACACTGGAACTGTTGCAATGGAAGGCAACTAATGGCTTGTCTGACAAAGGTTTTGGAGAGATATTGAAAATGATAAAGAAGATGCTTCCAGAGAGCAACACATTGCCCGAAACAACATACGAAGCAAGAAAAATCGTTTGCCCTCTAGGACTGGAAGTACAAAAGATACACGCATGTCCCAATGATTGTATCCTTTATCGGGGCAAGTCGTACGAATCTTTGGACGCCTGTCCGGTTTGCAATTGCTCGCGTTATAAAATCAGGCGAGACGACCCTGGTGATGTTGAGGGAGAGGCCCCCAAGAAAAGAGTCCCTGCCAAGGTGATGTGGTATTTCCCTATAATACAACGTCTGAAGCGCTTGTTCAGAAACAAAGAGCATGCTAAATTGCTGCGGTGGCACAAAGAGGATCGGAGGGAAGACAATATGTTGAGACACCCCGCTGATGGGTTGCAATGGAGAAAAATCGACAGAGCGTTCCCAGACTTCGCAGAAGATGCAAGGAACATAAGATTTGGTTTGAGTACGGATGGCATGAATCCTTTCGGTGATATGAGCAGTAGCCACAGCACTTGGCCCGTGACTCTTTGTATATACAACCTTCCTCCGTGGATGTGCATGAAGCGGAAGTTCATTATGATGCCAGTGCTAATCCAAGGGCCAAAACAGCCTGGCAACGACATTGATGTGTATCTAAGGCCACTGATTGAGGAACTTTTGTTGTTGTGGGGCAAAGATGGTGTAAAGGCGTGGGATGAGCACAAGCAAGAGGAATTTAACCTAAGAGCATTACTGCTTGTGACCATCAATGATTGGCCTGCACTTGGTAACCTGTCGGGACAGTCAAACAAGGGATACAAAGCATGCACACATTGCCTAGAACACACCGACTGCATTTATCTGAAACATTGTAGAAAGTGTGTGTATATGGGCCATCGTCGATTCCTTTCTGAGAAACATCCGCTGAGAAAAAAAGGAAAGCATTTTGAGGCGGAAGGTCGTAGCAAACCAAGACATCGGGATGGAAAATATGTATTTGCTATGGTAAAAGATGTGAAGGTGGTCTTTGGGAAGGGACCTGGCAGCCAGCCAGTGGCAAGTGAAAATGGAAAGGCGCCCATGTGGAAGAAAAAGTCAATATTCTGGGACCTACCATATTGGGAGGTCTTAGATGTACGCCACGCAATTGATGTGATGCACCTGACGAAAAATCTTTGCGTAAACGTGCTAGGGTTCCTTGGTACTTACGGAAAGTCAAAAGATACGCTTGAAGCACGACAGGACCTGAAACGTATGAAACAACGAGATCCCCTGCATCCTGAGAAAAGAGAGAAAGGGCGTTGAAACTTGCGTCCTGCTAGCTACACTCTAAGCAAGGAGGAGAAGACCAGCATGTTTGATTGCTTGAACAGTATTAAGGTCCCGTCCGGCTACTCATCGAATGTAAAGAGTCTGATAAATATGAAAGAGAAGAAATTCGTACACCTCAAGTCCCATGACTGCCATGTGCTGCTCACACAATTGCTTCCGGTGGCGCTGAGGGGAATTCTACCCGTTAATGTCCGAACAACTATTGTGAAGCTATGCGCCTTTCTCAATGCAATCGACCAGAAGGCAATCGATCTCACTAATCTAGCAAAGCTGCAGGATGATGTGGCCCAAAGCCTTGTCAGCCTTGAGATGATATTTTCTCCGTCTTTCTTTAATATTATGACGCATCTCCTGGTCCATGTTGTCAAAGAGATTGGTATTCTTGGTCCTGTATTCCTACACAATATGTATCCTTTTGAGAGGCTCATGGCTATTCTAAAGAAATATGTTCGTAACCGTTCTCTTCCTGAAGGATGCATCGCCAAGGGATACAGAACAGAGGAGGTCATTGAGTTCTGTGTTGACTATATCCCCGAACTGAAACCGATTGGGCTACCTGAGTCACGCCATGAGGGAAGACTACTTGGAAAGGGCACGTTAGGAAGGAAACAAACAAGGTGTAGCGACTACGATTTATTCAAGAAAGCCCATTACACTGTATTGCAGTCGTCAACCATGGTGGCTCCTTACATCGAGGAGCACAAGACTATAATATGCTACCAAAATCCAAGAAAGTCTGAGAAGTGGATTACACGCCATCACATAGAAACTTTCGCTGGTTGGTTGCGACAAAAGCTCATGGGTAACGAGACAATACATACACAGCTGGCGTATTTGGCAAGGGACCATCATCCTCATTCTTGACGTTCCAAGGCTATGACATAAATGGGTATACATTTTACACGAGAGCCCAAGACGACAAAAGCACCAACCAAAATAGTGGTGTCTGTATAGATGCCTATGACAACAAAGGGAACAGGACTCATATTATGGCCAGGTAGAGGAGATCTGGGAACTAGATTATGGACCTTTGAAAATACCACTTTTTCGGTGCAAATGGGTGAAACTTACAAGTGGAGGTGTTACTATAGACCGCTACGGCATGACAACTGTGGATCTCAACAAAATTGGGTATGTAGACGAACCATTCGTGCTCGCCAAGGATGTGCATCAAGTGTTTTATGTGAAGGACATGTCTACCAAACCCAAGACGGGGACTCTGCAAACAAACAACTCCGAACTTTATCCAAAACGGCACATAGTTCTCACAGGGAAAAGAAAAATCGTGGGTGTCGAGGACGTCACTGATGAAGATGATTATAATAGGTGTGACGAGGTGTCTCCGTTCAGTGTGGAGGATGACACAAGCATCCTGTTGGCCAATGAAGATGCTCCTTACGCTCGCAACGATCATAACGAAGGCACTCTTGTAAAAAAAACATTTATTGCTGTTCAAGCATAATGTTGTACTTATGTTGAAGCATGATCATGCTATGTAATTCTAATTATGTTTTAACAATATGGTATGTAATGTTGGCCAAATTTGATTTTGTCTTATGCTTCTTGATAAGTATTTACTAGTTTTGTTAAATTGACTTGTAATATATTACGGTTTATTTTGGATAGTATCATGCCGAGACAGCGTCAGGCAGCTAGACGTGTGGCTATGTTACTAATATGCCACCTACCATCCCGATTCGAGAGGCTCACGAGCCTGGATGGTCGACAACTCAACAAGTTGATCATCTCCCAATTCCCACACCTCAGCAACTTCGCTACAATATGGTAGGGTTATGATATTCCTCTGCAAGTTGCATTTGAATGTAATCACTATGTCACTGAGAATAGAAATTATTAATAATGCAGATCATTATCCAATTACATGGCTAAAAGATGCAAACATCGGTCAATCAAGTCCTTTGGTATTAAGAGAAAATGTGACCGAAAATACTGGTAGGGTTATGATCTCTGTTAGCATTCAACAAAATGCCACCCGTGACCAAAATCCTGGTGACATGGTTATTATCCGTACAAAGATAAAGAGTCATCTCTAAGAACTTTCCCAAGGGCGCCCTTGCGAGGTGCGCGTCAATGCCTAAGGTTTCCCAAATCTTTACCTCAAACGCCCACCAAGTGCTCTTTACTCGAAGCTCCTTCTCCTCGGCGGCCGCGCAACAACTCCCATGGTACTCGCCAACGATCTTACTCAACAT
>CM014271.1:28273373-28289024 GCA_004135705.1 Alloteropsis semialata
CCGCGCCATGGAGCGCCTCGACCTCCTGTCCCTCCTCATCGCCGAGTTCGCCGACCTCTTCGAGGAGCCGACAGCGCTGCCGCCCCCGCGCCGCTTCGATCATCGGATTCATCTGCTCCCCGACACGGCGCCCGTGGCGGTCCGGCCGTACCGCTATCCGCAGCTCCTCAAGGATGAGATCGAGCGGCAGTGCACGGACATGCTGCGCCAAGGGCTGATCCGGCCGAGCACCTCGGCGTTCTCATCGCCCGTCCTCCTCGTCCGAAAGAAGGACGCCTCATGGAGGTTCTGCATCGACTACCGTGCACTGAATGCGAAGACAGTCCGCGACATGTTTCCGATCCCCATCGTCGACGAACTGCTGGACGAGCTCAAGGGTGCCTCCTTCTTCTCCAAGCTCGACTTGCGCAGCGGCTATCACCAAGTACGCATGCATGAGGAGGACATCCACAAGACGGCGTTCCGGACACACCACGGACACTTCGAGTTCGTGGTCATGGCGTTCGGTCTCACGAATGCTCCCTCCACCTTCCAAGCCCTGATGAATGAGGTTTTGGGTCCTTTCCTGCGCAAGTTCGTCCTTGTGTTTTTTGACGACATTTTGATTTACAGCACATCCTGGGCCGACCATCTTCGCCATGTCCGGGCTGTGTTCGCCGTGCTCCGCGAACACTGCCTGTTCCTCAAGCGTTCCAAGTGCTCCTTCGCCGAACGCAGCGTCGCCTACCTCGGCCACATCATATCAGAGGCCGGCGTCGCCATGGACCCCTCCAAGATCGAGGCAGTGCAGGCCTGGCCGCAACCGCGCTCCGTCAAGGCGTTACGGGGCTTCCTCGGCCTCACCGGCTATTACCGCCGTTTCATCGACGGCTACGGGGCGATCGCGGCGCCGCTCACCGCTCTCCTCAAGCGGGAGGCCTTCCAGTGGTCGCCAGCGGCCGCGGACGCCTTTGCCGCCCTCAAGACGGCCCTCTCCGGCGGCCCCGTTCTGCATATGCCCGACTTCACCGTCGGTTTCATCGTCGACTGCGACGCGTCTGGATCCGGCTTCGGCGCCGTCCTGCATCAAGGGGCCGGCCCCATCGCCTTCTTCAGTCGCGCCCTCGCCCCACAGCACGCCAAGCTGGCGGCATACGAGCGCGAGCTCATCGGGTTGGTGAAGGCGGTCAAGCACTGGCGCCCGTACTTGTGGGCGCGCTCCTTCACCGTCCGCACCGACCACTTCGCCCTCAAGTATCTGCTCGACCAGCGCCTGTCGACGATCCCCCAACACACTTGGGTCAGCAAGCTCTTCGGCTATGATTTCAAGGTGGAGTTCAAGCCGGGAAGCCAGAACACCGTGGCGGACGCCCTGTCCCGCCGTGAGGAAGACGCAGCGCTGCCCCAGGCCAACGCCATCTCCTGCCCGGACATCGAGCTGTTCGCACAATTCCGGCAGGAGTCCTCCACACTTCCGGAGATCATCGCCCGGCGCGACGAGATTGCCCGTGGCGAAGCCGGCGCGTCATGGTCCATGGTCGACGGCTTCGTCATGCACCGTGGCCGCATCTTTGTGCCATCGTCCTCTAGCATCTGGCCGCAAGTGCTGGCCACAGCTCATGGCGTGGGCCATGAGGGAGTCCAGAAGACGCTTCACCGGCTGCGGGCATCGTTCTACAATCCCCATGCCAACCGCCTGGTCCGGGAGTTCGTGCGCGGCTGCGCCGTCTGCCAACGCAACAAGACGGAGCATCTCCATCCGGCGGGCTTGCTGCATCCGCTGCCCGTGCCCACGGCGGTGTGGCAGGACATCGCCCTGGACTTCGTTGAGGGGTTTCCCCGGGTCGGCGGCAAGACGGTCGTGCTCACGGTCGTTGATCGGTTCTCCAAGTACGCCCACTTCGTCGCCCTGTCACACCCCTACACGGCGACCTCGGTGGCGCGCGTCTTCTTCGACAACATCGTGCGCCTCCACGGTATACCGTGCTCCATTGTGAGTGACCGTGATCCGGTCTTCACGAGCGCGTTTTGGACGGAGCTGTTCCACCTCGCCGGCGTTGAGCTCCGCCTCAGTTCGGCCTTCCACCCGCAGACCGACGGTCAGTCGGAGGTGACCAACCGCATCCTGGGGGTCTATCTTCGGTGCTTGGCAGGTGATCGACCACGCAATTGGCTCAGGTGGCTGCCGTGGGCAGAGTACACCTACAATTCTTCCTTCCAGACGGCCCTGCGAGCGACGCCATTTGAGATCGTCTACGGCCGCCCGCCTCCAACAATGGTGTCCTATCAACCTGGTGTGGCCCGAGTCACAGCACTGGACAAGCAGCTCAAGGACCGGGATGTTTTTCTGCAGGAGATTCGTGAGCGTCTCCTTCATGCCCAAGACCACATGAAGCAGTACCAGGATCAGCATCGTCGGGATGTCGTGTTCGACGTCGGCGATTGGGCGTGGCTGCGTCTCCACCATCGTGCCGCCACGGGCATCACCGACGCCTCGGCCGGCAAGCTGGCTCCGAAGTACTATGGGGCGTACCAGGTGCTCGAACGCATCGGTACCGTGGCTTACCGTCTCCAGCTCCCTCCCAAGGCCAAAATCCACAATGTCTTCCATGTGGTGTTTCTCAAGAAGCATCAGGGTGCTCCACCGGCGGCCCCGGCTCCTCTTCCTCAGGTTGTGCATGGCCGGGTGGTGCCAACACCGGCCTACATCAAGCGTGCGCGGTTGAATCGTGGCATCTGGGAGCTCTCTGTTCGCTGGTTGGGTCGTGACGCATCCGACTCCACTTGGGAGCGCCTCGACGAGTTCAGGGAGACGTATCCTGAGTTCCAGCTCGAGGACGAGCTGTTTCAAAAGGAGGGGGGAAATGTTGTGGACGCTTTCATGGGACTGACATACAGGCGCATGAGGAAGAAGAGCAAGGATCAGGTGCCATCTACAAGTGGCTAGGACGTCCAGTAGTTCAGCAGATTAGCTTCAGGGTTGTTTAGAAAGATAAACTTGAGTAATATTAGGAGATTTGTTAGGAGATTTGTTAGTGGATTAGTTAGTGCCGTGGCTACAAAAGGAGCCCGGGAATGAATGAATAAGGCAGGCAAGATTAGATCAATTACTCCTAACCTCCAAGGGAGGGCGAGTTAGTTGAGATATCATCTAGCCAATACATCTACTACATCATTGAACTTTTCATGTTCCTAGCATTAAATTTTGTTTACTATCCTCAGTGCTTAGTTATCATGTTTTCTAAAATATATGTATAATATTTGCAGGATAGACGTCTTGTACTAACTATGGATGATCTTTCTAAAGCCTTGCGTGAGGTAACAAGTTTACATTTCTGCATTTCTGCAATTTGCTTTTGGTAGGCAGCACAGCAGCTTACCGTTTTCTACCCTTTTTCTCATGTTTGAATCCAGTTGAGAGAAAAATGAGTCAGGAGCACATTATTTGGTTTAGACACTATAGCAATTATTTGTTTCAGGACTGGAATCTCCTCACTGTTTCCTCAAACATAAACAGGTTATGGATACAGTTTGATATGCTCCTCATCAATTACCAAAATTCATATGAAAGAAACAACTGTTAGCGGCAGTTTGATATTCTGACGATTGATTTCCTTTAGTTTTCCATTCAAGAATGTTAGACTAGATATGAACAATTCCAGCAACCCAGCGGCAGTGCAATCAACTAATCAAGTCCCAGCTGACCTGTATCTTTAGTAAGTGTGAGCTTCACACCATCGTGTGTTATTGATACTTCACATGCACTTAAATATACAAAGGCCATATGGAGATCAGAGATCAGAATATGGTTTTATTTGCCTGTACTTATTAAACCAACCTAGTTGTCATTGTAAGGAAGAGAACTTGGTTGCGGATGTTACTAAAATTTTGAAATTACAGTCCGTCTCCCATGTAATGCATCACATGTCCATGGTGCAATCAGTAAAACAATGGAGCAACCAATCAAACTTCAAATTGCCAATCCAACCTTGCATTTTCTGACCTTAGTGTCAATTACCTTAGGTTTAATGGTTTATGCAAAAATCGTCGACAAGCCAACCATTATATTCATTTATGTCAAAGCCATGGGGTATTTCTCTACACCAATCCATCTTAAACGGTTGACCTTCAGTAATCAATTAAATTATATTTAGTACCATGCCTGTGCTATTAAGCATGATGGTGCTGTTTCTGTTCTTTTCTTATTTTCCAAATAAGTCTACCTCCCACCCAAACCTTGCACAAAAGGCATCCTTTTCATGCTTTATACCATACACAGTTCATGATGTTGATAGCAGTGTTTGCCAAGGCACTATTCGCGCTCGCCTATGCATGATTAGTCACTTGGCAGAGGGTGACCACGGAGCCTTGCTTGACACTGAACTTGAATGCAATTCAGGAAAGTGGTCACTACAGATCCACCTCTAAATCACACACATAATCCAGCACCTAGCTTATTTTGTTACAGTGATCATGTCAGGCTCTGGAACAAATCTCCCTTCACCTAGCTGAATGGCTGAAAGGAACAGTGAGAGATGTTCATGGTTAGTAAATATTTAATATTCGTACACAGTAGAATGCCTTGGAAACACCTAGGCACGCCTAAGCTCTAGGCGGAGGGTCTTCGCCTAGAGAGTGCCTAGTGCCTTTTCTAACCTTAGTTGATAGAGGGATTCTTCAGCGTCCACCATTGAGACATCCTTCTAGAACTTGATTTGATGAAATCCTGATGTTTTATAAGACATGCTTCTTTGGCGCACCTCTAGTTTGAGGTCTCTAAATTCCTGAGTCTTTTAAAATATTTGCCCTATTTAGGATTAGGTACTTCATACCTAGAGGATCACCTAGTCTGCGAGAAGCACTATATCCTTCTAATTATGATATCTCATGCACGTTGAAGATGATTGTAGCATCTCGTACTCCCATGTTAAATGCTAACATCAGCAATGAGCACCTCCCACTGCAGTGAACATGGTCATTTTAGGCTAAATCTTGTATTCGTTTCGTAGTAACTACTCCCTCCATTCCAAATTGTAGCTCACCGTTGACTTTTAAAATACAACTTTGACTATTCGTCTTATTCAAAAAATTAGTACAAATAAGTAGAAATGTGAGTCGTACTTAAAGTACCTTTGATAATAAAACAAGTAATAATGAAATGATACTAGTGCGAATTTTTTGAATAAGATGAATGGTCAAATGTGCATTAAAAAAGTCAACAGTGAACTATAATTTGGAATGGAGGGAGTACCAATCATGGTTGTTGAACCACCTTCAGCCACATTAGCTTTTGATCCATTTGTGATCTTATAACTCACAACAAACTTTTCTTGCAGCATGGTGTGAACTTGAAACACCCCGAGTACTTCGCAGACAGCCCTTCAGCAGGAATGGCTCCTTCGACAAGGGAGGAGTAGAATAGATTGAGGCAACTCAGAATTATACAGGGATCATGTCAATGAATGGCCTGTCTGCATTCTTGCCCAATTCGATGTAACTGTGTACTACCATAGCCCCGAAGTGTGGACTCCATTGCTATTCGTGCTGTATTATTATTGACCATTAGACTCTGATTGCATACTATGATGGTATTATCAATGATGATTAGTCTCTCTATTAGATAATATGGAGACCAGATGGGTCTAGTTTATCTTATCCTGTACGAATTGCTGGAACACAAGTCAATTTGTCGATGTCCTTTAACAAATTCACAAACTGAGCTAAGTGAAAGTAAACTTCACAAAATGCATCAAACGGATGGAACAAGACATAAGTATCATTCATAACCCTGTCATTATTTAGTCATCTGCTATGATTGATTGCCGCTAAGGTATGAGAACATAATGAATATTTGAAAGAAAGAAAAAACGTGTAATCGTCTACTTATAAATTTAGGGAATGTATTGCTAACAAAAACAATTGCCCCTGGCTTAGGGTGGCAAATTGTTTTTAGTTAACCTTACCCCTGGCTCCAGGAGACCTCTACGATTCTAGATCGGTTATTCCTCCATCATGGATCGACTGATTAGTGTGTACTTTCTCATGGCCACACTGATTGATTGTGTCCTTTTGTCTAAAGCACAACACTAGAAAACCTACACAGACAGGCATGAAAAGGTCGCCTCATGCTACCATCAACCGTACCGATGTACCATGCACGCTTGACTTTGTATTGTTATTAATTCGTCAACACGAATCAAATTTCTAATAACTTTTTTATATAAAGGTGAATTAAAAATCTTGACATATTTCATCTTTTCAATGCAGTTTGGATCTCTGAAAGGGACCAGCCCTAGTATCATATTTAGGCCACCAACCCACCATCAGGGGTTTAAATCTTTGCATAGTCTGGTCGCTTTCCAATTTCTATATGCATGACTACGGACATAGATATTTATAATCACAAGTTTCTCAGGTCTATCTCAGTGTTTTCACTTGCTTAAAGTGACGAAAAAAAATAAGAGAGCTCTGACTTCATCATCACAGCCATTTTCTGCTGACGATCTGGGAGAAATTAACAAATCATGGGCGGCGCAATGATATGGTTTAACAATTCAGACAGTAACCGATACATCGTATGAAGCAGTGAAAATCATTGAAGGGGTGCAGTAGGAAAGTTGCACACTTGGAATGTCCTTCTAGGATTTATCTGTATCATTGGTTAACTGTTTCCTGTACGTCAAGCTCATTTCGCACAGGACAAAAGGAACTTCGTCAGGTTCAGTTGGTTTAACCTGTCTGTCACATCTACAAATGAGTGAAATGCATAGTTAAACCTCACAAGTGACTGCCATGCATGATGATGATAGTGAGGTAAAAATAAGTGACAAGCAAGTTACTTCTATCCATAGACAAACTAGGATATTGTAGGTCAAGTTACTTGTATCTTTTTGCAGGTTCAGGAGTGCGGCTGTGTCTGGGTTTGTGGGTTGAGTGCGTTTGTTTTCCGTTGCTTCGTGTTGCGTGGTGGTTGTGGAGTTTCCTTCAGTGTTTCTCTTTCTTTTCTCCTTTGTGCTCTCGTGTTGGCCAAGCTCTGCTTGGCTTCATTGAGATTGTGTCTGTAATTGCTTTCTGCTTAATGAAACACGTGTTAAGGCACGTTCGCTAAAAAAAAAAAAAGTGGTTAACTTGGATATCCAACTCTGAATCGCATAAATACATCATGCTGTTGAATTGCCTCACGAAAAGAAGTCTCAAAATGTTCACTTGATCGCTTTCAGTTTGTTCATTATCGTACAAGTTCAATGAAAAGTGTAATGGCTGCTAGTCTGCTACAATGTATATAGCTGGCTTATCGCAGCAATTGTATACATTCATCATTCTACAAGGCTACAGGCAGTCGATTTCTGCCCTTCCATAAAGTTTTCCTAACGCTGTTGCTCATCCACAAGTCAAATCATTCGACGGTAAAAAAGAAGAAGGTAAAAACAAGAGCTTTTGACTTTCCCGTGCTACTTATCTTCGCTAATCTTTTGAATTCCCATTCACCATCTACTACGCACTCGGACCAGTAAGAGCATAGGAGGCCATGACATGACGATATGTGAAATGAAGTCATGCATGAGGCTAAGTCATGGTTCAGGCACAGGCAGGCAGCAGCCGGTTGCAATTGGTACCTTCAGTTTTATCTTTTATGAGTTCACAACGACAATGGGAAAAAAAGATAGATTGATCCGAGCTTATCCTAACAGCACAGTGACAATACTTTTCTGCTGCCATTATTGACAAGATTACGCATGACACAATGCTGATGGCTGATCGCCGTTTGGAAGAAGTCACAAAGCAACCATGGGATTCCTGAATCCAAACGCTATAGGTCAGGCGAAGACAAGGAGAAAAGGCTCAGAAGCACGGCCACACATCCATCCCCTTAACCAAGTGCACCACCTCTTTGATCGCTTTTGAGTGAGAAAACATGGATCATTCCGGTGTCACATTCTTTTTGGAAAAAGATGGCAACGATCCTGCCTTTTCGATCGGTGTCGTCTGTCTGCCTGTCTTTTCCTCTCGTTTTGAGCACAAGCCAGGTCAATGCGAGCCTCTTTTTGTGCCGGCTGGTATATGTGGGCATGGTATCCAGGAAAGTGCCCGGAGCTGCAGGGTGTTCTCATTTGGGGAGTTTCGTGAGCTGGTTGTTGGGTAAATTAGTGTGAAGCTCCCGTCCACTTGCGATGTGTAGGCCGGCCAGGGCGCGAGGCTCAGCTCCAATCATCAGTGTGTTGATACTTCCAAAAAAAAGATACCTTCCGCGTATTTTGGGTTTGATCCATGCTTATAGAGCAGAAAACTAGTTAATAATTCAGTCTTATTATATTTGAGAGTCCTAGATATTTACACTATATTTTTAAATGGAAATTTGTGTCTAGGTCACAACACCCGCCGCTGGATGATATTGACTGCAACACACCGCGAATAAACGCTTTTAAATTTGTCCACAACAAACCGCAGCAAATGAAATAGAGATTTTCCACTGTTTCGGATCATTTCGTTACTCCTTTTATAATGTTTAGTACAATTATGCCACATTTCATGCGGTCCAACATTCTGGCGATTTTGTTTTGCAACAGACATGTCCAATCCACTCGATTAGACCTAAAATCATGTATGAGTGAGTTCCAACCATTTTGTGTGTAATTGATGCAAAGTTTCATGTGCACGAACTTTCTATTGATTTTTTTACTATGGATACGTCCAATCGACACCATTTGACCCAATACTATGTCTATGTCAATTCCAGACCATTTCTCTAGTGCTTTTATAACTGCCCAAACGGTTCTGTTTAGTGCAATTAATGCATCGTTTCGTATGGACGAACTTTTTGTCGGTGTTCTCATTATGGATGGGTCCAATCGACTCAATTAGACCCAATATTATGACTAGTTGAGTTCCAGATCATTTCTTTAGTGCTTTTATAACGGAACGAGACGGTTCTATTTACTAGACCAATTCTATTTTTTAGCAACCGATTTGTCCATTTCACTTCATTGGACACACAACTGTCTGGATGAGTTTCGGACCATTCTGCTTTTTTCATTTTATTTCTTTTTCTTTTTTAGAGAAGGCGCACATTCCATCCTCTTCTCCCTTTATTTTTCCTCTCCATCGTCTCTCTTCTCCTTTGTTGGCCTTAGCCTTACCACGCGCGGCCTCGAGATACTCACATCCTCCCGCCCCTCATCCCCGCAATCCAACACATTCACCAATAGTTTTATAAGATAGTTCACATATCACCCAAAGTGGAAACTCGAACTATATATATTCTCCACATTAAAATTTAGTACCTTTTGATGCTTTTATGTCTACACTTCTCGCTGACCCTAAAATGTAAACAATCTCAACCCAAACAGGTTGACACAAATTTGATATATAAGCAAAATAAAACACCCAAGATAAAAAAAAGTGTACCATTTTCTAAGAAAATAGAAATAAAATCCAACCATTATCCGAGTATTGTTAACCCACAATGCGTTACAGTTTGATTGTTTGCCCAAGCAAATGAATGTAACAGCTGGGTGCGGGGATTTTGGGCCCCACCGGTAAATAGTCCTACTGGGATTACCGGTGATTTTTGACCAAAATTTCGACCGAAAACCGATAAAACTGGTCTTACCGGCCCTCTCTGATGTTTTTTTTGTAATCCGAAATCATAAACACTGCTCCCATGTTGACCTGAATTTGATTGTTATAAACTGAAAGCTAAGTTGTCGATCGATGACAGCGATAACAAATCCATAGCACTCTGGAGACAGGTTTGTCACGGTATACGGATCGGCATCCCAGCTTGGTTCGTCACCTCGTTTGAAGAAAGTGATAGTGATCCTGTCCGATCTTCTCATTCTAAAGGTGGAACAGGTTGATAGAATTGTCACGCTCACATGGCCGGAGTGTGTACGTCGACCGCACTGTGCATGTAGAACAAGTTGTCCATGAGTGGCTGCCTTGTTTTTTTTTCCTTCTCCAAAAAGTAGCTTTTCTTGGAAGCAGAGAATGGTATTGCCGGTTGGCTTCTGAGTTCTGACTGTTGAGTGTTTCTGACTGTTGAGTGGTTTTCTGCTTCCCTAGAAGCAATACGTTTCACATAGCTTTTGCACCTCCATTGGAAAAAGCAATGGTAGAAATGAAAGCTCCTCCAAATAGGACCTGGAATTGATCATATATAAGTCAGACTTTTTGTGAAAAGTAATATCTTAAGAGTCAGACTTAGTTACGTGCGTTGTCACTGAGGGCTACACTTCTAATAACAAGGAATTCAGAAACGAGGTAGCTTTAGATTTTCTAGAATTTGACTTCGTTGATTTTATATATCCAAGAAATTAACTAAACGTTCCTTTCGCAAAATACATACATACATACATACATACATACATACATACATACATACATACATACATACATACATACATACATACATACATACATACATACATACATACATACATACATACATACATACATACATACATACATACATATATATATATACATATATATATATACATATATATATATACATATATATATATACATACATATATACATATATACATACATATATACATATATATACATATATACATATATATATACATATATACATATATATATACATATATACATATATATATATATATATATATATATATATACATATGTGCTAAACTACACCTAGGGTGTAGAATAGAATTCTACACCTAGGACCCAACCAGCCAACCAAACCATCTCGGGCTAACCAGACCCACCCATCCTAACCGGTCCAGCCGCACCCATTAATTCCCTCGCCCCCCCCCCCCCCCACCTTCCTCCGAAATCAAAACACAAAATCGTTTTTCCCCGAGCGGCGGCGTGCGGCGGTGGCGGTTCCACGAGCGCGCCGCGTCTACCGGCGTCGGCGTCCCTCCCTCCCCCGGCGTTCCTCCCCCTTCATCTCTACTCGGCGTCCCTCCCGCGTGAGTCCGCTCGGCTTTCCCCCAAATCCCCGATCTGAATCCCTAGCGGCGTCCTCCCCCCGCCACCTCCCCCCTTCGTCTCCCAGCCGCGGTGCGCTCCCTCGGTGGCCTTCCCCCTCCGCGTCCCCCCGGCGTCCTCTCCCTGAGCGTCATCTGCTACAAGCAAGCGGCGTCGGCTGCAGTAAACTGAGGAAGGGGCGGCGTCGGAGCTCCCCCTGCGTCCTCCCTCCGATTGTTGGCGCGGTGGCATCCTGTTAACTCCGGTGAGCTTCTCAGCCCCTACACAGATCCTCCCCCGTGTCCTATGGATGCATAATTTGTTGATTGACTGTTCTAGGGTTTTGGGATTTTTCTGGATTTTCGTCGATTCGTGCATTCGGTATTTCGGTGACACGCCAATCATCCCCATCCAGATCCTGAAACGAGCAGCGGCACGGTTAGAAATTGAGGTGAGTGTTCCTCCACTGCCTCCCTTCATGATTTCAGTAATTCATGACAGTGTGCTGTTTTTTGTTCTTAAGCAGTCGGCAATTAGGTTTAGGAAATAATTAATTTAGTAACAAATGTTAGTTCAGTATTCAGTATTAAGTATTTAGTGTTTGGACATTTGGCTCAATCTCACTACTATCTATTATTAGCTCTAAGTTTAGACTAGTATATCATTTGCCCTGGACTAACGGTTGCTTATGCTTCTCTAGTTTTATTAATTGCTTAGATGGATAGCACAATGCTTCTTTCTTAGTTCAGTAATACTTTCTAGCATTATTATTTAGTTCAGTAGTACTATAGCGTGTAGAAATATGCTGAGATTAATAAATATATAAGCAAGGTTTGCTAGACATTTCGGAATCAGTAGCCTATGGAACATATTGCTGCTATTATTTTTTATTTTTTCTAGTTGTGATGCTGGAAGTGTGATATGGTTTTGGGGCTTGGGTTTCTTTTTGTCTGTAACGTGATGGTGCAGTTTTGGAGTTTGAACCTAGGATCTAAAATTTGTTAGTATATTAGTAGGTTTTTGCTATTGTCAGCTGTAATGTTTTCTGTGGATATGGAAAGGGTATAGGCTCAGTAGATGTTTTGTCTTGGTCTTTATATTCATGTACTTGCCATTTTTTTACAGGTTTGCAGAATAATTGTGCATAGATTTCTAGTAACTTGATAATGTGCGCCTAACTGTACTTGGATGAATAACTAGTACCAAATTGATATTATCATCAGTTCAGTAATTTTTTTTTTGTTTGTTCAGTAATTATCATACGGCAACACCACACATATCTCACACACCCCTCCTGTTCTATGCTCCTTTGTTTCAGTAGCTCAGTAACATGTTTTTAGCAATAGTATTACTAAATGAATCTGTCATTTTTTTTCCTTTTGCAGTTGTGAAATGAAAAATGGCTACAACATAGGTGAGTAACTATGTGAGTAACATACGTGAGTAACTATGCACTGTTGGTGCTGCACCTTTCCTTTTTTACTTGCCACATGTGTATCCTACGTCCTGTAATCAGTGAGCATTTAGTTCAGTAACTCATATCCTATGCATCCTCGTACCTCATCCAAGAGCCCACTATTCAATTTGAGGTATGCCCGAGTAACATGTTCATATTAGTACGCATGGCTTCGTTTTTGTGCTGATTTTCATGATTGAATCCTGATTTTTATTTCTGCGAGATTCCCCTTGACTCAATCGATGAATTGGCATGAATTCGATTCAGTAGCTACTGCTATTTACCATTTCCTCCTTACAAAACATGGATCATTTGCCATTGGTAATGTGCCATTCTGTATTCAGGCTTTTGTCTTTTCAAGCCCTAGTGCAGTGTTACTGACCAAAAATGGAACAGTAGTAATTTAGTTGATTAAGTAATTTGGATCATTCAGTAATCAAAGTTAAATAATTCCATCATTCGGTAATCTGGGCTCTGTATTTTCTATTATGTTAGTAATCCAGAATAATTTGACAGAACTAACACATCAATAATTTGGTGTCTCCTGAATATTTCCTTTCCTGTCTAGGTCCATTTTTTGTGTGCTGTCTCTTGAATGTTTCCTTTCCTGTATAGGGTGAAAACGTCGAGGTTGAAAGTTTGGTGCATCCATTTTGCTTTTTTTTTGCCAAATGATAGCGATTGATCTGTTGCCTGAACCAGTTTTATTAAGCAGCATTACCTAATGGCTTTGCTGGGTTTGGAGCAGTAGTGTAGTTGAGAGATGGAACACGAATGTAAACCACTCGGCTAGCAGATGTTTGGCAAGCAGTAATGTTTATTTTTTATTTTCAGTAATCATCTGCACCCAAACGTTCACTTGTTTTTAAATGTTAAGATTTGGAGACAAGCTAATACGTATGTTCAATAACCATTCAGTAATCATTTGTTCAGTAAAAAGTGAACAAATGTCATGTGATTGTTTTCGACATCTGTTTTTAGCAACTAATCCTTAAGTAATCCCTGTTCAGTAACCATCATGTAAATATACATACATCACTTGGTTCTCAATAATCTAAATATGAGTTTTGCAAGCTGAAACAAACCGTGCATCAGTCACTCAATTAAATGTTAAGACTTTTACAGAAGCCTTTGGGAGGACCCTCTTTCACTACAGCCCTGCCCCCCTTTCCCCTTCCTGGTTCTCCATTTTTTGTTCTGTCATGTGATGTTGCTTTGTGTCATGTTTGCTCATCGACCGTTTGGTATTTGTTGCAACTGTGGTTCATGCTTTTGTAGCGGGAGAATGGCTCAAATTCAAATTCTATTGTTGACCCCGCAAATTTGGTGACTACCGAATAATATGTATTTTACCAATGACTTAGTTCAGTAATTCATGTTAGCATTTAGTTTCAATAACTTATTTTGTTTAGTAGTACCATGCACTTTTTATGTCTTCATTAGAAGCCACCATTGTTGGTAGATGGTTAGGGAAAATTTTTATGCAATTTTCAAGCACCAGATTGGATGTTGACTCAGTATCATATGAATAGTCAATGAATTAATGAGCTTTTTCATGTTGCAATGCACATGTTGTATAGCTGATCAATCTTCATTTTTATGTAATTTTTGGCACTGAAACCGATGAATTGTGGTGAGGCGTTATTTCATTAGTTCATATGTAACGATCAGTAAATATTTTTTTGTAAGACTCAGTAAATATTTTTTGCTCTACACTCCTCTTTCAGGAGAGCTGCGAATGCACGAGAAGAGAGGATGGATGATATACCAAAGCTTCAAGCCTTCTTCAGGGATCAATCTTTCATGTTCAGAACTTAGTATCAGCCCATGTATCTTTCAATCACGGGATTACAAAAACTAACAGAATGCATCTTCAGTAATCCCATGTAGAGCGCATGTTGTTGGGAGAGATTTTTGATAGAAATTAGAAATATACTTTCCCCCACTGATTCAGTCACTCTCTGTTATGTAATCATTTGTTCAGTAACCATTTGGTTACATAAGTTCAGTAACCATTAGTTCATAACTCTATTCAGTAATTCCAGTGAAAACACAAATACTGAAGAAATGTACATCAATAGCTAGCCCCTGCCTAGCTGAAATATTTGGATATGGTGGTGATTGCTGATTCCTCGACTCAATGGGATGGGAGTGCTCTTAGTTAGTAGCTACTATTGAGTCGTTAATTCCATTGCTTCAGTAATCGTTCTTTTTGTGGTAAGATTAACTACTGATGCAATGTTTCATCTAACTGAAGACCATTATATTAGGTATTTCAGTAATGTTGGTATTTCAGTAATGTTATGTTTGTACTCATATAATGATGAACACAGGATGCCATTCTACAACCATTCAGTAACACGTCCCAATAGATTCAGTAACCAATCCTTAGGATTCAGTAGCACGTCGCCGAATGAACTACTAATGCAAATTTTTGTCTAATGCATACTAATATATCACTACTATTAAGACATTATACTGGTTAGGTCCCTAACCATATTCAGTAATTCAGCATTTCACTTGAAATGTACTCAGTTTTTCGTAGTTTGGTAAAATACAGTGAGACATGTACTCAGTACTTCAGTAGTGCAATAGACATGCACTTAACTAATTCAATAGTTTAGTAACTCATATCATTACCGAGATGCATTTTTTGTCCACCAGTATCACGGCAATTCAGGTTGATCTAGCTCAGTATTTTTTACATGTACTCTGCGTACCAACAGTGATCCAATTTTGACAATTCATAAGTTCGGTAGTGAGAATAATGCACAGACATCAATTCGATGAACAACTCTCGATGGGATGGAGCTCCAGCCTCCAGCCGCCATCCTCTCCCCAACCAGAATGCACAATCAGATCACGTTACTGTTGGATTTGCGTGTGCTCCGCACATCGACCAACGCAGCTCTCGCCATCCCGCGTGCTGCTAGGCCTTCTCTCCCTCCGCGGCGCAGCGTCCCTTGCATCTCCTCCGCGCGACCGCTGCAGCACCCGCGCCCCTCCACAACGGCTCGCCTCACGACTGCTGTGTGCAGCACCCTGTGGCCAGCCGCGCTGTGTTGCGCGTCGCCCCTCTACGGCCCCTGGGGACACGCGTCATCTACCTCGCACCGGCTCGCTCATGCTCGCAGCTCGACACGCCCATGGGGCCTCCGCTCACGGGGTCGCTCGTGCTCGTGAGGCCGCCGCCGCACTCGTCAACGCCGCAGCACCCGCGCCCCACAGCGCGCTTGGCGTGCGGGCCCGCGGTCCCTGCTCACGCTCGCGGG
>CM014271.1:28290127-28352359 GCA_004135705.1 Alloteropsis semialata
GAAGAAGAACACACTAAAGATTTACTGCCTGCAACTTCTATTGTCCTGGTGTCTACGTTGAAAGAAAAGAAAAGGAAAAATAACTAACAATGGTGTCAAATCCGTACCAGCACTGGAGCCAGTGTGTAGACTAAGAACAGAGTAACAATGGTGTGTGAACCCACGATTCAGCGGAATATACACCGATCGCTGCGATATATCTGAACCATCAGATTAAGAATGCATCAAGGAAAGGATCAAAGGCATAGCGTGCAGGCAAAGTCGTTAGTGGCCGGCTCCACTATGCACAAAGCTTTGCGACATTTCAATGGCGTCTTCTCCAGAGCGGTCAAAACACGACGGAACGGGACGCCGCAGCTGCAAGTCTGCAACTTTACGCGCTGGCCGCTGGAGCCTTATTTTCTCGCTGCAATTCTCGTGGAAAGAGTCTCGAGCTTTCTGCAGCGACTATTGGTAAAGGCTTCAGCTAATCTCTGGTCTGAAAAGCTTTCGCAGACCTTTCTCTTCTTCTTTGTTTCACAAGTGGCTACTGTGGCTGTGAAGAATGTTTCCGCTTTCACAAATGACGGGCACTTGTGTGTTGAAAAAGGAACTTCCAAATGACCAACTACAATTGTGCAGGTTTTCAAGTGTGTGACTGCGATCAAGTATTTGACTATATATAGGGAGGTAATATTTGATCAATACTCTACGTTGTTTGATGATAGGGTTTAGTACTACAATTTGTTGAACCAATATTGTAGTTAAAGCACTCCGACGTCGCAAGTTACTAGTGGTAATATTTGGGAGAAGAAAGCAGAGCAAGTTGGGCGACTGCCTGATCCCACTGGCAAGCGGAAGTAACTAAGTGAAGATATTTTTTACCGTCCTTAGTTATTTACTCACACCGTCCAAAAAAAGAAAACATCCTATGAATTCAAAGACAGATTAATAAAAATATAAAATAATCATGCTTATCCTTGTTTATTAGCAATACTTAGCATTAATTGACTGTAGTGTGTTTGCAAGCACACATACACATGCACATACCAAATGAGGTAGAATGCCTTGTTTTCTAGGACGAATTTTGAATCATTGTATGCCTTCTTTTTTGGGACGGAGGGAGTACCACTCTTTTGACCTAATTCAAATTACTCGTTTTAGGTTCAAATGAGGTAGAATGCCTTGTTTTCTAGGACGAATTTTGAATCATTGTATGCCTTCTTTTTTGGGACGGAGGGAGTACCACTCTTTTGACCTAATTCAAATTACTCGTTTTAGGTTTCAAAAAGTTAGAGGAAAAACTGTATATGTTGCTAATGGCTTGTTCTTCATTAATTTTCGACCGAAATTGGGCATTTTTTTCTTCTCTTCCACTCTTTTGTACGCACAGCTATCAATCATATATCCTACTAATATAATAGTCAAAAGTTTTAGTGCCTGAGAGGTTAAGGGTAGCATGTGATTGCAGCCAACATGATAGGGGGGGGGGGTGAGGTGAGATGGGACTAAAATTGATTAAATAGCCATCTATCTTTGAGCATCGATATATATAATATAACTGATCGCGCGATTGCAAAAAGAAATATGAATGCAATGGATAAGTGGAAAAACAAATTGTGTAATGAAAATGGCATATATATTGAATAAGCCATTCCTTACTTCCAGAAAGAAATCTTTCCCCTAAAAAATCACCATATATTTATACATGTCCTGCAATCTATCTTTTTTTGGCTCGTAGAGTCACAGTTGCCAACGCCTACGCGGAACTCTTAATCCCTACATACAACCTGCATTGAAATGAAAATATCCCTACTTAAATACAACCTATGATCAATAATGATCAGTGTACTCTGTGGTACGGTTGCCGACTATACATGTTAATCACGGCAATAGCAAATATATGGTTTGCTAACTTGCTGCAGCTATCAATGTGTTTACGTTTCTGTGTGAGATCACCATGTTTCCAAATGATAAGGATCTGGTTTTATACATGTGCAGTTGACAATATAACTTAATTCTGTTGTCGATGTGTTATTGGTGTAGAAACACAGCTGACTTTTGCTTGCTTATTGGTACCTATACGTAGGCCGTCATCAACATAATGTTTGACAACTAGGGATGATTCTTTTACATAGATTCTGTATGTATGCGTCTTGGAGTAAAACAAATGTAATTGTGTAGTTAAATTTTAGTTTGCCTCTTCGGTAGCCTATACATTAGTTGTCATCCAACAAATGTTTTGATAATTGTGTCTGTTTTTTATGTTGAGATGCCGCTGTTTTTTCTTAACAATGCTTGTTACCATCAGTTGTTACTGATCGAATCGATGTGGATCAGCAAATTCTACTAGACCAGCGCAGCTTTTCGAATCCTCGCTTGGACAGAGTGTGACGAGATAGGATGATCCCAAGAGATAAGAAGTTTGTTGAAAGTTTAAACCCTCGTCGGAACTAGAGTTTCTACTGGGTTATATACATATATATGCTGCACACATATATATACAATTGATTTTCTAGTTGAATTGCCATGACAAATAATGATGGTACGTTGATATGCCCATGCTGGTTAAAGGAATTGAATAGCAACATAGAAAACAGAAAAGAAGGTCGAATAAAATTCATAATGCATTTATATAAGAAAAACACATTTCTGATATACATTAGCTGCATCAAAACCCGTAGGTCACTGCTAATCAGTATAATTGCCTCTTGGCCTCTCCAACAAATTAACAATTTAAATGTGCACATGAAATTTGTAATTTGTTCACTTAAACAAAAAAAACTGCAATTTTTGAACCGTACCACTCCTATAGTGGTTGACTAGTAGTGGATAGTGGCTTGGTAAGTCATGCCAATGAAACAAAAAGCATATTCCTTGTTGACGCAGGATACAACTTTAGGGAACTAAAAATCTAAGCGCGTCTGACCTGCTCATGAGATCAAAGGTCATCAGCGTTTTGATATTCTTTATATATGTTTGTTTCTAGAGATTAGAGTGCAACTTGATAATACTTTGAGGAGAAGCACCACCAAATGCGTGTAGGGTCTAGCAAGTTGCAAGGGCCAGTCATACAACAGACCTGGCTAAGTGGCTGGAAAATTACTCTTTAAGAGAATGGTTGTTACAAGATGGCGTGGTTATATACTGAGAATATATGTGCATGAAAATCCCAAATTGTGCTCTGCAAATCAGCAAATAGTAATTTCCAGCAACACATTAAGATTTGGAAGCACAGTGCAGTTTTAACATTACCAGTCCATCAACCCGTGCGGGAGCACGGGTTTATATTTTTAAATGCTATTGTATTTAAAAATTAAACTCCTACCTGATAATTTAGAATTATTTACATACTACTATTTCATTTTTTCAATACTTCAACATAATACTCGTATTATGATGTGTACTTATCTTTTTCATTTGAGATTGATTTTTAATTAGTAATTGCTTATACACTTTTTCATTTTATATCGCGCCTCCATAAATTATATTTAGCATAAAGATCAATATTTTCATCATTTTCTCACATATACATGTATAAATGATCTACATGGTGACATTCATCACGCATATATACTTTAACTTGTTATTTCTATATTAACAATAATAAATAGGTAATTTGAAATCGTATATTAGTTTACTTTTGGACTTTTCGGTAGAATTCCCACATGAAGATAATTAGATTAAAATTTATATGTTTAGTTTAGGTTATCTTTAATAATGACATATGTTGATAACTTAGATACAAATTTTGAATGTCATTTTAAGTTATCCTTTATAATGATATGCATGAGTAAATTAGACGAATGTTATTAGGTTAGTTTAAATTATTTTTTATAATAGCATAGCTCGATAATTTAGACATAGTTTTAGGGTTTAGTTTTTTTATAATGACAGTGGTGGGTAAATTTTTAAGAATATAATAGACCAATGACTATGGTTATTAGAGTTTACATGATTGATGTTTCTGATTTTTGTGAGAATTTCTAGAATGTCTCTTTTTTAGCGTGTCTCATGAGAACTAATGCGGAATCTCTAATTAAAAAAATAAGGTCATATTGCTACCAAACTATTACCTTGACCTATCTCTCATTTGTAAAATATTCAACACAATACCTATACAGATACATACTTATTATTTTCATCCAATTGTGATAGATTTTAGTTAGTGATTACTCTACGTTTTCATACACATTTATAATCTTTAAATTTTCACTTTGGATCACATGTGTGCACTTGAATTTATTTAATAAACCCTAAGTTTGAACTAAAATTTTAACATAGAAATCTATATTCTGTTCACTTTCCCTATATCTTTATAAATGACAACCGGATCATACGTATATAACTTAGTCACTATATCATATACCAATAGTGTATGAAATACACGATTATATTGGTGTATATTTTAATTAAGGTGATTTGGATTCAAATTTAGGATTATCTCATGTTCTTTTTAATAATGACATATGTGGGCAATATAGATGTAAAGTTAAGGGGTTACTTGAAGTTATTTTTAAAGGGTAATTTAGTTGCAAATTTAGAAGGTTATTTTAAACATTGTTTTGTAGAGTAATGGCATAAGTGGGTAACTTTGATGAAGATTAAGGGGTTACTTTGATTTATTTTATATAATGGCAGAGGTGGATAATTTAGATATAGATTTAGAGGGTTACTTTAAACTATTTTTATAATGGGTAATTTGTTAGAAAACACAATAGATCTAATGGCTATGATGATTTGAGTGTTCTAATTAATAGCTACTCCATAGATGTTTTGTTTTTTTTGAAAATTTTTAGGATTTGTCTCTTTTTCTAGAGTGTCCACCTAGGATTCTAGGTATTCCAATTTGTAATAGTAAGATTATTTGTTTTTTCAATGGTAGTGGTTGTTAACAGCGAGACGTATATAGTGATGGCTTCGTGAATGTAAATATAAATCGTTCATTCAGCGCCACATTCATCTGTTACATTTACTAGTGGAGATGCACGTGCCCAGACACGTGTTTTAAAAAAACTTGGCACATGAAAATTTATATTCATAAAAATTAGTAAAGAATAATACACATAATAAGGATATATATATTTAAAGATAATGAAGCGTACTATTTATTATTTAATTATTTTTATTCACTTCAAGTTAAACTAACAACATATATAGCTCACAAATATGTTAGATACAACAAATCATATAGGTCTAAAGTCTAAACCCATGTATTCCTATGTCAAATAATTATCACAAATATTTTCATATGGGACCCACAACAAACCTAAATCTCACGTGCCATCTCAAAAACTATCTTACATCCAAAATTCAATACTCTCTCTCTTCTATCTCAATACACATCCTAGCCCGACCTAGATGTGGTTTTTCTCTCAATCTGTGTGTGTCTCTCTTTCTCATAACTCGATCCATGTAGTCTTCCCCTCCCTCCCTCCGTTCTGCCCTCCCTCCCTCCCCCGCCCTCCTTCCCCTCCCTCCCTCCGCCTCCCCGGCTGCCCTCCTCCGCTTCGCCCCTCCCTCCTCCCCCCTCCCCCCGCTTGCCCTTCCTCCTCCCCCCCTCCTTCCCCTCCCTCCCTCCCTCCGCCTCCCCAGCTGCCCTCCTCCGCTTCGCCCCTCCCTCCTCCCCCCTCCGCTTGCCCTCCCTCCTCCCCCCTCCCTCCCTCCCTCCCTCCCTCCGCCTCCCCGGCTGCCCTCCTCCGCTTCGCTACAACAGATTTAACTGTGGAAGGTAGCCACGATAAATAACAATTTAAGAACACACACAAAGCAAAAACTAAACCTTTTTTGGAGAGTGGTCTTTGGCCCAATAAGCATTCAAGTAGAGTAACTCCTAGGTTCCCAGTTGAGGGTGAGAGAAATCCTTCAGAATCCTGATATTATATCCCATTATTAATTATAGAAAATTAAGAAAATGCATGAAAATATTTTGGCGATAAAGAAATTGTACCATGAATGCTGCCTAATCAGCTGGAAACCCAACCCATATGAAATCCTCGTCATAAAATATGAGCACGGAGTAAGATAAACATTAAGATATTGCACCGGTTCAGGCATCCAAATAAAAGATAAATAAGAATATACATCCCACCAGGCACGTGTTAAGAAAATACAATATATAAAGTATATTTTTTTACATTGTTAGACAAAGATGAGGTTAAAGGGATTAATTAGATACCTAGACACTTGTTTAAAAAAACTTAGTACATGAAAATTTATATTCATAAAAATTAGTAAAGAATAATACGTATAATAAGGATATATTTAAAGAAATAAACAAATAAATAAATAAAGTAAAGAATAGTATGTACATTCTTCCCTCTCCCACCGATCTCTCCTCTCTCTCCCCGGTCCTCTGCTCCCTCCGGCGCCGCCCACCTCCTCCCTCCCGTAGAGCCGCGCCGCTCCCTGCCCCCTCCCGCGGCGACGCGCCGCCCCCTCCTCCCTCCCGCGCTGCCCCCTGCCCCCTCCCCCAGCGCCGTCGAGGAGGCCGCGTGGCTCCTCCTTGCGCCGGTCGGATCCGCAGGAGGCGGGGACACGGTGGCGCGAGGTGCTCCGGCGGAGGAGGTGGGTCGTCGAAGGAGCTCAATCGCGGTGGCCGGTGGAAAATCCCACGCCGCCAAAATCCCCTCCACCCCCAATCTCCCACGCCACCAAAATCCCCTCCACCCCAAATCTCCCATGCCACCAAAATCCCCACCCATGCGGCCACCGAGAGGGCGCGGCGGAGGCCGTGGCGGCCTCCCTCAAGCAGGGGCGTCGGAGGCGTTGAGCCGCTCGCTGTACGCGGTGAAGCCCAACTCCACGGGCGCGCCGAGCGCCGACCGGGGCTTCCACAGAGGCACGGGCGGGAGCGTCATGGCGTTGGCGGCGGACGCGACCGCCCCGGCCTTCTTCTTGCGTGCGCCGCGCTTCTTGGGCCCGACGCGGGACTTGATCCGCATGATGCGCTCCTCGAAGTCGTCATCCGCGGTGGCCATCTTGGCGCTGGCCGGGGACGGCGGCGTCGGCTCCTGGTCGGCTGCTGCGGTGTTGAGGTATCGGCCCATCTCCCAGAGCTGCCTCTTCTTCTCTACCTCCGCCCGCCGTGTTGAGGTATCGGCCGCCGGCTCTGGTCACGAGAGCCTATGTTGCTCGATGCGTCCTCGCCGTCGTTCGTCGTACGCTGCTTGCCGCGACCGCTCGTTGTGCCACCGAGGAGGTGAATGAAAGGACAAGCATCTTCTTATAGTCCACAAGATCGGTTGTGCCTTTGCTTGCATCGGAAGGAAGGACATGAATCGGTGACGAGATTTTAGGCGGGGAAGAGGGCGGCAATTGCTAGCGAGATTTTAGGCAGGGAAGAGGGCGGCAATTGCCAGCGAGATTTTAGGCGGGGAAGAGGGCGGCAATTGCTAGCGAGATTTTAGGCAGGGAAGAGAGCGGCAATTGCCAGCGAGATTTTAGGCGGGAAAGAGGGCGGCAATTGCTAGCGAGATTTTGGACGGGGAGGAGGGTGGCAATTGCAGTGGACCCGGTAGGTATCGATCTTGGTGAGAAAAAAGCGACGCGTTTGGGAATTTTCACAGGGAAACCACGCTGAGATGGTTCTCCCCCCCCCTTTTGGTCTTCGTCCTACCTGACGGGTGGGCCCAAAAAGATGATTAGTGAGGTGAGGGTAGGTTTATAGCTGTGTAGATTTTGACATCAAATCTCTCACTCTTTATAGTATAGATACTGTGTTTCGAAAAAAAACTGAGAATTGAACTGAGGCAACATGGAACAGTGCGTCATGCAAAGGATTTGAGTTATATAATAGCACCGATCATTTCAAATTAAAATATATGAGATACTTATATGCAACTAGTACAATATTAAGTAGACACCTGTGGTCTATAAAATTAGAATGCACAAGCATTGTCAGCCTAAAAACTGCTGCAACTATCCCCTGATAGGCCAATTAATACAAGAAAAAATAAGTAGAAATATATGTCGTGTCGATTGACTGTTGTATTGTGAGGAAAAAAAACACTAATGATGCACATCAAGGTCCGATCCCTTCCTATATAAAACATCGAGCCAGCCCCTGGCCTCCCTCAAGGCATCAGCCACACGCCGCCTAGAGCAAGCAGCTGCAGTGCTCCGCCGCGGCCGCTCTCGCCATCTCCGAGCCACTCCAGACTCCAGAGTAGTCCACAGAGCTCACCGGACTTGACCGCCGCGAGGCACGAGCAGCAAGGGAAAGCGGAGGAGATGGGCAGGGCGCCGTGCTGCGACAAGGCGACGGTGAAGAAGGGGCCGTGGGCGCCGGAGGAGGACGCCGTGCTCAAGGCCTACATCGACGAGCACGGCGCCGGCGGCAACTGGATACAGCTTCCCCACAAGATCGGTAAGTGATCTGAACTACTGAAGACACCTTTGTCATCATCTGCCTAACAACCTTAGCTGCATACGCAGAAAAGACTAGCTCGATCGGGCAAGAAAGCTGGATAGATCGTTAACGTTTGCACTTTTGCTCGTTTGTAGGGTTGAACAGGTGCGGCAAGAGCTGCCGGCTCCGGTGGCTCAACTACCTCCGGCCCAACATCCGGCACGGCGGCTTCACGGAGGACGAGAACCGGCTGATCTGCAGCCTCTACATCAGCATCGGGAGCAGGTGAGTGTACGCGTACAATTCAGCCATTCAAACCCCTTTTCAACTACTGCAACTCAGAGTTAGTAGATCGTCACTAATCAGCTGCCTAGCCACCAGCTAGCTGAGGGATTCTTCTTCCCTTCCATTGATCATGTCTTGGGCTCGATCTCGGCAGGTGGGCGACCATCGCCGCGCAGCTGCCGGGGAGGACGGACAACGACGTCAAGAACCACTGGAACACCAAGCTCAAGCGCCGCCTGCTCGGCGGCGGCCGGCGCCCGAGGGCGGAAACGCGCCTCCAGCTCCTCGCGAGCCCAACCTGCTGGCAGCAGAGCTCCTTCGCGTCGTCGGCGCTCGAGAGGATGCAGGCGAGCATGCATCTGCACCGGCGCCACCAGCAGGCTCGCCTCGACAGCCCGGCTGCCTTCACCTTGTACAACTACGGAAACCAGCTCGGTGCGCCGCTGTGGCCGAGCCCGTCGCCGTCGCCGTCGCCTTCTCCTTCACCGGCGGCGAGTGAGAGCTCGGACATGCGGCCGCGGCAGCTACCGGCCGGTGCAAGCAGTGCAACTTCCACTGGTTACTCCGGCCTCTGGTCTTACATGCCAAGCAGTTTCAGTTACACAGGCGCTGGAACGCAAGAGAACATGGACGGAACCTGCACTCCGCCGCTGTCGGCGAGCACCGGAGAGACGGCGATGAGGGCGGTGGGCGTGGAGAGCTCGAGCTCGACGCCGACAGCAAGCTCCGCCTCCGCGACGTTTGGCGGTATGGACGATGAGATCGACATGCTGCTCCGGCAGATTCAGTGCTTCGGGGAGAACGGCCACATCGAGGAAGAGGTGGTGGACGGCATAGACCGCTGCTTCAGAGCATTGGATCATGAGGCGGTGGACGGCAGCGTCGGCTCTTGGAGCTCCTGCTCGACTCATGGAGTGGATTCAATGTTCCATGACTACGTGCAAGGGTACAACCGGTGCTAGAAAGCTTTGCAGACATGCGGTACTAGCACGTGTTAGATTTATCTAGATTGATGAAATGCTTAGCTTTGTGAACGTGTGATATGAGTAGATAGAGTTACAGTGCGTCTGAATATTTATCTGCTACATCGTTTGGTATGTGAATATGTGTCATGGTTCAGTAGTTTTCTTTCCGGAAGTTTGAAGTGTTGACATATGTGTGTTGTCAATGCTGGTGCGACGATATACATATGAATCTGGCTAGGGGTATACACTGGTTTCCTCCACAAATTCAAGATCGAAACATCAACCTAGCTATATATATATTCAGGAGCGGTTAGGCGTTGGCTCTTGGAGCTCCTGCTCGATTCCTGGAGTGGATTCAGTGCTCCATGACTACGTGCAAGGGTACAACCCCTTTGCGCGGACATGCGGTGCTAGCACATGTTAGATTTATCTAGATTGATGAAATGCTTAGTTTTGGGAACATATCTGCCGAATTGTTCGATAGGTATGTGAATATGTATCTTTGTCCGGTAGTTTTCTTTTCTGAAGATCTAAGTATTGATAAATATATGTTGTCAATGCTAGTGTGATACATAGATGAACCTGGCCAGGGATATACACTGATTTCCTCCAGAAATTCAGGATCTAAACATCAACTTTGTATTCAGGTCAGGATATTATCAGATGCATCTTATTAACCATCTGGAAAGTTGCTGGGTACTGAATTTAATGCTCAGGTAGCTTTAAGATTGATGATTTCAGCGCTTGGAAGTATTTAGGAATTCGAGCTAAGTTCAGGATATAAGAAAATGAGACAAATTTACTGTTTATTTTAGAATCACTCATCAGATAGGCTCCTCTTTGAACAAAGATTTTACTATGTTGAAATTTCTAGTTAACTAGTCATGAAAACAATCAGCGGTACAGGTTAACACACTTGTATTAATGATGAAACTAAAAGCATACTGTACATCTATGCATCAAATGAATCAATTACACTGAGTAGTATGCGATGACCACAGAGTTCTTCGGTGTTTCGCATTGGCAAGAGATAAAAGAATGCCACTCCATTACCGATCAGAATGCATGTACGCAAATGATGGTGGACCAGGATCCTGATTCGAAACTTCCCTGCCTGGCGTTCCATCTCCTTCGAGTGGGCTTCCCGTATCAGTGTCTAAATCAAAGTTCTCAGTGGTATGATTAGACATGCTCCATGGGCTCTCAACTGTAGGATCGATATTAGTCATTATGGTCTTATCTTTATCCGGAGTATTAGAGCTACTGTCATGCTCATGAAAGATCTTCGAGAGAATGGCAAGCAATCCATGCCAAGAACCCTGATTGTGGGCACTGATCAAATGGTCGCGATTATTATAAAGGGTTATGCCAACATGCAGAACTAGAGCCAGCAATGAAGATGCCCCTGTGATTATGAACAGCCCAAGGAAGCTGTGCAAGGTAAGATTACTTGAAGTTTGGGAGTTATCCTTGTCTGGGCACATTGTATCACCATACAATTCTTTCTCCAGTTCAGCCATTGTGCCATTTGACGCCAATTCAAGTATTCCCCTTGATATTACAGGTGTGAGTGGAGAACCTAGAGGAAATGCCTGCAGAAATAGAATAGAAATGAGAAATGTAAAACGTGTCAATAATTATAGCACCTACAAAATGCCAGGGTAATTTATTAATCATTTCTAGAAGCCATGTGTGACAGTGAGCCAGTTATATTGAACATGGCACAAACCCTGCATGATGATAGCGAACAATTACATTGGTCATAATATCACATTTTAGTGGTTATAATATAGCTACAAACATACTGAATGAACATTGCACAAAAATTACGAGCAAACTGCATGACAATCTCCATATGAATGGCTGAATTTTTTATGTTGGTTCACCAAGCCTATCACAACCCTCCTGATTATGGGGAAGAGACCCCCTCCTTTATCTGGGCTTGAAACAGGCTATGTTGAAACAACATAGGCAGAGCTATTTAATTTGGAAAATTAAAATATTATTAGTGTTATTTAATACATTTAGAAGCATGCAATCCTTTTATGCTCGAACTGTGAACCAATAATATGGAACCACATTTTCCTAAAACATAATCTTGAGTTTTTCAATCCCATCAGAAGAAAAATCTGATCATGCATCTCATCCTTACTTGGCATTTTTATATCTAAAAGAACCAGGAATCCAAAGACTACAACAATTGATCTCATGACAGCAAATTTTATAAAAACTATGATCTAGTAATACAGTAGAATTCTGCAACAAAGTAAAAAGTTGATTTATCATCTAGCTGTGCTGAAGAAAGAACTATGAAAGTCACTTACGTAACCAAATCCATCGAATTTGTAAGTTGGCCCAACCATAGTGTAGTTGTTGCAATACTTGGAGAGGAACAATTTGAGGTATGGTATTTCATCAACAATGACGGCTACTCTTCCAGTTGATAAGGCGTCATTGTACTCCTCAGGAGAGTTGAAGGGGATAAGTTTTGATTCATTAATTTTCAACCGTTTCAAAAGCCCAGGTAAGAAAGAATCGTTGAGGTAGCCAACATAATCCCCTCGCCTGATAACTTCATCTAAATTGGTGACTGTTGGCTGAAGCTGTTCTACCGTGAGAATTGAGCTTAAGCTTGCAGTATAACTCTGCTGCAATATTAGCACCACAAAAAGCCAAACTACTACTGCAATTCTTGATAAGTTATTCACAATCCTCTCCTTATGAGCAAATACAAGTGTAGAGAAGGAGAAGTAGAAGATAGATCCAATTTGAATGGATGGTGGTCCTCTGAATTCAGGATTTGTTCTATGCTCAATAAACCATACAATAAAACCTGTGAAGACAAAGAACGCTCCACTTCCTAACCATAGCTCAGATGACAAAGGCTCTAGGAATGTCCATGCAGTCTTCTGTCTCTTGTCCCTAACTGGAACCAGCATGCGTACCCCTGACTCGGTATAAGGAAGAGTGAAGTCCACATATAAAGAACGGTTGGCCAGAATTGTTATATCACCTACTACTGCATCAAATTCCTGTCAGCAATGCACAATAACTGGTTGAGAAACTTGTACAGGTTATGAATGTTTACCACTTTGCACATGTTTCTACAACTAGAACAAACTATTAGGAACAATAGTATCACAAAGCATTTTACTATGACTTAAGAGGGGGTAACAATTCTTCTTTGGAATTGAGTTCTTTTGATGACAGGAGTCTGTAACCAAGTTACTAAAGTTGATTTAATTAATAACTGGGATACTGCCTTCTATTTGGAGTATTCAGACAAATCACCACTTACAGTGTTGTAGTTAGCTGACAATACACATTCCTATAAGAGAAATACACATGCATAAAAGTGGGAATGCGGCCCAATGCAAAACAAAATTATAAGTGCCAATGAATACTGATCTTTTGTGTGGATTACACATATTCATAGTATAGAAATATTATGAAAAAGTGCAGACACTAATATAAGTTTATAATCTTACATATTTGCATGACTGATGATCAATAAAAAGTATCACATACTACCAGTTCTATGTCCTCAAGAAGAGCATAAAGGATAGCATTTTGCAGATAAGTCCAGATCATTTCTAATCAACTAATAACTTTTATCATTGGCTAGTTTTAACACGAAGTATAATTACTCCGGCTTGATCGTGTCAAAGAGCAAAATGGAACATAAAAAGGTCCAAACATACATGAAGATAAACTTTGTAGACAAGTGAGTCATAGGTTCCATTGCTTTCTCCTTTCCCATCTCCAAACTCCTCATACTTAATGGGTATGTCGTAAGGTAATGCTTCAATAACTTTCTCAAATACACGGGCGCAGAAACCTGTGGCATTACCATTTGCAAATTGAATAAATTCGCCAAACCCAGGTTTAAAAGGTACCCCTATTTTGAGTGTTTTATTTGCCGGTAATAACCATCCTCTAGGTGCCTTGTCACTGCCACCTGGCCATGTAATGGTGTAAAGATCAGCCTTCCTTTTTAGATTTCTGGATATGCTAAATCCTGGAGTCCAAAAACCAACTACTTTTCTGTCCTGACCAACTACATTTATTATCTTGTAAGTTGTTGATTCCAATTTCCAGTCCTGAATTAGGAATGTCCCAGTCAAGCCAAAGAAACTAGTCTTCAAGAATGCATCGTGCAGTTTCTCAGCAGCCTTGGAAGTACTAATTCTGTCAAAGTCGGTGGATCCATTGTTTGTTTCAGGTGGAATGAAGTCTGAATTCACATATCTGGCCTTCTCTGCAGCTAACGCTAATGCCCATACAGTATCATATGCATACAGACCAGACAGTATAGGCCCATTCAGTTTTAAGCCTGAATACTCCCTTTTGTATTTCTCATGCCATCTCTGTTTAAAATTTTGAAGCCTCACAGTGTCTTCAACATTAGGTTCAACCCCAACAACACCACTCATCACATCAAGTGCGGGAGAACCAACTATATCAAAAATATCTGTCAAACCATATGCTAAAATCCATACAAAGCCTTGGTCCATCATCCCCTCATCCTTGGCAAGCCGGAAAAACTTAAGTGCTAACTGGTATGACATGCGCACAACAAATACACTCGTCCAATTGCCTCTTAAACTTGAGATGGCTCCCTTTAGCTCATCATCTCCAGCTGAAGAATGGATCTTGCACCTGCGCGAAACATGAGTGCCAACACGTCCCAGGGCATCGACTAGATCAGGGATGAATCTGGTGTTAGAATCATCGTCCTCAGTGACAGGAACGACTTCCCTCCAATTGAATTTCTGGACAAGCGAGGCGATAGCTTCCGCTTGAGAGGAATCATTCCAACCCGTCCGGATGAAGTATGGGGTCTGACTGGACGACCGGGATGGGCAATCTGCAGAAAACGAAATGATTGGTACCGATGCCTTGCTCCCAAGCTCTGCAAGAAATTTGGCCTGCGTTGATGTCTGTGGCCCAACGATTGCTTGCACACCAACATTTTTCAGTAGATCAACACCTGCAGTGTTTCCCAAACATATGTAAGTAAATGTATTGAAAAATTCAGTGGCGCTCACTCATTCTACTTTAGCATGGATGAATTTGGTTTCAGACCTGCAGCAGATCCAGGCAGTAAAAGTGAAACTTCAGATAAACAGAACACCATGTGAGTTCTTTTTGGGGGGAGAAAAACAAGGTCCAGAGAACTTAAGTCTTAGGAGTATATCCTAATTGAAAGCAGGGACGAGTGGCGTTCCGAAAGCGTAAATTTTAGGCGTCCACAGGACCGTGGGAAATCCCCAACTTGCATACTACAGTCGCGACATCTTCGACATGGAAGGACATGGCCATTGCAAGGTTTCGGGACTCATTGTCGCTACAAAGCCAACGGGGGCACGGGTACCTTCTCCTTATGCCGCCGAGCAGAGCTCGGTGACGCCGCATCCGGGGTGAAAGAAGCCGACGGCGACGAGGCGGGCAGGTGCGGGGTCCGTAGGGCCCTGGCGCCTGGCGGCGCGGGGGCCGTCGAACATGCCGCCGCTGGAGAAGCCGTGGTGTGGGGTGGGGTGGGATCTTGGTGCGATATGGGCTCAAACTCTCTGGGCCGAACTTGTGCCTCATTTGGTGGGATAGATAGGCCTTCCCGCCTTGGGCTCGAGCCCGACGACGACGCCCGCGCGGACATGCAGAGGCTTTCTGACCGAGTCAAACAGTCTCCCACTCTCCCCCAAATTGGTTGGATCGGCCCTCTCTGGTTGAGCTTCTCTGAGAAGCAGACCTAGGCGTAGCACCGTGCCACCAGAACAGGTTTCAGAGGGCTCGGAGGCGCCGGGAATCGCTCGCATTGCCAAACAAACACATGAAAGAAGAACTCGCACAAGCGCAACTCAACACAGCAGATGAATTGAACAGCAACAGCTAATTAACGAGGTCGAGATGTGATAGCGCAAAGTAAGCTATGCAAGAGGCGATAAGCGAGCTAGCCACTCAGTGCCGGAGTTGGTTATTACCTGCGGCCGCGGCGTCGACGGCGCTGGGGCCGGTGTCCCTGAGGTGCAGCCGGAGCCTGGTGCCGTAGCCGGCGTGCCGCGCGTCGGCGTAGAAGTCGTCGAGGGCCAGCTCCATGCACGCCCAGCTCATGTTCCCCAGCCATGTCGTCCGGTCCAGGATCACCCCCGACGTCCACCCGCCTCCTCCCTCCCGCCACCGCCACCGCCTGCCCCTCGCCTCGCCCGGCGCCGACGAGGCAGATGACAGGGAGGACGAGGAGACGAAACGATGAGGGGCCGGGCGAGCGGGCAGCACCCGCTCCAGCTTTCATGGACGACGCACAAAGGTCAGGACTCAGGAGAAACCGATAAAAATTCCCTTTTGCTCGAAGTACCTGCAGTGACGACTAGTAGTTGCCTGTGGCGTTCGTTTTCTGGCAAGAGAGTACTATACACGCGCTTGTCAGCTGATGACTTTCCGGCCGGTGCGCATCGCGCCGCCATACAGCAAGCTCGCGGTCGCGGTCAGCCGGTCACCGCGCCCGAACAGGAACCGCGTGGCACATTATTGCCGCGAAATTCTACAGCGCCGCGCAATCGTATACGCATGTAATACAGACTAGAGAGGGATGTGGCCATGTGGGTGCTCCGTTCCGCGACGCAATGCGATGCAAGACGGGGTAATGTCGTGAAGGCAACAGCCCGGCGGCGAGAAAACTTCAAGCTGGCCGTGGTCGCTGGCTGCGTGGCGCCGGGGAAGCCGCGTGTAGTTGCTGGACAGGTAGACAGCGCGAGCGCCTGGCGGGTAGAGGAGGCGTGGAGCCGGACGCTGTGCAGGACGTGCGGTCAAAGTCGTCGATCGATCGAGCTTCGTCGGGCAGCAGAATTGTTTGAAAACCCGGCCCGGACGGTCCTTGCGAAGGAAACGCCGTCGCTTCTCGATCGTTTGCTTTCACGTCCGGGTCATTGAAACGGTCAGGCTTGCGTTCTCTGCAGCAGCTAGCTGCTAGACGAGACGCCCATCTCGTGCGAATTTAAAACGGCGAGAACAGGTGGAGGCAAAGTTATAGTTACAGGCTATAAGGTCGACAGCGACGTCGAGATCGTTCATGCAGGACCGGGCCGGGATTTTAGACGTGGACTTCTCGATCTGCAAGCCTGGATCAGCATGGAGTCTTCGACTGGTGATTCTCTCTGAAGGATGGGGAAACTGTGGAGGTATAAGGCTGTCTCCAACAATACGATGCAAATACGATACCCATATCAACGTTATGAGTCGCGAACAGTAAAAAACTAGCGGACGCAAAAACTTGGCTCTCCAACAGCCAACGCAAATCCATCCGCCCTCCTTCACGCCGCCGTCTCGCCGCTCTGCCGCCGCCCCGCCTCCACAACAGCAGCAGCAGCCGCGGCCGCAGCGGCGATGCGCCCCGCTTCACTCCCCCCAGCTCACTGTTCTGCCTCTGTTCCTCTTCCTCCCAGCTGCAGACAAGAAGCAGGCAGCAGCCATGGACGCCAGCGCGTCGGCACCGGCGCCCCCGTCTACCTCGCCGCCGTCCTCGAGTACCTCGCTGCCGAGGTGCTGGAGCTCGGTAAGCTTCTGGCCGGCGTCACCATCGCCCATGGCGGCGTCCTGCCCAACATCAACCCGGTGCTTCTTCCCCTCGGCCCGCGCGGAGGGCCACGGGCCGCGCGGCGCCGCCACGGGCCCCTGAGCTCGCGCGCCTCCATCATGGCCGCGGCAGCTGCTCCTCTCCCCTCTGCTCCCTGGGACGGCGACGGCTCCGGTTCGGCTGCTCCGGCGCGCCGACTGCTCCTCGCCACGACCGGCGGAGGGCCCCGTCCCCTTGCTCCCCAGTCCCCTGGTGTGGAGCTCGCCACCATTGCCGGCCAAATCCCGGCGCCCCTCCCTGTCATCTCCTCACCGTCCCCAAGCCGCCGGCTCGCCGGGGATTTCGACCGCCGCCTCCCGTCCTCCTCGTCCCCGAGCAGGAGGGAGAGGGGATCCGGCGGGGGTGGAGAGGGGAGACCGGCTCCTCCGCCTGGCTGCGCGAGGGAGATGGCAGGTGCGGCGGCGAGCTGCCGCAGCTGCTGCTGCTCCCCCAGCCGCCACCGCCGCCGTCGCTGCTGGCCTCGGCGTGGGAGGAGGAGAGAGGGAGCAGAGGGGAGGGGAGGATTTGCGTTGCGCGTGGAGGCGACGCTTATTTGCGTTGCGCAGGGGAGGCGACGGAAAATGGGTGTCCGGTTTGCCTACTCCGTTGGAGGCTAATTTTCTCCCCCAAAAATACTGTGCCAACCTATATCTGGGTATGGGTCACCGTTTGCCTATGCTGTTGGAGACAGCCTAAGCAACCCGGCGACGGCGTTCGCCATTGATGGCGCGGCGCCTGAACGCGACGTACTCGTTGATTTTTCTTTCATCACCCCGCCCCACCGCCTCTTGAGTAGTCGAGTTGGAGAATGGAGAAGAAAGCGAGACTTTAGTTTGACTTGTAGCCTCCTTGTAGGAGCCAATGGTGTGGAGCCCGACACACGGAGGGCAGAAGGCCGTGGCCCGTGGTGACGGCCCAACAACGATTACGCGAGCGAGGCGGCATGGGTGCATGGCGGCCCAGGGACTCTATTGCAGGTAGCGGCAAACGGCCTTCTGTTTCTCTCTTTTTTTCTCCAATCTCACTTTTTCTTTTTTGATGTCGAGTTATTTGAATAGCCTTTTTAAATTTATTTAAGTATACCTTTTTTATCAAAATGAATACATTTTCTCAAAAGGGCTATTCACCTTTCCTGAAAATTTATTCAAATAGCTTAAATAGCTTACTTGAATAGCTTTTAAAGGAGGTACGGCAAGTGCCCAGCGCAATAACCCAAAATCACAAAGAATAGCTTTTAAAGGCATTTAAGTTTTTTCTTAAAAATGAAATTAAATATTTTTTAGAAAAGTTAACTATTTAATTTATCTATACCTTTTTCCTAGTTAAACAAAGCAAAAGAGGATATTACTACCGAACCCTTTAGCAGACATCATCATATCAATATTGACAATATGATAATTGACAAAAAAATCAGCTAGCAAACGAATTGTACGACTGAACTTTTAGCAGATATCAATATTGGCCTTTTTAGCAATTTAGAATGTTTCGATTTTCTTTTTTTTTTGCGGAAACGTTTCAATTTTCTTAAACGAGACAGCCGACCCTCGCATGGCAGATTCGGATCGTCCTCAATGGATACGAGGGCTTGGAAGTTCCGGTCCATCGTCATCATCCCCGAGGTGTCCCTGAAGGAGTCCAGGACCCCCCCTCAAGGGGCTCAATGGCTTTAAGGGCTCCAAGCCCGTCCCGCCGCTGGGACCGCCATCGACCCTCCGAGGGCTGTCCTCCGGCGAGTCCTCGAGCGTGATGACCTCCGATGGGACTCCCCCGGAGGAGGGCACGGGGGCCGCGGCAGTCGCCGCCGGTAGGATGGCGGCGCTCTGGAGGGCCTCGGACGTCTCCGCCTCCGCCTCCTCTGGATCGGCCGTGGTCTCCGGAGGGGCAGCGGCCCCACAGCCGTCCGACCCGGCGGCAGTCTCCTTGGCGCGGGCTACTCCCCCGAGGGAGAGCACGAGGCTGCGGCAGTCGCCGTCGGCAGGATGGTGGCACTCTGGAGGGCCTCGGACGTCCACGCCTCCGCCTCCTCGGGATCGGCCGTAGTCTCCGGAGGGGAAGCGGCCCCATGGCCGTCTGACCCAGCGGCAGTCTCCTCGGCGCTGGCTAGGGCCGCGTCGCCAGGCTGAGCAACCTCCCCTGCCTCAGGGTGACTTGCCACCTCTTGAGGGGCTGGGAGGACCGGCCCCTCCAGCTGCTGCTCCAACTCTGCCTGGTACGCCGCGACGTCCGCCTCTGTAGGGACAGCTTGCGCAACAACCAAGCCCTCAGGGAGCGCACCTCCTAGGCTGTCACCGCTTCCCCGAGGCGTCTCCTCTTCAAGGGAGGGCGTCTCCCTCCGTGTCGCCTCCTCGACTTGCCCAACCACGGGCCCCGGCGCCTGTGCTACCGGGCGCAGCTTCTTCTGTGGCGCCACCTCGAGTGGCTTGCTAGCCCGACTGGTGCATCAAAGGTCGAGGAGCACGACTAAGGAAAAAGGCAACCACGAAAACAGAAACCATTCGGGAAGGGTAGAGCATTACTCACCTCGACGAGACGGTCCGAGTCCGCTTGGCACTTGTCGGCGTTGAGTCCCGCGGGGACGAGGGCCTCTTAGACCCCGCGAGCGCCGCCGGGGCGGGGACCGCCTGCGCGGCTTCGGCACCCCTGCCCGAGTGGGGCGCCGCCTGGCCAGTCGGGCCTCCTCCCTCGACCTGGGAGGAATCTGGCTGCCCCGCCACGGCCCTCGCCGGGGCGGAAGGAACCCGCGCCTCCACCACGGGAGGCGCGGGCGAGACGCCGCTCCCGGCAGGATTTGCCTCCGCGGGAGATGCGGGCGTCAAGGGTACGTCCCGCCCTCCGCTCTGCGCCCTCGCCGTCTGAGGGGCTGGCGGCGGCCGCCTGTCGTCCCGCGGCAGGGACCTCCTGGGGGAACGCGACGCCCCCCGACAACGAACCTCCCGCGTGGGCGCGTTCTGACGGGTCACGGCTCCTATCCCGACGAGAAGAGGCCGCATCCCGGCGGGAGTCCACCCGCTCCTCGGACGCGTGAAGGGTGGCCGGAGGCGTGCGGTCGCGCCGCCCATGCTGGCTGTCTCCAGTGGACCGGTGAGGCTGGCCCGACCGGGAACCTCTGCTCTTCCCCGCGTCCGGCTGCGGCGACCTCCCTCTCCCGCTGGACCTCGGCTTTTGTGCCGAGGGCGAAGCAGTCACCACAGTGACGGCTCTGGATTTCGCGGGGGGCGCACCCCCGCCTTCTTCTTCATCGTCATCCTCATTCTCTGAGTCCCCTTCCGCGGGCTCCGACTCGGGGTCCTCATCCTCGGAGACTTTCTCTCCCTTCCCCCCTCTTCTTGGCCCGGTCGGCGTTACTATCCCTCTTGGCCAACTCGCGCTTCTTCCACTTCTCCCGGCGCTCTTTCCTCTTCTTGGCCCTCTCGGCGGCAGCCCGGTTCACCGCCCTGTCCTCGGGAAGGGGCGGCAAGGAGAAGGAGACGTCTTCGCTCTTCACCTAAAGAACTCGGGGTTAGAGGACAAAAAAGAACTCGGGATCAAACTTGGGACAGGCGAAAGAATCCTTACGATGGCCTTGGTGTCGGCGTTCGGGAGCATCTCAAGAAGATCCGGCGGCGGGTACTCGAGGTGAGACCTCCCCACCGCTGCCGTCACCCGGCGCCGCACCTCGGCCTCCGAGGGCAGGGGATCCGCCGTCACTGTCCCCATGAAGGGGGCCTTGTCCGGGGTCATCTGCCACATCTAGAGGACGCATCGCCTCAGCGGCACAATACCTTTCGAGAGTTACCCGCCGATGACCTCCGCCAGGGACACGTTCTTGGCCCGGAGTCGGCCGAGGGCTTTCCTGGCGTTCTTGAGGAGCTTCTCCTGGAGCCTCTTCTCGGGCCCGTACACCCACTCGTCGGGCGCCTTCTCAAACCACCGTCCGGTGTACTCCGGAAGGTGTTCTAGGTGTCGTTCTTGAGGTAGAACCACCCGGGGTGCCAACCCTTGTTCAAGCTCACGAGGGAGCCCGGGATGTAGCCGTCCGACCTCCCCTGCTTCATCTTCAGCACGGCGCACCCGATCGTCGCGGGGGCGCCGCCCTCGGCGGTCTGCAGCACAAACTTAAAGAAATACCTGAAGAGATCCCAATGGGCCTCCGTCCCCAGGTATCCCTCGCATAGCGCCACGAACGCCGCCATCTGCTGGACCCCGTTGGGGTTGATGTGATGGAGCTCCAGCCCGTACTCATTCAGCACGGCCCGAATGAATCTCCCCGCGGGGACGGAAAACCCGCGCTCGTGGAAGGCGACGAAGTAGACGACATACCCGGGTGGCGGCCGGGGAGAGTCCTCCACACCCGGTCTCTTCCACTTTTCGGCCTCCGTCAATGGCGGAAGTAGTCCCTCTCTCACAAGTCCCTCCAGCTGCCGGAGCGTCACCCTCGAGCGCTCCCAGGTCGACATCGCGAGGCCACCAGAGGAAGAAGATGCTGGCCGGGTGAGGGATTCGGTCTCTCACTCCTCGGAAGAGTATGAGCGCGGTGGCGGCGGAGGATGCGAGGGGGCGAGCGCCGCGACGGCAAGGGAGATGAAACGCGCGACGGAAGGCGAAAAGTTTGGGATGAAGTAAACTCTAGGCGGCTGCGGCGCGAGGCTATAAAAAGGGCGGAGTGGCGCAGCGGAGCGGCGGCGTTAAATGCGCGGGCCCACCATCCGCGCTGCTGCGACGTGCGCCCGTCGCTTCATCTGACTTCCTCAAAAGACGCGCCCTCCCCCCACGCGGTGGAATGACAGGCCGGCGCCTCCACGCTCAGCCCACCAACGGTCGAGTAGTGGCCCGGCCCAACAAGGTGCATCCCCGACAAGCTCCGAACCCTTCACGACCCCGACAACCTCCAAGGCAAACTACTCGGGCTCAAAGCCTTAAAAAGAGCATCTGCTCTTCTCAAGGCTCGGGGGGCTACACCCGGCGGGTGCGCTCGCACGCCCCCACCGGAAGAATCACGGCTCACCACTCCCTCACTGCAACTGAACCTGGGCGCGAGTCTCAAACTCCCCCCCCAGGCTTGGAGGCTACTGACAAGGGTCTAGATCAGGGGTAACCGATCAGGCCCCTAATCTACGACACGACGCCAATCAACCCTTCAAAAACAAAAGCTAAAGATCCAGATCAATCAGATCTTCCATATCCGAACCGTCTCCGATTCGCCCGGGGAGTCTCCGCCTCCGAGGAGTCTCCGATTCGCCCGGGGAGTCTCCGTCCCACCTGATCCTCTCGGCTCCATCCCACTTTTGCCCATTCCTAGCCGTACCCACTTGGTACCAGCTATGTCAGAATGGGATGGGCGTCGTCCTTCGCCACGGCAGCCACAGGAGCACCCGTCTCATCCGAACAGGAACACTACAGTCCTGGAGCAGGACACATGCATGCCCAGGAGAGGACACCTGGAGCCCAAGGACGACACCTGGAGCCCGAGGAGGACACCTGGAGTCCAAGAAGGCACAGTACAAGTCAACCACGATCTGAAAGCTACTCGGAGACGTACCCGAGAAGCCCCATACTCCAACCACCCGGGTATGTACGATCCCGGGTCAAACGGAGCGTCCACCCCGTCAACACCTACTCCATGTATGGCTCGGGGCGTAAGACGGAATTGAAGACCTCGGCGTTGTAATTCCTCTTGTAACTCTCTCTTTTTACCCCCTGCTTCCTTTCCCCCTTGTGACTATAAAAGGGGACAAAGGGAGACCAATGGGGACGACGGTCGGGCAGACGATCAACTGATCAACAGTGCACACACGTTCGCTCCACACCACCACACAGGGACTTGGGGTCGTTTCCCTCTCCCGACTAGTTTGTATCCCCTACCACTGACTTGGACTCGAGAACTCCGGCTCTCACTGGACGTAGGGTATTACTCTCCGGAGGCCCGAACCAGTATAATCTCCTGTGTCTCTTGAGCCACCATCCGGTGCCCTGACACGCGATCGTAGAAATATTACTTGCCGGCGGTAGAGAACCCCGACATTCCATCCGGTGCCCTGACACGCGATCGTAGAAATATTACTTGCCGGCGGTAGAGAACCCCGACATTCTACTTAAGCACCTCCGGGTTGTACGTGCCCTTACGACGACTTGCCTCATGCCCTGTGCCATTTTGATAACCTTTTTTTAGAAAATGGAAAATGATTTCCGGCTTATACACCAAGTGTACACAGCCTCCAAATTGTTACAAACTTTCACCCACAACGTTGGGACCGGGAGCTGCGGTCACCTCCTCCTCCTCACCGCCGCGGGCGGCCAGCTCGATCTCCCCTGCTGGCTGCTGCTGCAGCCCTGCAGGCTCTGGCCTCTGGGCTAGGCGTCTCCAACGACCCACTCGCTCATATACATGTGGTTCGACACGCTGAGTGGGCTGCCGGCCTGGGAGGCGCCCGCGCCGTTAGAGAGCTCCGGCCGGCCACCGAGCCGCCGCTGTCCATGGTCCTGAACGTGTGCAAAGAGAGTTCCTTGTTGTCCAAGAGCTTAGTTTTCTTCCCTCCAGAAATTCAGGATCAAACTTGTATTCAGGAATCAGGATCAGTTAGGCATTTATCAGATACATCTCACGTCACGAATGATGATTTCAGCACTTGGAAACAGCAACAGTAAGTGGTACTTCGCGCTTCGAAGAATTTAGGAATTATGATGAAGTATAGGAGATAAGAAAAAACAATAAGATAAACTTGGTGTTTATATTAGAATAACTCATCAGATTGGTTCCTCTCAAATGCACAGGCTCCTCTTTGAACAAAGATTTTACTATGTGGAAATTTCTAGTGAACTAGTTATGAAAACAATCGGCAGTACAGGTTACACACCTGTATTAATGATGAAACTAAAGGTAGACTGTACAACTATATTCGTCAAATGAATCAATTACACTGAACAGTATATGATGACCATAGAGTTCTTCGGTGCTGTGCAGTGGCAAGAGATAAAAGAATGCTGCTCCATTACCCTTCAGAATGCATGTAAGCAAACGATGGTGGACCAGGATCCTGATTTGAAACTTCCCTTCCAGGCGTTCCTTCTCCTTCTGGTAGGCTTCTAGTATCGGTGTATAAATCAAAGTTCTGGATGGCGTGATTAGACGTGCTCAATGGGCTCTCAACTGTAGGATCGACATTAGCCATTCCGGTCTCATTGTTATCTGGGGTATTGGAGTTGTTGTCATGCTCGTGAAAGATGTTGGAGAGAATGGCAAGCAATCCGCGCCATGAACCCTGACTGCGGGCACTGATCAAATGGCTGCGATTATTATCAAGGGTTATGCCAACATGTAGAACTAGAGCCAGCAATGAAGATACCCCCATGATTATGAACAGCCCAAGGAAGCTGTGCAATGTAAGGCTGCTTGAAGTTTGGGAGTTATCTTTGTCAGGGCAGATTGTGTCACCATACAACTCTTTCTCCAGTTTAGCCATTGTACCATTTGACGTCAATTCCAATATTCCCCTTGAAATTTCAGCTGTCAGTGGAGAACCTCGAGGGAATGCCTGCAGAAATAGGATGAAAACGAGAAATGTAAAACATGTCAATAATTATAAAACAGTGCTACAAAATGTTGGGGCAATTCATTAATCATTTCTAGAAGCCCCGTGTGAGTTAGTTATATTGAACATTTGCACAAACCCTGCATGGTGATGCGGAAAAATTATATTGATCATATTTTTCAAGTTAATAATGGCACCAATTTTACAAACATTATGCTATAATAAGTAGGCGAGTTCTGCAGCAAAGTTCATGCAAAAGTTGATTGATCATCTAGCTTTACTAAAAAAACATCTATAAGTAACTTACATAGCCAAATCCATCAAATTTGTAAGTTGGCCCGACCATAGTATAGTTGTGGCAATACTTGGAGAGAAACAGTTTGAGTTATGGTACTTCATCAACAATGATGGCAACTCTTCCAGTTGATAACGCATCATTGTACTCCTCAGGAGAGTTGAATGGGATCAGTTTTGATTCATTAATTTTCAACCGTTTCAAAAGTCCAGGTAAGAAAGAATCGCTGAGGTAACCAACATAGTACCCTCTCCTGATAACTTCATCTAAATTGGTGATTGTTGGTTGAAGTTGTTCTACCGTCAGAATTGAGCTTAAGCTTGCAATGTAACTCTGCTGCGATATTAGCACCACAAAAAGCCAAACTACTACTGCAATTCTTGATAAGTTGTTTCCAACCCTCTCCCTATGAGCAAATACAAGTGTTGAGAAGGAGAAGTAGAAGATAGATCCAATTTGACTGGCTGGCGGTCCCCTGAATTCATGATTTGTTCTGTGCTCAATAAACCAAACTATAAAACCTGTGAAGACGAAGAAGGCCCCAGTTCCCAACCATAGGTCAGCTGACAAAGGCTGTAGGAATGTCCATGTAGTTTTTTGTCTCTGGTCACGGACTGGAACCAGCATGCGCACCCCTGACTCGGTATAAGGAAGAGTGAAATCCACATATAAAGAACGATCTGCCAAAATTGTGACATCAGCTACTACGGCATCATATTTCTGCAAGTAATTCAACATATATCTATAGTTAAAATAAACTGCTAATCACCTGAGAGTAACAGTCATGCAAAAGCATTTGTCTACAAATTAAGAGGAGGTGGGTAGGTGTTGTTTTTGTCTCAGTAAAGAAAGAATTATATGTTTTTGACAATAGGAGTTGATATCTTGTAACAAATAATTTAGTAAATTAATAATGGGGAGATCAGGAAACTGCTGTCTCAGATACAATAACCACTTACAAATTGTAATGTCAAGGACCAAACTTTTATGCACATGGATTTCTATTATCACAGTAGCAAGAGTACAATGAACAAGTGAGATACCTTAGATGTTTACATGACGAACAATCAATTAAATCATCATCACATACTGATACTAACAATTCTGTGTACGCATCGAGAGTAGGACAATGAAGTGTCAGCTCCAGATCCCTTCTGATCATCTAATAAATTTACATACCTATTCAGCTTGAACTACAGGTTCAACACCTCTGGCTTAATTGTAACAAAGAGCTTGAACTTGAAGTCATTACGTACCTTGAGATAAACTTCATAGATGAGATCATTTTAAGTTTCGTTACTTTCTCCTTTCCCATCTCCAAACTCCTCATAGGTAATGGATACATTGTAGGGCAGTTTGCTAATTACTGCATCGAATACTTCGATGCAGAATCCCTTGGGAGTACCATTTTCCAATTTTATAAAATTGCCAAACCCGGGCTTCTTAGGTACTCCAATATTGAGTATTTTATTTGCTGGCAACAGCCATCCTCTAGGAGCCTCGTCACTGCCGCCTAGCCATATGATAGTGTCAATATCAGCTTTCTTTTCTAGACTTCTGGATATGTCAAATCCTGGAGTCCAAAAACCGACCAGTCTCGTCTCCCGACCAACTACATTGATTATCTCGTAAATTGTAGATACTAACTGGAACTGCATATCCTGAATGAAAAATTGCCCACTGATGCCTGTGAAATTAACTTTCAAGAATGCGCCATGCAATTTTTTAGCAGCCCTCGAAGTACTAATTTTGTCAAAATCAGTGGACCTATTGGTTGTTTCAGACAGCACAAAATCTGAATTAACATATCCAGCTTTCTCTGCTGCTAATGCTATTGCCCATACTGTATCATATGCATATAGACCAGACACAATGTACTCCTTGATCAATGTGCCTGGATTTTTCAATCTATATTTGTCACGCCATCTTTGTCTAAATCTGTTAAGTTCTGCAGTGCCTTGAACATAAGGCTTAATCCCAACAACACCGTCCATCACATCAAGGGCAGGATAACCAATTATATTAAAGATATCTGTCAAACCATATGCAGTAATCCAGACAAAGCCATGGCCCATCATTCCCTCATCCTTGGCAAGCCGGAAAAACTTAAGTGCTAACTGATACGACATGCGCACAACAAACACACTTGTCCAATTTTCTTTCAAGCTTGATAGAGCATGCTTTATATCATCTTCTCCAGCTGAAAGACGGATCCTGCACCTGTACGAAACACGAGTACCACCCACACGTCCTAGGGCGTCAACAAGACCAGGGATGAATCTAGCGTTTGAATCATCGTCCTCAATTATAGGAACAACTTCCCTCCAATTGAATCTCTTGACGAGCAAGGCGATAGCTTCCGCTTGAGAGGAATCATTCCAGCCCGTCCGGATGAAGTATGGGGTCTGACTGGACGACAGCGATGGGCTATTTGCAGAAAACGAAATGATTGGTACTGATGCCTTGCTCCCAAGCTCTGCAAGAAATTTGGCCTGAGTTGATGTCTGTGGCCCAACGATTGCTTGCACACCAACATTTTTTAGTAGATCAACACCTGCAGTTTTTACAAAACATATGTAAGTAACGGTACTCTGAAAAGTTCAGCAACGCCCACTCATTCTACCTAAATGTCACGTACTCTACTTATGGGCCCAAGGCCACGTAATAGTTGGGCCGGAGGCCAATGAAGTAATGGGCCGAGCCTAGTAACTAGGACCATATGTAACCGATGCACTGTGCTGAATTCGACAACAAGAAACAGTAAACCTAAACCTATCTCCTTCCTCCGTCTTCCTCTGGCCAAGTCACCGCCGCCGCCGGCGGTGCAAATTCCGTCCAACGCTCGCCGGTGTGCCGCCGCCGTAGCTAGGACCATCACATCTGGTACTAGAGCCTCCTAGTCGCGTAGTGACCTGAGTCCCGTCGGAGTGGTGCAAGATCGAGCGCGAATTGGGGGAAAATTTTTCTCCAAAGTGCCGAGTGATCCTGCAATTCCCAGACGCGGAGACCTCGATCTGCCGGTGAGTTGATCCTGGCGACCTTACCCACAAGCCCCCAACCACCACAGACCACACACCAACCCGATCCATCTACCAAATCCCCAACCCCAAGTCCACCGCCGCCGCCGCCGCCCCCACCACCACTCAAACACCGACAACGCGGCCGCAAACCACCAACCCTAACCTTACGCATGGCAACTGCTGAGGAGAAGCTCGACCTCTTGGTCAAGGAAGTCAAGGCTCCGCAAGCGGGCCAACTCAAGCTAGCAACCACCGTCGACTCCATCAACAGCTGGAGCATCAACGCTGACAAGTTCTCCGTCGAGCTGAGCAAGGAAATGGAAGATCTAACATCGCGCATGTTGGCGCTGGAGGCAGCTACATCATCTGCTCCGCCACCAGTCCCGCCGCGCGAAGAAGGGGGACGGGCCAACGGCCACCGCATTGAAACCAACCACCAGGGTGCTGATGGAGGGTCACAGACCATCCATTCCACCCTGGTCAAGGGTGAGCATCAACATCTCAAATCCAGTACTTTTGTTGTTGCTGATACACCTGAGTCCAGTCATAGGAAGGATAGTTATGCTTTGCCTCACTATGATAACAGAGAGTACAAATTGCCTAAGGTAGATTTCCCTAAGTTCACTGGTGAGCACCCAAGGGAATGGAAAGAAAAATGTGAGAAGTATTTTTCCATGTTTCATGTGCCTGTCCATTTATGGGCATCATTTGCCACCATTAGTTTCAAAGGAAATGCTAGTTTGTGGTTACAGATTTATGAGGCACAACATACCATAGATAGTTGGCCTGAGCTGTGCATAGCAGTAGAACAAAAGTTTGGGAAGGACTATGTGAGATCTGTTGTCCATTAGACAAACAAGTGATGTGCTTGAATATGCTGGGAGGTTTGAGTAGGCAAAACATAGAGTGCTTGTTCATAACAATAGCATAGATGATGTTTTCTTTGTTCAAAAGTTCATAGATGGGTTGAAATATAACATTAGTAATGCTACAGTTCTACACCAACCTCGAACAGTTGATGCCGCTTTATCCTTTGCCCTCATGCAGGAAGAACTGCTCGAAGCAACCAACAGAAGATTCTCAGGAAGAACAAGGGACACCTAATTCCCTACCAAGACAACAGCTGTGACAGTTCCTTCAACTCAGATAGCAGGAGTGTTGGGCACTGGACCAGTTGTCACTACTGAGAAATCATCAGGCAAACCAAGATGGGATGACAAAATATCCGCTCTCAGAGCTGCTAGAAGAGCAAAAGGTCTTTGTATGAAATGTGGGGAACCGTATTCACCTCAGCACAGATGCCCCAAGAACATACCATTGCACATTTTGGAGGAGCTGTTGGAGATTGTGCAAGTGGAAAATTCTGAGGAGGATATCAGTGACAAGGAGACTGGTGACAGTGATGAAGAGGTACTCACCATGTCCTATTGTGCTGTTGAAGGGGTGCAAGGCAAGAAAACCCTGAGGTTGCAGGGGTTGATCCAGAAAGCAGAGATACTGATCCTAGTTGACTCTGGAAGCTCCAGTACATTCATCAGCATAGAGTTGGTGCACAGACTAAACTTATCAACTGTGGCAATACAACAAGCAAGTGTCACAGTGGCAGATGGCAGCAAAATGACCTGCAGTCAAATGGTTCCTAATCTAAGTTGGTGGTCACAAGGACACACATTCAATACTAATGCTAAGGTACTGCCAGTGAAGTGCTATGACCTCATTCTGGGTGCTGATTGGTTGGAGCAACATAGCCCTATGTGGGTCCACTGGAAAAGAAGAAAGGTTCACTTACCAAGGGAAAAGAATCACACTGGGGGGAATTAAAGACTGCACATCCAAATGTGTTAAGTTACCAGTTACAAAGCTAAAAGGGTTGATGAGAACAGGAGGAGTGGCTCAACTGGTTCAGTTGTGTACTGTCCAGCAAGATCAGAATCAGGGTGACAATCAAGTGGCAGATATTATACAGCAACATGACCACCTCTTCCAAGAACCTAAGAGTCTTCCACCCTCTAGAGCATGGGACCATAGCATTCCCTTAATACCTGGAGTACAACCGGTGAACATCAAACCTTACAGATACAATCCAACACAAAAAGATGAGATTGAGAGACAAGTGAAAGAGATGCTACTCAATGGAGTAATCCAACCTAGCACCAGCCCATTTGCTTCCCCTGTCCTATTGGTGAAGAAAAAGGATAGTTCCCGGAGGTTTTGCATAGACTACTCACTACAGACAACTCAATGCTTTGACAGTCAAGAACAAGTACCCCTTACCAGTGGTTGATGAGTTATTGGATGAGTTACATGGTGCCAAATGGTTCACAAAACTTGACATGCGCTCCGGTTATCATCAGATCAGAGTGGTGCAAGGAGACGAACCAAAGACAGCCTTCAAGACTCATCACGGGCATTGGGAGTTCAAGGTCATGCCATTTGGCTTGACAAACGCTCCAGCAACATTCCAAGCAGCTATGAACACATTTTTTGCACCATTATTGAGAAAATGTGTGCTGGTTTTTGTGGATGACATACTAGTATATAGCAAGACCATCCAAGAGCATCGAGAACAACTCAAAGCTGTGTTCAACATAATAGCCGAACACAACTTGTACCTCAAGAAGTCCAAGTGTTCATTTGCTCAAAACCAGCTAGAATATTTGGGCCATATCATCAGTGCCAATGGTGTGGCGACTGACCAGTCCAAGATTCAAGCAGTACAAGAATGGCCAACACCACAAGATTGCAAGCAGTTAAGATCCTTTCTGGGGCTAGCTGGATACTACTGCAAATTCATCAAGAACTACGGGTTGATCACAAAGCCTCTCACAAACCTCCTGAAAAAGAACACACACTTTGTGTGGACTCCACAGCTGCAGCAGTGCTTTCAAACTCTGAAACAAGCCCTAGTCACTGCTCCAGTACTAGCACTGCCTAATTTTACAAAGGAATTCACCATGAAAACAGATGCTTCTGACAAAGGGATTGGGGCTGTTTTAATGCAGCAAGGTCATCCCATTGCTTACCTTAGTAAGGCATTAAGTCCCAAATCTCAAGCTATGTCCACATATGAAAAAGAGTGCTTGGCAATTATAATGGCACTGGATAAGTGGCGGCCCTACTTGCAACACAAGCAGTTCACTATCCTCACTGACCAGAAGAGCCTAATACATCTGGGAGAGCAAAAATTGGTAACTGGGATTCAACACAAGGCATTTGTCAAGCTTCTGGGATTTCAGTACAAACTGCTATACAAAAAGGGCCAGGACAACACTGCAGCAGATGCACTATCTAGAAAAGGAGGCAATGACACAATTTGTGCACTATCCTCAAGCATGCCTAGGTGGTTGGAAATTGTTATTGAAGGATATCAGAAGGATGATCATTGCAAATCATTGTTGACTGAACTGAGTATTTCAGGAACAAATGCAAAAGGATTCACATTACATGAAGGGTTGCTCAAGTATAAGGGTAGAGTGTGGCTGGGCACACATCTTGAAGCTCATCAAGCTGTATTACAAGCTATGCACTCCAGTGGTCTGGGAGGACACAGTGGTATATCTGCCACATATAACAAAGTGAAGTCTTTGTTTGCTTGGCCTGGAATGAAGCAAACAGTGAAGGATTATGTATCCAAGTGTCAAGTCTGTCAACAAGCCAAATCAGAACATACAAGAACATCAGGGCTTCTACAACCCCTACCAATACCAGAACAAGCTTGGGAGATAATCAGCATGGACTTCATAGAAGGTTTGCCTAAATCTCACTCATATGACACTATCCTAGTGATCATAGACAAACTCACCAAGTATGGCCACTTCATTGCTTTGAAACATACATACACTGCAATGTCAATAGCTCAATTGTTCATGAGTAATGTTTACAAGTTGCATGGACTGCTGTAGGATCTAGGATACCGACTAGAGGGGGGTGAATAGGCGGTTTTAAACTTCAATCACAAAACTCAACAAGTTTTATTAGTAACACAAGGTGAAACCTATTTCTACTAAGTCTAGTCTTATGTCAAGGTTTGCAACCTAGGGTGACAAGATACAATACAATCTCTAGGAAGGTAAATTGCTCAAAGTAAATGCGATAATTGAGTAGAGCAAAGAATTAACTGAACAAGAGAGACGAAATTTATCCCGTGGTGTCAATGACTTGCCGGTCACCCCTAATCCACGTTGAGGTGGATTCAAAGCTTCAACCGCTCCTCTATCAAGGCCTCGCTTGATGTATGAGCCGGATTGAATCAATGAACCTCTCCAAACCTCGATTCCACTAGTGTTGCTCTTCCCACTCCGGTGAGGTGTGCACAAACCTCTTACAATCAAGGCGGGAGCAACTTCACAATCTTCTTCAAAGTGCTTCAACCGGCCACAACCACCAAGCCGTCTAGGAGGCGGCAACCTCCAAGAGTAACAAGTCGATAACGCTTGCTTGATGAACTTCTAGTGCCCCAAAGCTCAAACTCTTGATGCAATGCACTAGAACTCTCTCACACTCACAAGGATGCAACTCTAAGCAATAGGAGTGAATGAGAGGTGGAAGAAGGCTCAAGTATGTCAAATATGCTTCAGAAGTGCCAAGAGAGGGCCTCCTTCCCCGTGGGTGGAGTATATATACTCCACCCCTTCAAAACTAGCCGTTACCTTCAAATCCCGTGAAAACAGAGGATTGGCGGACCGTCCGCTACCCATTTGGCGGACCGTCCGCCTAAGCCCCAACGACTACTGTCCAAAAGTCAAACGTGTCAGAGATTACCGTTACGCGGTAGGCGGACCGTCCGCCCCCTCAGGCCGGACCGTCCGCCTCAGAGTTAGATGCACAGCTCTCCACGCGACTAAGGACCCACCAAAGTTAACTGCGGACCGTCCGCCATATAAAAGAGGCCTGGAACCCCCAGAACACGTTCCTACGTAAACGGTCCGCCACCACGGTCCGCTTCACAGAAAATGACAGGCGGACCGTCCGCCATCCCCGACGGACCGTCCGCCTTCAAAGTCTCGGCAGACCCTTCCAACACTTAGTCAATTTCTCAGAAAGTTAGTTGACATGCGGACCGTCCGCTTGCTACCGGCCGGACTGTCCGCCACCCGCGGACTGTCCGCCTGTAGCCTGCGGACCGTCCGCAGTACCACAATCAGCATTTGATCTTTTCCCTTTTTCTTTCCCACTTTCTCAACGATGTTAGCTCTCATGCATGCAATGCAACCATTTGAGCAAAGTGGCACTAGAAACTCGTCATGCAAATGAAATTGACCCCTCTTGATAGTACGGCTATCTAGCCTACCAATCCGGTCAAAAAAATCTTCTCTAAACACCTCATGACCGGTAAAAGAAAATATTCTATCTTTTACCTTTGCCTTGAGCTTCCTTGGTTCCAACATACATATCCATCATTAAATAACCGTTGAAGCTCAATCATCTCACGGGACTAACCTATTCTCATATCCTCAATGAAATAGTTAGTCCAATATGGTTATCATTAATTACCAAAACACAATTGGAGGGCCTAGATGCTTTCAATCTCTCCCTTTTTGGTAATTGATGACAACCATTGAAAGGAGTGATAAGAGAAGGTTTTTGAACTTGGAGAACGCTTACCCATTTCAATGAAACCAATATTTATGAATGGATAAAGGAACTCAAAATTCATTTTGTAGAGAAGAACTCCCCCTACATATGTGCATATAATTTTGCATTTTGAATATCTTCATATGCATTAGATAAGAAAATTCCGGAGTTTTCCCTACAAAAAGGCAATCGAGGCTACACAAGATATATATAATATTCAATGAACATAAGAGATAAAGGGTTAGCCTCGAAAAACCACAAGAACTAGAACAAGCCATATTAAGCTAAAGAAAAGCAATTACATCCAACAAGGTTCAAACACAAGTTCTAGTTCCACACCTCAAAGCATAAGATATTACAAGCACACAAATAGTTCATGCAAAGCGAAAATTAACCATGCACATGCAATGTTTCCATGATCCCAAGCCCAAAGCTCCCCTATCTCCATGAATCTTCAAGGAATCACTCCAAATTCTTCTCCCCTTTTGTCATCAAGGACCAAAAGAGGGTCCTAGTCATCCTGAGGCAGCGGCGGAGGAGGATAAAATGGCTGGTGAGGGTGAAACTCTGGAGGAGGCACTGGAGCCGGATTGATTGAATAAAAGTGACCAGCAAAGCTTGAAAAGGTAGTGTGGAAGTTGTCAAAGCGAGTCTCAAGCTGCTGCTGCCTCTCCATAAGCTGCTGATGCTGGCTATCAAGGCGAGTCTGCATGTTCTCAAGATTGGCATTCATCTGCTGCCCATATGCCTCAAAGTGGGTGTTGAAACCCATCTGCATCTGCTCAAATTGATTGATCATGGACTGCTGCATAGAAGCGAAGTATGGATCAAAATATCCAGCTGGAGGTGCCCACTGTGGCTGCTGTGGCTGCTGTGGAGGAGGTGGAGGTGGCATAGCCTGTGCATCGGCTTCTTGAGCAGCATGTGCTCCCCCTTACTCAGCGGGTACATATTCCTCCCAAGCCTCATTGGCATCCACATCTAGATACTCAGTCACCTCCCTCTCAAGAAACACTCTGTCATTCTTGAATGGCCTGAATGGGAGATGCTTCACATTGCATGGTCCTTTGAACTTAGTCTTGGCAAGAATGAGTGACATGATGTAGGGAGCATGGTAAAGGTTGATCTCAAAGTTGGTTTTCTTTTCATTTATTTGATACATGATGAGCTTCACCACATCCATCCTCTCATTTGACATGACATGCTTCACCAAGTTTGGTGCCCATCCTATAAAAGCATCCTTATAGCCACTCTTAGGGAGAACAGTGACCCTAGCAATCTTGTTTAGCACAGCTGGATGATGCCTCAGCCCTGTAGTCTTGCAGTATACTCTAGGAATGTGGGTCTAGCAGGCTCATAGAAGGGAGTGATGCTATGAAGGTTCAAGTGCAACTCTTCAGTGATGTCAAAGCTCTCATTCCCAGAGATGAAATCATAGTTAAACTCATTTGCCACTGCAAAATCAGCAAAGGTAGCAGAGTACCTGTTTGTGCCTGTCATCCATTCAAGCTTCTTCTCCTCCATGTTCACCTCAGCTGTGGCATAAAACTGACGAATGACAGCCTCATTCCATTCACACCTGTGTTCCATAAACTGCCTCAAACCAAGATGCTCAAATTTTGGAATAAGAGAGCTCATCACAGGTTGATTAGCCATATAGAAGAAGTCAATAGTTTGATGCTTGTACACATTCTTGTGAACCATGTGACCATAGAAAGCATCTTCTTGCACCCGAGTATGAAAGAACAAGTTTGAAGTATCCCGGGGCAGATCATATTGATAAGGAGCCCTAGCATCTCTGTATAAATTTTGACTCCACTGTCTCCCTGCAAGATTCACAGTCTCATCAATCAATTCATCTTCAGCCTCCTCAGCCTCTACCTCAGTATCAGTCTGCACATGCTCTGAGTCACTAGGCAAATATTCATCCCCTGAATCTGAGTCATTCCCTTCTTCTACTTCGTTGTCACAACCTTCTTGGAACGACCACCAGCACTGCCATAATGCATTTCAATTATGAGTGACAATATTTAGAATTGAAAAACCAACAATCATATAGGTTGCTGTCTTGGTCGCTGTCACAGATGACAGGCGGACTGTCCGCCAGGGGCCGGCAGATGGTCCGCAGGTCACCTGGAGACCGCGACCAACACAGTAACCATCCACAAATCTATTGCCCGATCTCTAATTATAGCCAATAAAACTGCACCAAATCATAGCCATAACATCCCCTTGACTTGCTCAACATATTCTACCAACTAATTTCTCAAATCCATGGTTGAAATTGAAATCCCCATATGAAACCCTAACCAAGAACATGAATGAAAACCATTGAGAATCACTTAGGGTTTTGACTAAATACCGAGAAGACATGATCCTTGAGGCGCGGAAGGTCCGGGGGATGAGCTTCGGTTGGTCCGGGGATGCGCCAAAATCTCTCCCTAAAAGTGTCCTTGACCTTTCCTTTGGAGGAGAAAGAGAATGAGAGAGAGAGACGGCGACAGTTTCTGAAAGAGAGAGGTCCCCTCCCGTACTCTAAGTCACGGTCAGGCGCGGGTCCACTTCCGCCCGACCGTCACGGACGGTCCGCCATAAGGACGCGGACGGTCCGCCTCTGTCCTGATTTTCCGATTTTCCAGATCCAAAACAATATTCTGAAGAATATTCCCCAACACCTGTGGAAGGTCCACCCTGTCCTTGCGGACGGTCCGCTACTCGTGGACGGTCCGGTCCATATGTGGCGGACGGTCCGCTATACCAGAAATTCCAGCTCGAGAACTGCTGTCTTTTGTCACTAGTTGAATTTCTTTCTTGGATTTCTTCTCAACTATTTTCACAATGATTCCACTGATATGTATGTGATTACCAATAGGATCTTGAGAGAACTTTTGACCAAGAATCATGGAATTTATGCAATGAAATGAATACTAGATAAAAATGCATAAATAAATTGCATAAAAATAGAGTTAGATAAGCAATAAACATGTGAGCCTAGTTTCAAGCCACATTGGAGAAGTCAATGACATTAAGCTCATTTCCAAGTAACAAAACCTTTGCTCATCCAATGGCTTGGTAAAGATATCCGCCAATTGATCGTTGGTGCTAATTCCATCAATTATAATATCTCCCTTGCTCACATGATCCCTAAGAAAGTAATGCCGTATATCAATATGTTTGGTTCTAGAATGTTGAACCGGATTGTTGGCTATCTTCACGGCACTTTCATTATCACATAAGAGAGGTATATTTTTGAAATCCACTCCAAAATCAAGAAGAGTTTGCTTCATCCACAATAATTGAGCACAACAACTTCCCGCCGAGATATATTCCGCTTCGGCGGTAGAGAGAGCCACTGAATTTTGTTTCTTTGAAGACCAAGAAACAAGAGATCTTCCAAGAAATTGACAACCACCGGATGTGCTCTTCCTATCAACCTTGCATCCCGCATAATCCGAGTCCGAATACCCAACCAAATCAAAATGAGCACCCTTGGGATACCAAAGACCAATATTAGGAGAATACTTCAAATATCTTAGGATGCGCTTGACGGCGGTCAAGTGACATTCTTTAGGTGCGGTTTGAAACCTTGCACACACTAAACATAATATTGGGCCTAGATGCGGTAAGATAAAGCAAACTACCAATCATGGATCTATAAAGTTTAGGATCTACCGGTTTACCTCCCTCATCAAGATCAAGATGTCTATTAGTAGCCATAGGAGTCTTGATAGGTTTAGCATCTTCCATACCAAACCTCTTCAATAGATCCTTCACATATTTAGATTGGCAAACAAATGTGCCTTTCCTCATTTGCTTGATTTGAAGACTGAGGAAGAAGCTTAATTCACCAATCATAGACATCTCAAATTCATTTGACATCATATCACCGAATTCCTTGCAATAATCTTCATTGGTTGAACCAAATATGATGTCATCAACATAAATTTGGCATATGAATATGTCATTGTCAATCTTCTTAGTGAACAAGGTATTATCCACCTTTCCAATTTTGAATCCCCCTAGAAATGAGAAAGTCCCTAAGCCTTTCATACCAAGCACGAGGTGCTTGCTTCAACCCATAGAGAGCTTTAGAGAGATTGTATACATGATTAGGCTTGTCAAGATCTTCAAAATCGGGAGGTTGTTCAACATATACTAGTTCACTAATCTTGCCATTTAAAAAAGTACTTTTGACATCCATTTGATATAGCTTGATATTGTGAGAGCAAGCATAGGCCAATAGGATTCTTATAGCTTCCAATCTAGCAACGGGAGCAAATGTTTCACCAAAATCCAAGCCTTCAACTTGAGTATACCCTTGAGCAACCAATCTTGCCTTGTTTCTCACAATAATCCCATCTTCATTTTGCTTGTTCCGGAATACCCATTTTGTACCAATCACATTATGATTCTTGGGTCTCACAACTAGCTCCCAAACCTTGTTCCGGGTGAAATTATTCAATTCTTCATGCATAGCATTCACCCAATCTGGATCATTTAGTGCTTCATCTACACGGTTAGGTTCAACACAAGATACAAAAGAGAAGTGTTCACAAAATGAAGCAACACGAGATCGAGTTTGAACACCCTTACTAATATCACCCACAATTTGATCAATGGGGTGATCTTTGGCGACGGCATGATGAACTCTTGGTTGATCAATAGATGCTTGTGTAGAGGTTGAAGGTTGTATAGTAGTAGCAACTTGCTCACTAGATGAAGTTGCATTGACATTACTTGCTTCACCATCATCTTGAGATTGAACATTATCATTTGTGGTTGAAGTAGAGGGATTCACTCCAAAAGAGATTGATGGACCATTATCATTATCTTCTTCTCTTCTAGGTCTAATATCACCAATAGACATGGTCTTCATGGCTTCCCTCAACTCATCATTTCTCACATCTTCTAGATTTTCTTTCTCTTCTTGTGAGCCATTTGTTTCATCAAATTCAACATCATAGGTTTCTTCTACAAATCCCTTGGACTTGTTATACACTCTATAAGCCTTGCTACAAGATGAATATCCAAGAAGAAATCCTTCATCACATTTGCTTTCAAACTTTGATAGTCTAGTGCCTTTCCTCAAGATATAGCATTTGCAACCAAAGACCCTAAAATATGAAATATTTGGCTTTCTTCCAATGAGAAGTTCATATGGTGTCTTGTTGAAGAATCTATGACAATAAAGCCTATTTGATGCATGACAAGCGGTATTGATTGCTTCGGCCCAAAAAGAATCCGAAACATTGTACTCGGAAAGCATTGACCTTGCCATATCAATCAAGGTTCTATTCTTCCTTTCAACAAGACCATTTTGCTCAGGTGTATACTTGGTTGAGAATTCATGCTTGATTCCCTTCTCATTACAAAATTTTTCAACTCTTGTGTTGTTGAACTCACTACCATTGTCACTTCTTACTTCTTCAATTTATGCTCAAACTCATTCTCGGCCCTTGTTACAAAATTCATGAATATATCACAAGTGTCGGCCTTGTCATGAAGAAAGAATACCCATGTGTATCTTGAATAGTCATCAACAATCACAAGACAATAGCAATTTCCCCCAATACTTCTATAGGTTGTAGGACCAAACAAATCCGTATGCAATAATTCCAAAGGTCTTGTGGTTGACATAGCACTCTTGTTAGAATGAGAGTTTGACACTTGTTTGCCGGCTTGACAAGCACTACACAATTTGTCCTTGTCAAACTTCACATTCTTCAAGCCTTCTACTAGATCATGCTTCAATAATCGGTTGAGTTGCTTCATTCCAACATGAGCTAGCCTTCCATGCCATAACCAACCCATAGATGATTTGGAGAACAAACAAGTGGTCAACTTGGCATGACTAGATGAGAAATCCACCAAATATAAGCTCTCATGCCTAAACCCCTTGAATATGCTAATGCTTTCATCTTTACTAGTTACGTCAAATGTCTCACTAGTGAAAGAGCACTTATAACCAAGATCACAAAGTTGAGATACCGATAATAAATTAAACTTGAGAGAGTCAACTAACAGTACATTTGAGAGAGAATACTCATTAGAGATAGTGATCTTGCCCAATCCCTTTACTTCACCCTTGCCGTTGTCACCGAAGGTAATATCATCATAGTCGGATTCTTTATCAAGAGTTGTAAAGATCTTTGCTTCGTCGGTCATGTGTTGAGAGCATCCACTATCAACCACCCAATGTTTACCTCCGGCCTTGTAATCCACCTACAAAAAGGAATTCACTTGCTTTTAGGTACCCAAATTTGCTTGGGTCCTTGGATGTTAGTCACCAAAATCTTAGGCACCCATATGGCTTTCTTCTTAGTGCCACTAATGGGAAGACCAACAAACTTAGCACAAACTACACCTTTTTTATCTTTCTTAAGAACATAGGATGCATCAAAGGATACGGGCTTCTTGCTCTTGCATTGGTGATTAATGTCAACTTTCTTCTTGCAAATATGACAAGACATATGAGTTTCTTCTTCATTACGAAGTACCTTTGATTTGACAAACTCATTCACTACGGGGGTGAAAGCCTTTTCCCCTTTCTTGGGCAAATATCCAATACAATTCCGGTTCAAGGTGAACTTTTGATTTGTCCAACAATGATTGAATCTTACATGGCTACCAAACCATTTAGTAAGATCCTTGGATAGACATTCAATTTCCTTCTTCAAAGATTCATTTTCCAATACAAGAGAAGCATCACAAGAAAATCCATCACTTGAGCAAGAGCCATCACTTGTGCTACAAGATGGGTTAGAAGAACTAGGAGCACTAGATAGACTTTCAAGCTTTTCACATTTAGCACGTGAGTCATACTTAGGTTTCATGGACTCTTGTGCAAGGAGAGTGTGATGAGCTTCCTTAAGCTCCTCATGCTTTTCCTTAAGTATCTCATTTGAGGTTTTAACCTTGTCATGAGAGTTCTTAAGATTTTCATGAGAAGTCTTTAGCTCCTCATGGAGTTCTTGAAGAGAGAAGTATTTTCTCTTCAAGTCCGATATCTTTTCACTCTTCTTGCGCAATAGTTCATTAGAATCATTAAGCATTTGAACTAGATCATTATAAGATATTTCATCATCATCATCAATATCATCATCTAGTTCATCATCATTTGATACCTTTGCTTCACCTTTTGCCATAAGACAAAAAGGCTTGGAGAAGAGTGATGGAGCTTCCTTGATGGCGATGCCGGCAATTCCCTTGGAGGGCTTCTCATCATCATCATCATCATCCGAGTCGGAGCTATCATCGGAATCCCACTCCACATAGTATGCTTGACCGTTCTTCTTCTTCTTGAAGAATTTCCTCTTCTTCTTGTCCTTCTTCTTCTTGTCCTTCTTCTTCTTGTTTGGGCAATTGATAGCTATGTGCCCAATTTCATCACACTCATAATACTTCTTGTCTTCAAAAGGATTTTTCTTTGAGGATTGACTTTTCTTGTCATAGTTCTTCTTCATGATTCTATTGAATCTCTTCACAAAGAGAGCCATTTCTTCATCGGATTGAACCTCATTTCCTCCATCATCATTGGTTTCTTTTGTTGACTTGGCCTTGAGAGCAATGTTCTTCTTATTGTCATCATTTGCTAGTCCATGAGCTTCCCTTTGAGACTTCTTGAAGATATCATGAGTAAGTACTTCACCAAGCACCTCGGTGGGTGTAAGTTTCTTCAAGTCGGATCTCACAAGTAGTGTCACAATAGTGTCATACTTTTCGGGGAGACACCTAAGGAACTTGTGAGAGAAGTCTTGATCCGGGACATCAAATCCAAGACCTTTGAGCTCATTCACAATCTCATTCAACCGGTTGAACATGGTGGACACATCTTCATCAATATTCATGACAAACTCATTGAATTTTACTTTGTATACATATAGCTTTGCTTCTTTCACCGTGGATGTTCCCTCATGAATTTCCATGAGCTTCAACCAAATATCTTGAGTGGTTTCAATATTCTTCACACGGTTGAACTCACTAATGGAGAGAGCCTCATAAAGCACATTCATTGCTTGATCATTGAGTGACTCATTTGTTTCATCTCTAGGAGTTTTGTTGGCTTTATCAAGAATGACAAAACCATCATCCACTATTTCCCAAATTCTCTTGTTCATTGCCTTGAGATGAACCCTCATTCTTGTCTTCCAATAATCATAGTTGTTCCCATCAAAGAATGGTGGTTTCCCCACATTGTTGAGGTTGATTGGCTTTTCTTCACCCATTTTATCCTACTCCGGGATGGTTAAATCCTTCAAATATGGAGTCCTTAGCTCTGATACCACTTGTAGGATCTAGGATACCGACTAGAGGGGGGTGAATAGGCGGTTTTAAACTTCAATCACAAAACTCAACAAGTTTTATTAGTAACACAAGGTGAAACCTATTTCTACTAAGTCTAGTCTTATGTCAAGGTTTGCAACCTAGGGTGACAAGATACAATACAATCTCTAGGAAGGTAAATTGCTCAAAGTAAATGCGATAATTGAGTAGAGCAAAGAATTAACCGAACAAGAGAGACGAAATTTATCCCGTGGTGTCGATGACTTGCCGGTCACCCCTAATCCACGTTGAGGTGGATTCAAAGCTTCAACCGCTCCTCTATCAAGGCCTCGCTTGATGTATGAGCCGGATTGAATCAATGAACCTCTCCAAACCTCGATTCCACTAGTGTTGCTCTTCCCACTCCGGTGAGGTGAGCACAAACCTCTCACAATCAAGGCGGGAGCAACTTCACAATCTTCTTCGAAGTGCTTCAACCGGCCACAACCACCAAGCCGTCTATGAGGTGGCAACCTCCAAGAGTAACAAGTCGATGACGCTTGCTTGATGAACTTCTAGTGCCCCAAAGCTCAAACTCTTGATGCAATGCACTAGAACTCTCTCACACTCACAAGGATGCAACTCTAAGCAATAGGAGTGAGTGAGAGGTGGAAGAAGGCTCAAGTATGTCAAATATGCTTCAGAAGTGCCAAGAGAGGGCCTCCTTCCCCGTGGGTGGAGTATATATACTCCACCCCTTCAAAACTAGCCGTTACCTTCAAATCCCGTGAAAACAGAGGATTGGCGGACCGTCCGCTACCCATTTGGCGGACCGTCCGCCTAAGCCCCAACGACTACTGTCCAAAAGTCAAACGTGTCAGAGATTACCGTTACGCGGTAGGCGGACCGTCCGCCCCCTCAGGCCGGACCGTCCGCCTCAGAGTTAGATGCACAGCTCTCCACGCGACTAAGGACCCACCAAAGTTAACTGCGGACCGTCCGCCATATAAAAGAGGCCTGGAACCCCCAGAACACGTTCCTACGTAAACGGTCCGCCACCACGGTCCGCTTCACAGAAAATGACAGGCGGACCGTCCGCCATCCCCGACGGACCGTCCGCCTTCAAAGTCTCGGCAGACCCTTCCAACACTTAGTCAATTTCTCAGAAAGTTAGTTGACATGCGGACCGTCCGCTTGCTACCGGCCGGACTGTCCGCCACCCGCGGACTGTCCGCCTGTAGCCTGCGGACCGTCCGCAGTACCACAATCAGCATTTGATCTTTTCCCTTTTTCTTTCCCACTTTCTCAACGATGTTAGCTCTCATGCATGCAATGCAACCATTTGAGCAAAGTGGCACTAGAAACTCGTCATGCAAATGAAATTGACCCCTCTTGATAGTACGGCTATCTAGCCTACCAATCCGGTCAAAAATCTTCTCTAAACACCTCATGACCGGTAAAAGAAAATATCCTATCTTTTACCTTTGCCTTGAGCTTCCTTGGTTCCAACATACATATCCATCGTTAAATAGCCGTTGAAGCTCAATCATCTCACGGGACTAATCTATTCTCATATCCTCAATGAAATAGTTAGTCCAATATGGTTATCATTAATTACCAAAACACAATTGGAGGGCCTAGATGCTTTCAACTGCCCAAGGTCATTATTTCTGATAGAGATAGAATCTTTACAAGCAACTTGTGGCAAGAATTATTCAAACTCAGTGACACTACATTAAACATGAGCTCCTCCTACCACCCTCAAACTGATGGGCAAACTGAAAGGTTAAATCAATGTTTGGAAACATATTTAAGATGCATGGTTCAATCTTGTCCAACTAAATGGTTCAATTGGTTGTCCTTGGCTGAATTTTGGTACAACACCACACCTCATTCAGCACATGGCAAGACACCATTTGAGGTTTTGTATGGTCACACTCCAAGACACTTTGGCATTTCTGCCGCTTCACATTTTTCTATCACTGACCTGGAAGCCTGGCTTAAAGATAGAGCAGACATGCAAAATTTGATCAAACACAACTTAGAAAGAGCTCAGCATAGAATGAAGATGCAGGCAGATAAACATCGACAAGAAAGGGAGTTTCAAGTTGGCGATTGGGTATTCTTGAAGTTACAGCCATTCACTCAGTTGTCTGTGGCTCAAAGGTCAAATCAAAAACTCAGTTACAAATATTTTGGACCGTATTTGATCCTCCAGCGGGTTGGATCAGTGGCTTATAAACTCCAACTACCAGAATCAAGTCAAATACATCCAGTGATACATGTGTCACACTCAAGAAAGCTCTACCACCACATACTGAGGTAAGCGCTGATGAAACACTCCATTACTTACAGTTTGCTGTGAGAGGACCTTGATGTCGCCTAGAGGGGGGTGAATAGGCGAATCTGCGATTTACAAAAACTAATTCCAACTGTCAGCACCAAAACCGGTATTACCGGTTTGGCAAACCGGTAAAACCGGTTCTACACAGATTGCACCAACAAATGTAATTTGCCCCTCTACGAATTCTAGCACAAACCACAAATGGTGTGAAGCTTCCAGGGATGTTTCCAAGTGTTCCAATGAAGCTCCTGCACACAGCTCAAGCACACCAAAGTAGATCGAAGCGAAAGCACAAGTAATATGCTAGAAAAGACAAATTGAGGAAAGAGCTCAAACCAAGAGACAAGAGATTTTTCACCCGAAGTTCGGATTCACCGCTCGCACCAAGCAGCCACCAAGGCACGGTGAATCCTACTCTCCGTTGAGGAAGCTTATACGACCACCCAAGGTCAAGCTATCTCCTCCTTCCACTAAGTGACCTCTTCCCTTGCGGAGGCGAGGTGAAACCTTCACAAACGATCCCGTGGCTCACCACACACTTCGGTAGCTCACCGGGCAACGCCGAGCCGTCTAGGAGGAAGAACCTCCAAGAGTAACAAATGCTTCAACAGCTGATCGACGAAACCACAAGTGCTCAAGGAATGGATTGCTCTCCAATGCTCACACACAAGTCACTCTCTCAACCCAACTCAAGAATCTCACAAGGATTGCTCAAATCTCACAAAGAGAGGTTGGGGAGAGCTCAGCTGGCTTCAGGGATGTGCAAGGGACGCCAAAGAACCAGCAGCCCCTCAATGAGGAGCTCATGGGTATAAATACCCATTCCACCAAAAACTAGCCGTTTTTCTGTCAGAGAAAACCGGTTTCGCCGGTTACCAAAACCGGTTTCACCGGATTTCAAACAAACTAGCCGTTAGACGCTCAGGCCACATAAACCGGTTTAACCGGTTCCCAAAACCGGTAAAACCTGTTTACCCAGGGAACCCCCACTAAGTTAGAATCTCTCATGGTTAAACTCACAAGGGTTCACTTGAGCACTTTTGGAGATTGTCATTCAACCAATGTTGCATCCCTCTTGATAGTACGGCATACCTATACTCAAGACGTAAGATAAATCATAATTCAACTACTTGAGCTTGTATGTCAATGATCATGCCAATACTTGATCAATCACTTCTTTGAGGGCTTTTCAACATTGTATCTTCAACTGAGCATATCCACCTTGAGCTAGTGACTTAGGATTTTCCATAACTTATATTTGAGTTCACTTTAATCCTTAGGTCACCCTCCTTATCAATCATAACATATATATGCATTGCATTGCTTTTCTTGATGAGACTTGGATATGATACTTCGAACACACCCCGGATACTAGATACTTCACCTTAGCAATTTGCACATGGTCATAAGTCGTCACTTAACCAAAGCTTGCTTAGTCCCTCGCTCTAGTCATCTCGATTTGTTTCTTCATCACTTACCCTTGTATCATCAAGTCGACTTTGCTTTGCCTTTGAATGAACTCCACTTGAAAGAATCTTCAAATGCTTGTTCTTGATTGACAAAGAATATCCCACATAATACAAGCTTCCAATTGAAGACCAATATGTAACACATATGCTCATGTCATTTTTATCATACATACATGAAGTCTTGCACTATCCAATCTTATTGCAATATCCAATCTTATGCAATAATTCTTCTTTTCTCAACTGATCCATGGATCTCTATCTTCATCATAGTGATAGTGTCTCATGCCTTGTCCAAAAATCATCCTTGGCATGAGACCAATAATGATCCAAGCATACTTCTTTGAAACTATCATCCCAATATTTTAATGACTGTCCATCTTAAGCAATTAGAGACCATATATAAATCACAGAACTATGTCTCCATCATGAATACCAATGACATGCCATTTTCAACATTCTAGGAAATCATGGGATCATACTTGCTTGCTTTGATTAATAAACACATATATATCATGAGCATATAAACTGTAAATGAACTATAAGAATGGATCCCTGCTCATGCACTTAAACAAACAAGTTAGTCCTTTAATCGTTTTGTCACTCAATTCACCAAAATCCACTTGAGGACCTAGATGCACTTTCATGCTGCTACTCTTGTTCCTAGGCAGGTGCTGGAATAGAAACTAAACAAGGTCGCCAACAAAGCCATCATGTATGGCAAGATAAAGTGGGGGCAGTTACCACCGTCTTGGACTACTTGGGAGAAACTCAATAGCATTGCTCCTACCAACGAAGTGTGATCTGGCACTTTATCTGCTGCTGTTGTATATCTGTCTTCTGTTGCTGCTGTGTACCTGTCTTCTGCTGCTGGTACTGGTGCAGTTCATCCACAACTCGAGGACGAGTTGTTGCTTAAGGGGGGGAGGATGTCACGTACTCTACTTATGGGCCCAAGACCATGTAATAGTTGGGCCGGAGGCCAATGAAGTAATGGGCCGAGCCCAGTAACTAGGACCATATGTAACCGATGCACTGTGCTGAATTCGACAACAAGAAACAGTAAACCTAAACCTATCTCCTTCCTCCGTCTTCCTCTGGCCAAGTCACCGCCGCTGCCGGCGGTGCAAATTCCGTCCAACGCTCGCCGATGTGCCACCGCCGTAGCTAGGACCATCACACTAAACATGGACGAATTTGGTTTCAAACCAGCAGCAGATCTAGGGATTCTGAGACTAGGTAGAAAAAGTCAAAAAGGTGAAACTTCAGTAGAAAACGTGAAACTTCAGATAAAACACCATGCTGGTTCCTTTCCAAAGAACACAAATCGAGTTTTTTCAGAAACAATGAGGAAGCACCAACTTGCATACTACAGTCGTGACATGGATAAATGGATATGGCATGGCAAGGTTTCGGTGATTTGTTTGGGCGCTACAAACCCAATGGGGACACGGGTACTTTCTCCTTGTGCCGCGCAGCGGAGCACGGTGACGTGGCAACCGGGGGGAGAGGAGGCGACGAGCAGGGGTCGGTAGGGCCCCGGCGGCGCGGGAGACTGCGGAAGTGCCTCCACCGATGGACGACGTCCGCCGCCGCCGGTGTGCACACCACACGCTTGGGAGTGGGAATCTGGCAGAGACAGAAGTGGGATCGGAGAAGCCGTGGTGGCCTGGTGGGAGTTGCTGCGATATGGGCTCAAATTCGCTGGGCTATCACGTTGGGCCAGGCAGGTGCCCCATTTGGGATTGACGTTCCATGATGATGATGGGCTTCACCCGGCCGGTCACAGACTCGCCCTTGGGACTTCTCGCCATGGGCTCGAGCCCGACCAATCGGAGGCACGAAGAAGCAGAGCAGACAGCAGAGAGCCAGGGTTCTAGCTGTACCTGTATCGGAGTCCTTTTTTTCCCCCCTAAAAAAGGCTGTATCGGAGGCAAAAGTTTCCGGGAATCGCTCGCATTGCCAACAAACACATGCGAGCTACTCGGTGTACGCACGCTTAAACAGCCAGGCCAAGAACAGGTTGACACAACGGATGAAATGAGTAGTAGTAACAAGTTCACAACCAATAAATTAAAAGACGTAGCTAGTAGCTATAGCACTCAGCGCCGGACTTGTTATTACCTGCCGCGGCGGCGTCGACGGCGCTGGGGCCAGTGTCCCTGAGGTGCAGTGTGACCCTGGTGCCGTAGCCGGCGTGCCGCGCGTCGGCGTAGAAGTCGTCGAGGGCCAGCTCCATGCACGCCCAGCTCATGTTCCCCAGCCATGTCGTCCGGTCCAGGATCACCCCCGACGTCCACCGCCACCGCCACCGCCACCGCCTGCCCCGCGCCTCGCCCGGCGCCAACGACGACGAGGCAGAGGAGGACGACGAGGAGGGGACGAAACGAGTGACCACTCCGCCCATGAGCCGCTCCAGCTTTCATGGACGCGAGAAGGCGATTATTCCCTTTTGCTCGGTGGCTGCGGCTAGCACGGTAGCACCGTACCAGTGAGGACTGGTAGTTGCACTTGCGCCCTCGTGGCATGTACGGCGCCCGACCGCCTGCCTTTTTACGTGCAGCGGCATGGTAGGATTCATTTTTCCATTTTCTGGCAAGAGAGTATACGCGCTTGTCTTGTCAGGCGATGACTTTGCGGTGCGCATCGCGTGCGCCATACACCACCACCAGGGTCACGGTCACGTCGCGCGCCGAGACAGCGTGAGCACATTGCGGCGAAATCCTACAGCGCCAACCATTGCATACTGCAGCACCGCCCAATGGTCTACGCATCTACAGACGACGACGGAGCGATGCATGGGTTGACCTCCGATCGTCCGTTCAGCGACGCGCGCTGCAATAATCCCCAGGCAATTCCGTGTCGGCAGGGCGCGGCGTGGCCGGCCCGCCCGGCGAGAAAACTTCAAGCCGGCCGTGGCTGTGGCGACGGGGGAGCCGCGTGTTGCAGCCCGATCATTCATCGATGAATCGATCGGTAGGCAGCGTGGGCGTGTAGAATCAGTCGCTGCGGTACGGTCAAACCGTCAAAGTCGTCGAGCCAGCCCTTCGTCGTCCGGTGGTAGCTAGATTTGAAAACCCGGCACCGGTGGTCCCTTGACCTGCGATGGAACCACACACTGCTGGGAGATCGATCACCGGTTCACCATCCGTCGTCGGTTGCTTCTATGTCTGCACTGAAACGATCAAAGCTTGGAATTGTCTCGACAGCGCTGCTAGAGATCATCTTGTACGTGCCAAGTTAAAACGGTGAGAATCGGTGGAGATAAATCAGTTACACAAGCCACAACGAATTCGACAGCAACGTCCATCGTTTACCTGGCCGGGGTTAGAGTATTTTTTTTCTGGTGAATATACTGGTGATTTTCTCTGAAGAATGTGGAATTTGTGGAGGTCGCAATTCGCCGACGACGGCCTTCGCCATTTGATGCATGCCGTTGACGTAGCCTGAAGCCTTGCACAAAATGAAACTAAGACAAGCTATCTAGATGTGCAACTAAGATTTTCTTCTAGTGTTTGCACCCACCCAAAGAGTTTTGCAACCTAGAGCCAATCCTATCAAGATACTACTCTAGAAATGTAAAGGCACACAAATTGCAAGTATGAAATGCGAAATCTTAAAGGGCTAGAGGGATGCAAACTTGACACGAAGATTTATCCCGTGGTTCGGCTTACGCCTACTCCACGTTGGAGTTCCACAAAGGATGTGCTCCCGGTCGCCAAGTCTTCTTCCCGGTCAAGGCCTTGAGCTCGCCACAAAGGCTCCCCAAGAGAGATGATGAGCAAGTCACCAAGACCTTACTCTCATCAACCTACTCTCCCGGAGATCTTGACGCCGCCTCCACTGCGGAGTTTCTCCACCAAGGAAGGGGTCTCCTCTTCCCCCGAACAAAGTCGTCGTCGCCTCTCCACACCAAGCCTGAGGGTCGAAAACTTGCCGGCGAGTCTCCAAGACTCCAAGGGGCCGGCACACCGAGATTATAAGAGGTGGCTCACTCTAGAACCAAGCACAAGGCTCAAACACCTTGCAACTCACTCACTAGGGCTATCCTAGCTCTCTCACTCACTATAGATGATCTATGTAGCACAAATGGTGGCTTGGATGTCATGTAGGTGTAGATGAACTTCTCTGGACTCCAGCAACTCCAAAATGGCCGAATAGGGGTGGTATTTATAGCCCAAAGGGTTGAACTAGCCGTTGCCCAAAAGCTGCACAGAATTCGTGAACGTCGTATATTCCGTCGTGTAGCAAACCCCCATCGGTGGATCATACGCCGTGTGCTTTTTCCAACGGTCGGATTCTTTTTCCAACGGCTCTCCGCACACGCCGTATAATTCCATACTTGTACGCCGATGGCCGGCGGATCATACGCCGTGTAGGGTATTGCTGACCCTACTTGAACTTGCCCATGCCTTGAACGCCGTATCATCCGCCCTTCATGCGCACAGTAACACCGGATCATACGCCGATGCACTTCATCTGGATTCTTCGAGCGCCGTATGCTTCTAACTTGTATGCCGTGCATCGCCGTATCATACGTCGTGTAGATTCTTCTTGCTTTACTTGATCAGACTCTACACGTCGTATGCTTCTAGTTTGTATGCCGTGCATCGGCGTTTAATACGCTGTGTACAAATTCTGCGGGTTTATCCAATTCACTCAACTCATGCCCTTTCCATGATTTCACATTCAATCTCTAGGTTTTGGCTATGCTTTGGAATCATTCTTGGGACGTAATTTCTTATGTAAATCACTTAACAAACTTATTAATCCCAATGACTATGTTGTCATTCAATCACCAAAATCACAATCGTTACATATTGCCTTGCTCGTATTTTATGATATGAGATCATTACAAATCTCATGTACAGAACTACTCTGAGAAAGAGTGTGTAATGAAATTTTTAGATGGAAGGGTATTAATTTATTCCAATTCAAAACTTAGCCGTGTCAAACCAGTTTGCTTCCCCCGCACGATCGACGATGGAACATGGGAACCACGTGACATCGCCCAAGCAATGACTGAGTGACGCCGGCCTAAATCCTTCCGAAGTGACAGCGTCAGTACATTTGTTAACGAAGTCGCACCCCCTATATCCTAATTCCTAGATTCCAGATCGCATCATCACGGCAACGTACAATCGAGCAACACTTCAGCACTTAATTAGGCAAAGAATCACATGGTCTTGCAGCCCACTTGACTGCAACCTCGTTGTGTTCGATCACCAGGTCAACTGCAACCTAGCCACTTGACTAAAGTCTAATACGTGCACAGCTAACTGTGAGTGTAGGCGTCCTCGTTGTGAATCTTGAGGCCGGATATTTTTTTTTCCATAATCTAAATATAAGCTAGCTAGTTAGCACGAGCTATGTAAAGGCATTAAACCAAAGGGTAAAAGGCCGTGCATCCAAGCTCTCCGTCACTAGCTGGCCGGATCGAGGTAGCTGCACCCTGCAGGATGATAGCCGGCAGAAATGGCGCCGTCGTCGTCCCGGTGCTCGTGCTTCTGTCCTCTTGGCTCGTCTACGTGCTCCTCTACGTGAGCCATGAGTCCAAGCTTGGGGAGGCTCAGAGGTCGAGCACGCCTTCGAGCGCAGTGCAGGTCGGGGCGCTGCTCGACCTCGGGACGGCCGGCGGGAAGGCGACCATGGCGTCCATCTCGCTCGCGCTCGAGGACTTCTACGCCTCGCAGCCGGGATCCACCACCACGGTGGCGCTGCACGTCGCGGACTGCAAGGGCGACGAGATCACCGCGACTTCAGCTGGTATTTGGATTTCACACGAAATTTCTTCTCCTTCCGCTCTGTCGATTAGTCTAAGATATTTTATTCAAAAATAATCTTCGCATGCAAATACAAACACCTCTTTATATACTTCCTCCATTCCAAAATAAATGCCGTTTTGTCTTAGATACATGTCCGATTTAGAGTGTTGAATTAAATTTGAATTGAGATGAGAGTCCATCATATATAATCATTCTGTCCAAGTTAGAGTAGTCATGCTTGTTAGAGGATGGGTCAAGGCTAATTCCCATCTATAACAAAGGTTTACTGGTCCCAATAGATGTAAGGACCTTTGAAACACATCATGGACCCAGTTTGAGATCTGAACGGACTCCCAAAATCTATTGCAGTTCGCAAATTACTTACCACCAGTGTATATGTATACTAAAATATTATTTCTTTGACAAATTTATGACTTTTATTTCACTAGTTTGTATAGTTTGTTCTTGATATACAAACATTTTGCATTGTTCCTCTTCTATGAAGTTTAATTTGTTCCACCAAAACAAACCAATATAATATTTTTTGAGACCACCAGTATAATATGTTCCAGTAAAATAAGCAAGCCAAAGAAATGGTCTAATAACCATATTAACCAAATGTTCAAAAATGAAGCCCCACTAAAACAATATACATTAACAATTAGTTTAGAATAGAAGATTAAAAAACAAGGAGGGGGTGGCAGGGACTCTCCTAGCTAGTATAGCAACTAGTCGGGCTCCTATTCGCTTATGAACCAAACACACCATATAGTTGATCACCTAGAAATTCTATCTATCGAACATCGCCCTATCGTAGCTTCATTATGGGACAACATTAGGATATATCATATATGTGAAATGAGATGCTAGAGTTGGAGGACAAGGTGACACCAGGTTATTTGGTTCCAAATGTAACCTTCTCTTAAATTGAACATCCATTTTTTTTAATCCATTATTAGAGTCGTTCGGAATTAATGCAACAAACTGAGATCCAATATGAATAAACCTTGTTGATATTTCTTTAATCTCCATGGATTCAAATATACTCCCATTGTTAAAAAAATGATTGGGATATTTTGAAAAGTGAAAGTTAAATTTTGCAAAGTTTGACCAACAATTAGTCAAACTATATGCAAGTTTAAGACTTAAAACTTGCATCCATATATTTATGTCCATAATCTCTTTAAGGTGATATTGATTTTCTATAATCCGAAGACATAACCTAATAGAAATTAATAGTCAATTTATTTCATTTGACTTTCCCCAGATCAAAATATCCCCATCATTTCTGAACAGAGGAAGTACTACTTTAACAATCTATATATACCATTTTGGTGGTTATAATACATAATTGAATGTACTCATTGAGTATTGATTTTGATTCAGTATTAGTAACAAAATGGTAAGTGTATGTTAATTGTGGTTTACAAATTTACACACCAAATGTTGAAAAATCATAAGCAAACTGTTGATACAAGGTTTAGAATATGTTTGAATCAACTTTATTTTTTAAAAAAATGTACTAGATACAAAATACACAACATCATAAAATATGTGCAATTTGAATCGATAAAAGGGTTAGAAAGAAAAACCACAAATGGGTTGTTGTATTATGAGTTCCTATGGGCTTCACATTAATTAGTAGTTTGCTACTTGGGCTTTGTGACTTAAGGCCTACTCCCTCAAAGTGTAATTCTAGCTATGCACCTGTGCAAGTGGCAACCACTTGTCCGAGGATGGAGGGAATAGTTCGCAAGGTTGTCATATTTCACCTAGGTGGAATTTAACCACCCTTTGCCTGTCCACCACCCATGAATGCCTTGAAGACTTGAGAGAAATACAGTACAAATGAAAGTTGTGAATTAAGATGTAGTGAAAGAACATATGGGTCAGGAAACTAGGTAAGGTGTTCTCGAGAAAACGGAACTAGAGAAGAGTTGGGATCAAGGTTCTTCACTCTCCACTTATGTTAGTTTAACAAGACAGGTCACGAACAATCTCCCATGAGGCGGAGAAGGGAAAACTCTCATTGGTAAAAAAAAAATACAACCCCTTGGCCACAAATTGAGAATTGGCAGTAGAAGGACCAAATTGTACAAGGAATAAGCTCATCTGAAATCTAAATTGCTTGCAGCTCGCCTGGCCACCAGCATATAGCATCGTTTGATGTGATTACTTAAGCATGCTCAAATAACATCCTCCGTGGATTCAAATATACTCCCATTGTTAAAAAAATGATTGGGATATTTTGATAAGTGAAAATCAAATTTTGCAAAGTTTGACCAACAATTAGTCAAACTATATGCAAGTTTAGGACTTAAAACTTGCATCCATATATATGTCCATAATCCCTTTAAGATGATATTGATTTTCTAAAAACTGAAGACATAATCTAATAGAAATTAAGAGTCAAAATTTATTTCATTTGACTTTCCCCAGATCAAAATAACCCATCATTTCTGAACGGGGAAGTGCTACTTTAACAATCTGTGTATACCATTTCGGTGGTTATAATACATAATTGAATGTACTCATTGAGTATTGATTTTGATTCAAAATTAGTAACAAAATGGTAAGTGTAATGTTAATGGTGGTTTACAAATTTACACACCAAATGTTGAAAAATCATAAGCAAATTGTTGATACGAGTTTTAGAATATGTTTGAATCAAGTTTTTTTTAAAAAAATGTACTGCATAAAAAATTCACAACATCATAAATATGTGCAATTTGAATCGATAAAAGGGTTAGAAAGAAAAACCACAAATGGGTTGTTCTATTATAAAGGTTGACTTGGGCTTTGTGACTTAAGGCCTACTCCATCAAAGTGCAATTCTGGCTATGCACCTGTGCAAGTGTCAACCATTTGTCCAAGGATGGAGGGAATAGTTCGCAAAGGTTGTCATATTTCACCTAGATGGAATTTAACCACCCTTTGCCCGTCCGCCACCCATGAATGCCTTGAAGACTCGAGAATTATACAGTGCAAATGAAAGTTGTGAATTAAGATGTAGTGAAAGAACATATGGGTCAGGAGACTAGGTAAGGTGTTCTCGAGAAAACGGAACTAGATAGAGAAGAGTTGGGATCGAGGTCCTTCACTCTCCACTTATGTTAGTTTAACAAGACAGGTCACGAACAATCTCCCATGAGGCGGAGAAGGGAAAACTCTCATTGGTAAAAAAAAAATACAACCCCTTGGCCACAAATTGAGAATTGGCAGTAGAAGGACCAAATTGTACAAGGAATAAGCTCATCTGAAATCTAAATTGCTTGCAGCTCTCCTGGCCAGCAGCATATAGCATTGTTTGATGTGGTTACTTAAGCATGCTTAAATAACATCCTCCTCCCACGTTTGTTTCATGTTGCAGAAATAAACCTGCTGAAGGACTCCAAGGTGCAAGCAATCATTGGCCCAAAGACATCAACACAGGCGAGGTTCATAATTGGCATCGGCAATAAGACAGATGTCCCCATCTTGTCATATTCGGCTACTAGCCCTTACTTGTCAGCTAAGCAGTCCAAGTACTTCATTCGCACTGCCCTGGATGATGCCTCCCAGGTCCCAGCAATTGCTTCTATGGTCCAACTCTTCAACTGGCGCCAAGTGGTACCAATATACGAGGACTCTGACTTCGGTAGAGGCATTGTACCATTCCTTGTGGATGCTCTCCAAGATGTCGATGCGCGCATCCCATACCGAAGCGTCATACCTTCAGTTCCTACTGACGATCAGATAAAGGTGGAGCTTATGAAGCTCAAGACGATGCAGACTCGAGTCTTTGTTGTGCACATGTCATCTGATATCGCTGCACGCCTATTTGTTCTTGCCCATGATGCTGAGATGCTTGCTGATGGTTATGCCTGGATTGTGACTGATAGTGTGGGAAACATGTTTAGCTCCTTTGATCGCAGCATGATCATGTCAATGCAGGGAGTTATTGGCGTCAGGCCTTATGTGCCACCATCGGACAAGCTTATAAACTTCCCTCCACGATTTGTTTCACGGTACCGACAACAGAACCCTGGTGCACCTGATCCAGCAAATCCAAACGTGTTCCATTTGTGGGCTTATGACACTGCATGGGCAATCGCGACCGCCCTAAGGAAGGTTGGCCCCCTTACACTGGGTTTTCAAATGCCATCACCGCAGAGCAGCAACAGCTCAAATGATCTGAGTATGTTGGGTGTATCACAAGATGGACCAGAGCTTATTGATGCCATCCGAACCACTAAGTTTCAGGGCATATCAGGTGAATTTGTTCTTGTCGACGGTCAGCTGCAGGCATCAGCATTTGAGATATTTAATGTGATTGGCAATTCATATCAAACTGTTGGCTTCTGGACACCAAAGTTTGGCCTAAGTAAGAAACTCATTGTATCTTCTGGTCCAAGTGGCACTGTTGGATTGAATACAGTGATTTGGCCTGGTGGTTCAGCGCAACCTCCCAGAGGTTGGGAGTGGCCGGTGTCTGGAAAGAAGTTGAAGATTGCTGTGCCGGTAAGGCCTGTTGTCAACCCATTTGTTAATGTTGAGAAAAATGTGGCTACTGGAAAGTTTGACGTGACTGGATATTGCATAGATATCTTTGAAGCTGTCATGCGAGCCATGCCATATGCTGTCCCATATGAGTATGTGCCTGTTGCGGACCCTAACATAGGCACCAACTTGACCATGTCATACACTGAGATATGTTATCAGGTTTCCCAGAAGGTAAAGACATTCTGACTATCACTAGTGGAATTTGTAAGATTTTATTCTGATTTTTTTCCCTAGGATCAAAACTTCTCTAAAATCATGGTATTTATATTCTTGGCAATAAGAGTTCACACCTGAATTATATGTGTAGCCCTTTTCTTTTCATCACATCAAGAAAAAACTCCTGCTGTAACATATTTTGTTATATCAGATATAAATAAATTGCTTTTTTATGAGGAAAATTTATTACTTTCCAAGATTTTACATCGAGATGGTATAGGCCCCAGAAAGAAATCTCCACGCTACACATATTGCGCCCTAATAGTGTTATTCCGAGAGCCCTTTTACGGTGCTCCATACTACCAACGAGTGGTATATAGTATAGACCCCCATAAGTAAGGGGTAGTTTAGTAATTTCACTTAGATGAAAATGAAATTAGAGATTGAAAATGCAAAAATATATATCAATGATCAAAGTGATTTTTTAAAATCAATTACGCCATTAATTTTTTTTCAAAATACCCATATACTACTATACTACCCATTGTATACTACTATACTACAGTTAAAGTTTCCAGTAGTATATAATTAATTTGAACCGTACGATCTTTTCATACTAGTCCTTCTTAGACACTAGTATAGAGTAGTATGGAGTACCCTAAAAGAGCTCAAACTCCATTCAATGTATTCTTTCATGTTAAACCATAGACGATAATGCCTATACTTTAGGCATAACATGGTAACTTAGCTAAGAGGAGGGGGAGAATGCGGAGAAGGGAGAAATACCATTTTCTTGACTCAATGGGCTGGGTGTGCATTCAGGAGCTGAGATTCAAGAACTCAGCTGTTGATTATCCTGCTAGTTATTGGTAATTAGGGTTCCCTTTTGTTCTGTCCCTAATATTTTTACTCAGACAAGTGTCTAATTCAATTTTTCATTTTTGGAACAGAAATATGATGCAATGGTTGGGGACACCACAATAATCCTGAATCGCTCCATGTTAGTTGACTTTACTTTACCTTACACTGAATCGGGGGTGCAGATGGCTGTACCCATGAGGGAGAACTGGAGCAAGAGCTTGTGGGTTTTTCTGAAACCTATCGAACCAATCCTGTGGGCAGCCTTCTTGGCTGTTTTTGTATTCACAGGTTTGGCCATATGGTTTGTTGAGCACGAGGAAAACAGAGATTTTGGTGGGGGCTCTGGGAAGTGGAAGCAATTTGTCAACATTGCTTATTTCAGCTTTCAGGCACTTCTTGCTGTTCCAAAGGGTGAGCGAAATAGTACTATCAAAAACATCTACTTATTTCGTTTGTATGGGTATCGATTTATACAATTTATGTTTTTTTCAGTGTTAGACATGGATGACAAAGTTTATTTTACATTTTTGCCTCAAAAAAATTTAGTTTACCGAAAATTTGGCAACTTTGCAGTGCGTTCACTTGGTTTATTGCAAAATTATTTTATAAGATTAACGTTCTCCTTCCCTGGGCTTTTGTATTTCATTTTACTGCCGAAAACTGTACAGAACTTAGGCAAACAATTTGATGAAAATCTAGAATAGGCCATTCTGCTTGCCAACGAAACACAGACCCTTAAGATTTTGTCTTGATAATTTGGTGGCATATATTTTCTGCAGACCCAAAACTGACGAAATGGCTATCGAAATTTGCACTCATAAACTTTGTGTTGCTGGTTTGGTTGTTGGAGAAACTCTATAGTGCAAGTTTGACCTCCATGATGACAGTGCGACAACTCCAACCAACGGTTGTTGACTTGAATCAGCTTATTAGTAATGGGGATTATATTGGTTACCAAAGTGGGTCTTTTGTAAAAGATCTCCTGAAGAGCCTTGGTGTGAACGAGCGCAAAATTAGAAGTTACCGAATCGATCAGTATGCTGAGGCACTGATGAAAGGGAGTTGGAATGGTGGTGTTGCAGCAATAGTTGATGAGATACCGTACCTCAAGTTGTTTATGTCCAATCACTGTAGGAACCACAGTATCATCGGTCGTGTCTACAAGACTGGAGGATTTGGTTTTGTAAGTAAATAATTTCATGTCCATCCATTCCATATGTTTGCGGTGTGGTTTCAAGTCGCTTTAGGCTAGGTGCTTATACGGTTATACCTCGTCGCTGATGCTGTTCAGCAAGCAGTTCTGGTTTCCTTTACATCATGCCTACAGGTTTCAGATTTTAAGCATATGTCTAATTTATGTGGTTTTGAGTACTGTCAGGTCTTCCCCAAGGGCTCTCCACTTGTTGCTGATGTGTCCCGGGCTATACTTAAAGTGACAGAAGGGGACGAGATTGTGGGTATTGAGAAGGAGTGGCTGGGACAGGATGAGGTGGACTGCAACAGCCTAATAAAAGCGATTGAGATGGGCTCTGTTATTACCTGGAGCAGTTTAAAAGGAGTGTTCTTTATAACCATGGCTCTGTGGGGTATTGCGGGAATCATCTACACAGTATTGTGGTTCCGGCAAAGTCAAGAAGAAGAGCAAGTCCAGGAAGCCGTTGCTGTTGAGCAAGATAGAGGACAAGTCCAGGAAGCCGTCGCTATTGAGCAAGCTAGAGGGCAAGACCAGGAAGCTGTCGCTGAACTTGCTATTGAGCACGCCAATGGCAACGCCCAGAATGATACGCCAACCTGGCGTATTGGCAGAGATGGCCATCTAGTAATTCACTTGCGTGGTAATCCACCGCCACCACAGCTTGAAGGACGACCTCAACCACATGTAGCAGGAGCATTGCGAGCGCAGGGAGCAAGAACAGGGGATAATGATGCAGAGACACCACTAGTCCGTGCTGATTCCCTCAATCAAGAAAACTAGTGAGCAAAGAAATTAGAGCTGCAAATTGCACTTGTTTTTGCTGGACAATGAAATGAAAATGAGCATACTTTTCTTGGTAAATTGCAAAATTGTTTCTCTCTCTCTTTTGCAAAGTGTTACTATTTGTTACTTTGTTTTCATTTTTTATGCTAGTCGATTCATTCAATTTGCCTAGCTTGCACATCTAACTTTCTGCAATAATTTCTAATAACTGTTGTGGTAACTTTCCCTTTTGAGAATACGGATGTCTCGGAAACCGATTCTTAATACCAAAAAGATAGTATTCTTTTTAAAAAAAACCAAAATGTAAACAGAAACATAACCTCAAAATGTAAACGAATTGCAATTTGCAAGTTTTATGAAATCCCAGTACCGAAATCCCAATTAATAGATTGCAATTTGGGAGAAGAAAATCACCTCAAACAGTCAAACTCAAATACTCAATGGCTCAGGATATCAGGGAAAGCCAGACAGTGACAGATCCCAGGCCGACAGAGGGAGGCCGCCGGCGGCGCCGGCGCGGACGCCTGCCTGGCGGCTTGCTTTCGGGCGGCCGGGCGGCGGCGCCTCCGCGATTGCCTAATTTGGCAGGGACGCGGCCTGCAGGGCGCAGCCGCAGGGGATAGCAGGAGCTAGGAGCCCAGGAGTAGAGGAGCGATCAGATGCGGGACGCCAGCAACCTGACGAGGGGACAAGGCACAGGGGCAGCCGGTCAGGGGCGAGCGACCAGGCGGCGGGGGCTCATGTCTAGCTTAAGATTTTTAAGCAAACTATCTATAAACCCTACTTACAATAGAAAAGGCCCAATCGATAGGAGGTGCTGAGATTATTTTTTCCGTTCCGTTTCGACGCTGCGTGATGTAACGACGCGCTAGAAGTTTTCGTTTACGTGCGCGCGCTGCGTGAAGTAAGCACGCGCTAGACTTTTTCTTTAACGGGTCGGTACGAGCGCGCCCAAAAAAATTTTCTTGCTATTAATTTTTTACTGGGTACGTGGTTCTAAGTGGGAAATTAACGGGTGGGTACCAACTCACAAATTGAAGTTTCAAGTTGCAAAATTACTGATATAACTTCAGAAATATAGCTTTCAATTACACATTGTTCATAAGACAATCCACTACTATAGTATGAACTATATAAACAGTCAAGAATTAAGGTAGCTTTTGCTTTGGCACGTGATATTCCAGAAGAACTTGTGACGCAGTGTTGTAGCCGAAACCTGTCAAGAATGAAACTATAATTAAACTTTGTTTTAAATAATTTGAACATATGAAACCAAGAAATGTTGAACATTTCCACAGCTGAATAATATTACAGTAATGTTGAACTTTGAACGTATTAAAGTTAAAATAATGTTAAACATTTGCATTAATGATCATTATAGTAATGTTGAACATTGATCCTAGTAAAGGTAAAATCTACAAAAACATTTTTTGAATATAGTTTAGTTCAACCAGAAACACTTGAAGTACATGATTGATGACTAACTGAATCCCCATAATTAAAGTTAAATGTTGCAAATGCTTAAAACTAAATGCTGCTATTGCTGAAAGCTAAATGTTGAGTAAAGGAATAAATAATGTTACAAACCTGTAGATAAGCAAGGAATCCACATGAGCACAACTATATCAACATTTCAATAAAACTTACAGAGAACTTGTTGTACTTGTATGATAACAATTTAAATAGAAATTTCTGACGCAAAGGTAACAAATCAGCCTATTCAGGAGAAAAAAAATTATGTTAGATATTTTGTTGACATTCAGGTAACTAATGAACTAATATTCGAATGGAAGCATATTTCTTCAGGACTTGAAGTATGAAATCGTACATTTGAAATTTTTTGCACTGATTTGCCATTGTATGTTTGCATGAAGCTAAGTGCAAAGATACCAAAGTCATATCTGTGAAATGTAATATAAATGTCAGTAAAAAAAAGAGTCATATCAAACTGTAAATTCAAAGATAGGTTTAAAAAAACCTGAATTTCTACTTTGGAACCAGTAGAAATGATGTCCCAAACTCACGAATGTTGAAACGATTGCAACGCGGATATGCAAGCATGAAAAGGCACTTGAAGTTGTATATCACTGCATTGATTGTTTGCTGATAGTCTTGCAATCCTGAATCTGAGTTCATGACATCAAATCTCTTCTCGATGAAATTAGCAACCACAACAAACCATTGATGGTTATGAACACATGGAATGAAAACCTACAGAAACAAAAAATTTAAACATTCATTTCAGATTATATAGTCTTCCATATATTGGTACTAATGAGATAAGGAAATATCAACTATCTTACATGATCAATATATTCAAGTCTGACACCAAGAGCATACTGAGTAAAGGACTGTTTGAGATCATTGTGAAAAAGACAACCAGACATTAACTGATCCTGGAAAAATAAGATGAATGATGATCAAATAAAATATACAGTGACAGCAAGATTCTGAGTGGACAAAAATTGAAATGAATAAAAGTTAAAAATCCATACTGCAAGGTTGTTGCTCATAAAGAAGTAAGTAATCTCTCCAGGATGCCTTTGCCTAAGCTTCAATCTATCTTCTTGATCAGAGTTGAACATTTTACAAAATGCAGACATTGCAAATGGACTGAACCAACAACCAGATCGCATTGAAAGGGCTAACGTTCTTGTATCAATCCAGACATTATCAACTTGAAATATATGTTTGCTGAAATAAAACAAAATGCAATATAGTTTCCATGGAGATACAAAACAGTAACAAGAACATATCAGATAACTAGGGAAACAAACAGTAGTGTTTCAGTACCTTGGCAAATGACTAGAGATATCAGATGTGAATTTATCATAAAAGATCTTCTCAGCCTGCGTTGCAGAAATAACTTGAGTTTTTGGAAAACCAGGTGATGGACTGTTTGTAAAATTTGTTAACAAAGACTCATGTTCAATCATTTCACTACATCTCACAAATCTTGTTCTCATATCAGTTCTGACATGTAATGGATATTGAGACTTAGCTTGAATAGTATGACTTGGAAGAATAGTAGCACCAACAGATAAAGGATGGCTATCATGGTTAGCAGCATCAAGTGATGGTGATTTGCAACTGGCAGTAATTAGATCAAAAGATGCGGTAGGGTCAAGCAAAGGACTTCCATCAAAAGCAGGTCGATATGTGTTATTTGGAAGAATGTGGTCCAGACGTTCATTGAGAGACAGTCCATAGGCATCAACATTATCTGTGGGCCTTTGAGAAAAGTTCATGGAAGATTTTGATTCAAAAGAT
>CM014271.1:28359793-28372893 GCA_004135705.1 Alloteropsis semialata
CGAGGTATGCCATTTTATAAGTTGCTACGTAAAACTGATCGTTTTGAGTGGTCGGCAGAAGCAGAAGAGGCGTTCCAGGCGTTCAAACAGTACCTACGGAAAATGCCCGTGCTGGTCCCGCCAAAGCCACAAGAAGAGATGTTGTTGTACGTAGCAGCGACACCAACTGTTGTCAGCACTGTTTTGGTGGTCGAAAGACCAACAGAAAAGTCTACAACACAACATCCCGTTTACTTCGTAAGCGAGGTGTTACACGATGCCAAGACAAGGTACCCTCAGATTCAGAAATTATTATATGCTGTATTAAGGACTTCCAGGAAGCTCAAGCATTATTTCCTGAGCCACAAGATCAAGGTTGTGTCGACTTACCCCCTAGGCAACATTTTACATAATCGAGATGCCGTGGGTAGGATCGCACAATGGTCTGTGGAGCTGGGGGCTTACGACGTTGAATTCGTACCCAGAACTGCCATCAAATCGCAGGCTCTGGCAGATTTCATCGCAGAATGGACTAACCCCGAACCTGAAGAAGCTGCCCAAAATCCCGAACACTGGACAATGTTCTATGACGGAGCATTTTGCAGAGCAGGCGCGGGGCTGGGGTGGTCCTGATTTCACCACACAATGACGTCATTAGGTATGCTTTGCAAATCAATTTTGTTGATCCAACTCCTACTAACAATGTTGCCGAGTATGAGGGACTGTTGACAGGTCTCCGCATAGCTGCATCTCTTGGTGTCAGAAGGCTGCTCGTGAAAGGGGATTCCGAGTTAGCTGCAAAGCAAGTCATGAAAGAGTACAGTGCGCGGAACGAGGTCATGGCCAAATACTTGGAAGCATATAGGCGGATGGAGAGCAAATTTGATGGGCTTGAAGTACAGCACGTGAAGAGGGAATTCAATGGCGACGCAGATAAGCTAGCAAAGGCAGCTGCAGAGCGCACATAGCTCCCAGGTAACGTGTTACTTGAAGTTCTTACTAAACCATCTGTGTCGGTTTCATTACCGAACCTAAAAACTGAACCCGCCAAAGGATCAGTTTCTACAACCAACGAATCCGTCAAGGAGTCTATGTTGGTCGGTACGGCCCGAGCTGCCGCTCTAGTTGGAAATGAGGAGAATTGGATGGATCCAATCCGGGCGTACCTCACAAACCAAGCTATTCCGGACGATGATGCTACATTGGAGAAAATCCATCGTAAAGCCAAGAACTATCAATTGGTTGACGGGCGATTATACAAGCTAACCCGCAATGGAATGCTCCTCAAATGCATCACACGGACCGAGGGCATTAGTTTGCTCCATGATATCCACGGAGGAATCTGTGGATCACATGCTTCTCCCCGATATCTAACAGGGAAAGCATTCCGACAGAGCTTCTACTGGCCTACAGCTCTTCAAGACGCAAACGATTTAGTGAAAAAGTGTGAAGCGTGTCAATTCTTCGCACGGAAACAAACTAAACCTGCGCAAGCTTTAAACACTATACCCTTGTCATGGCCCTTCGCCACTTGGGGTATAGATATCCTCGGGCCCTTTCCAAGGGCTGTCGGGGGATACAGATTTCTGTTCGTTGGCATTGACACATTTACAAAATGGGTTGAAGCCGAACCTGTTCAGAAAATTACTAAAGAGGCCGCTGTCAAATTCCTACGGAGTATTGTCGTACGATTCGGTGTCCCGAACAGGATAATCTCCGATAATGGAACACAGTTTAAAAGTAAAAAGTTTTATGATTTTTGCTACGACCACGGGATCAAGCATGATCGGTCATCGGTAAACCACCCGAAGACAAACGGGCAAGTAGAACGTGCCAATGGCATCGTGCTCCAGGGCATCAAGAAGAGGATTTTTAACAGATTGCAAGCTTACGACAAGCGCTGGATTCATGAAGTCCCGACAGTACTCTGGTCAATGAGGACCACTATGAATCGGGCAACAGGCGAAACACCTTTCTTCTTGGTGTATGGAGCAGAGGCGATTCTACCATCTGACATCCGACTACAAGCCCCTCGCGTGGCAATGTTTTCAGAAACTGAAGAGCCTGATAGACGCACTGATGAGCTAATCCTCCTGGAGGAGGCTCGCGACGCGGCTGCTTTTAGAGTGGCCCAATATCAGCAAAAATTGCGACAGTACTACGATGCTAATGTTCGACAACGAAGCCTATGCATTGGAGACATGGTGCTCAAATTGGATCAACGCACCAAGGACAAAAATAAATTGTCCTCTCCATGGCAAGGACCGTACATTGTCGTAGATATCGCCCGACCAGGAGCCTACAGGATCGCAGAGATAGATGGGGACGTACTGCCAAACACGTGGAATATGGATCAACTACGCAGATTCTACGCCTAAACAATGAAGATCGTGCACAGTTCTAGACCAACCATCGGATTTGGCAGGTGTGAACCGTCATCTGCATCGCCTACAGCGCCAACAACAAAAAAAAAGAAGATAAGTTCTATATACTCTACTCACCCTCGCTTTTATGCTCGGGGGCTGGGTTTTCTATTTTCTGTTCAGTTTCTACTCTTTGTTATCATATTACATACACTAACAAAGAGCCGGGGACTACCATACTGAAAATTTTCTTTTCAGACCTATTCTATGCGTCCCGAGCTCTATGCTCGGGGGCTCCCCATTTGATCGGGAAGTTTCTTGCAGTTTGTACTTCTAGACTCTTTTTCAGCATGCCAGCATGACTGTAAAAGAGCCCGGGGGCTACTACGGTACTACTACCATGCAAGAAACGGACTTTTTAATTCAAGAAAGCTAGGCAGACGCTAAAATTACCGAACACCATGACTACAAGGAATTACACAGTTCAGAAGGCCGCCCGTGTCTCAGCAACTAAACAATTCCAGAATAGCTTATGGTAACGGGACTTTTTGGCTATGACAAAGCTCTCAGTTAAAAAGATCCATAAAAATACCGATCAAGCTCTAAGATTTACGCACAAAACATGCAAGCATATGTTTAGCAAAATATAACCGCATTCTCAACTGCATAAGTTTTGCCCTATTACAGGATTTCTGCACAATGTTCAGGGTGATTCCTCCGAATCACTCAGGTGAAGACCAAGTTTCTTGACAAAAGGTTCCACCACTGGGGTAAGACTATCAAACAGTACATCAGCATCTGACGCCGAACACTTGAAGCCCTTGGAGAGCAAGGAAACATCCAGATCGGGGAGGTGACTTTTCAAAGCCACGATGGTGTGAGTTGCAGCAACGCAGGCACCTTCCATCAGCCTGGATTCCAAGGTTGAGCTATGCATCTTTAATGCTTCAAAGCAGGCGGTCAGATCAGCCAGTTTTCCTTCAAGGTCCGAGTTTTTCTTCTCGAGCAACTCAATGCTCTTGGAGTCAGCTACAGGATCAAAGGCAGCGCATGAACAAAAGTTCAAAGATAAAGACTCAATAAGCGAAGCATGAGGTTTAAAGCCTGTACCTTCTTTCTCGGACTGGAGAACAGTCACCTGGGCTCCCAGTCTGGTCACAGACGCTTCAGCAGCAGAGGCACGAGCCTCTAGCGAACGCCATTGCTCCGAAAGCGCGCTCATGATCGGGTCCAGGGGCATCGGGATGGGTCTCATAATCTCCGCAGTCCTCTCTGAGCTGTCAGGTTGTGCTCTTGGGTCTGGCTCGGAAGTTTTCTCTCTGGCAGATGGCCTGACAGGAGGAGAAGCTGTGGGATCGGGGTGCCTGAATTCCCGAACAATCAAATACAGTGAAAACAATATCTACAAAGAATGTTCATACATAATTAAAAATTGTCAAAGTTCTTACTCGGCCGTCAGGAGGTTTATTTTGAACCTTTTGGCACCAAGAGTAGGCTTTGGTAACTGTCTGGTCGGACGAATTTCCTGTCAAGAAATCTCCCGATCATGTTTAGCTTTGGTTATTCGATCAAAGGCTGCGAATAAACGCCCGAATACGATCATGCTTGGTACCTGGGCAACAGGACGAGGCTGATTACGACTGGGCGGCAGATTGGCTGACCCAGGCGATCCAGAGACTTCCGAATCCGGAACTATCCCCTCCACACTGCGAGAGCGTTTCCGAGTTCGGGGGATAGTCGCCTGGGGGCTGCTCGGGACCTCCTTTTCCAAACCAGGTGATAGTTCGGGTGGTTCGTTGATCGGGGCCCTGGTACCCTGATCAACAGGCTGCTCTCCTTCCTCTTCAACATTGATGGCCCCGCTCTGAGGGGGGGCATCAACAATAGTTGGGGCCTGGTCGGGAGAAAAGAGAAGTGCTATATCATTATTATATAAAAAAAAGAACATTTTTTTCTGAGAGACAGTTTACCTTTGCAGGAGGGTTGTCAGCGCTATAAGGTGTTGGGACGTCTTCCCAATCCGGGAGGCCAGCCCCAAACATCTTGTTCAAGCGTTCGGACACTTCTGACTCTGGGACAACTGCTAGTTAAGAGTCATGAATTCAAATGACCGAACTAACTTGGAAAAACAACTGAACAGAAAAATAAATGCTCACCGTCAGGTTTCATCCTGTTCGGATCATTGACGCCCGTGAATGTCCAGGCGTAGCGGTCGTGAGTCATGAGTGGAATAAATCTCCATCTAATGAAGATTTCCGCTACGTGAACCGCCGTCAAACCAGCGTTGCGGAGCTTCAAGATCCGGTCGATGTGCTTTTTCATGTCAGGGGTGAGTCTTGGCACGGCTTTGACCTCGTCCTTGAGATTTGGCATCAAGTACTTCCCTTTTGCTCGTGAGGCTTGGGGAAGAGTGATGTAAAACCAGTGACGTTCGTATCCTTTCCAGCAATCTTTGACTGGAAAGGGGATGTACATCTCCCGATTTCTCAAGGAGAAACTGATGGACCCGAGCATCATTTGATTCTTATAGTATGAAGGGCTATAAAAATACCTCCACAGCAGCAGTGAGGGCTTAATTCCCAACCAGGCTTCGCACAAAAAGGCAAAGACGCTAAGCATTGTCAAAGCGCCGGGCTTAAGGTGCACAAGCTCTATTTGGTAATGATCACAGACGCTGTGGAGGAACTCAGACGGAAAAACCCCGAATCCGCAATAAAAGAACTCCAAGAACACCACCATCTCGAGAGTGTCGGGGGTCGGAAACATCTGACCTTTGGCATGACGCCGAGGGAAAAGTTCGGTGCTTGGGAGTAATCCAAGATCCTCCAGCTTCTGCAGGTGTTTATCCGTCGTGGTTGATTTCTTCCAGTACAGGGATCGTGGTCCCACTACGGAGTTCGCGTCCGGCCGCGGCGCTGCTCTGGTTCTCTGTGGACTTAGTGCCGGAGGACGACTGGTGCGTGGATGCCATGGCGACTGGAGACTAGCAAGGTTGGAGGAGCAGATGAACAGTGGTTGAGAATGGCGAATGTGGGTGTGAAAAAGGAAGATGAAGTCCCAAATAGGTCTCAAGCGGCCGCGCTTGGGGGCTTTATGGTTTTGCAGGACAGCACGAGCCCCGAAAAACCTGCCCTTGAGCCGCGCAATCCGCAGTAACTGTTGGGTCAAAAAGATTCTTTCCTTTTTCTGCGGCATGCGTCGTTTTGAAAACTGTGCAGGTCAGATTCAATGTATTTAGAATTGTTGGCTTACAAGGGAAGCTATCAGTTTTAAATGACCGAACACTTGGTGTGAAGCGAGGAAATTCCCCGGTCACATTTGATTAGGGTCAAATTTCCCGAACATACTAAAGATCGTCAGTTTGTTCGGGAGAAAATGTTTATTCGGGAATTTTGTTTCTGGATGAACAATTTTGTGAACAGATTGACATAGATGAAATTCCAAAGCTCAAAAGGATTCAAGTTACATCTATCAAGTGAAGTTTCTTCATTAAGTCCAAAAGAGGGAACATTTCACAATGGATTGATAACTATCCTGAAAATCAAAATACTAAAACACCCTGATCTTGTGTTGATGAATATCAACTGCTGATCAGGGTGATGGCGTAGTTTCCGGTGGATCATCATCTATCGCGTTCTCCTCTTCGGAGTCGCTGACGAGATCCACGAGCGCTCCGTCTCCGGGAATCCCGATCAGGTCGCGGTTCAGGGAGACGAAGAGGCGCCGGGCGAATTCCTCGTCGCCGCTGGTGTCCACCGGAGCAGAAGACGAAGATGCGCCTGCGTGCGCCGCCTCTGGCCTCAGCCGGACTCCGCTCCCTCCTTGCTTTGGCTCGTCGTCGGAGGAGGAGAGGGAGATAGGAGATGCCGGGGCTGGGGAGGAAGACGCAGGGCGTTTCCCGGCGGCAATGCTCGACGGAGCAGCCTCGGGAGATGGCGGCGCTACCACCGGAGCCTCCTCCTCGGGTGGCTCGACCTCGACTCCCTCATCCCCGTACCAGGGGAGAGCCAGGAGCGGAGCCTGAGGAGGAGCGGTGGGTGATGTCGTCGCCGGCGGGTCCTCCGGCTTGTCGGGCGGTTGCTCGCCGGAGCTGCGAGGGGAGTCTCTGAAGAGGAGGCGAGGAAGCTTGAACTTGCGGCTAAGTTTTTTCTTTCCCATGGCAAGGGGAGGGAGAAGGCTTAGAATGGAAAGTTCAAGTATGGATCAATCCAGGAGATCTGATACTTAAAGACCCAGGGATGCAACGTTTCGCGCGAGAATCGAGGAGCCGGAGCAGAGCCGTATCGTGTGCGCTGCTAGAGTTTCGGGAGACGTGCGGAGTGGGTTTTAAATGCACTGGGCAGCAGTTACATCACTCCTGGGGCGTTTCATTTTCCAAGACGGAACAGTTCTTTTATATTATTATGGCTGATATTTTTCTTTGACCTTATCATTCAGATGCAGGTTTCCACATTCAAGAGTTCGGGAACTTTTCTGGCTCTCATGATTGACGAGGTATTTGCATATCCAGAAATCACCCGAAGAGCAAAAAGACCCGAAGGCTATTGAACAATCAACCTTTTCTGAACAAGATAAGCTCGGGGGCTACTGTTGAGGCCATAATACCAGGGTACCCGATCACGAGGATTGCCGACTACCGACTCCAAGACGACCAAGACTCCGAACAAGACACGATGGCCTGATCGCAGAAGGGAAGCCCGAAGATAGTTCGAGTCCTACTAGGTTTAGGTCTGTTTTGTCTTGTAAGGCACGTCTCCCTGGATATAAATAGCGGGGATCTTGTCCGTAGGGGGTATCCAATCCAAGTCTATGTTTCATTGATCTGTAGCTTTAGACAATCCACCCGAGGGTACTTGTTACGCATTGTAATCTGTACTCGACGAAATAATACAAGCAGCAACTGGACGTAGGGTTATTACTCGATCTCGAGGGCCCGAACCAGTATAAAAATCCCGTGTCTTTCTGTCCATCACCGTGATCAATCTTCGCACAAAGCGGGGTGTCTGCCGGACAAATATCTGACGAGTACAACCTCCACAATAGTGATGATGAAGCTAATGATCCAGCTAATCCCGATCAAGATGATTATTTCTAATACATGTACGATTTGCACTGATAGATTTATTTTTAAAATATCATGTTAGTTTCTAATTATATGTTGTTTATTTTGTAATTATGTTACTCTTTTTATATATGTACTGATTGGTTTACTGTTTTTAATTGCAGGTAATTGAACAAAGATGGTGGGCGGTGCTGCAGCACGAAAATGCGCGTCTGCTTTCAGAAGAATTCTGCCACACTCTGCGGAGACGTCGGGGCCCTCGACTTGGGGTCGAGGGAAGGGTCGAGGGAAGGGTGGCCCCAAGGCTCGCCCCAAGGGTCGAGCGGCTCGACCTGTAGAGCCGCCTTCGTCCGAGTCTGAGGAGGAGGAGCAGGAGGAGGAGCAGGAGCAGCAGCAGCAGCAGCAGGAGGAGGAGGGGGAATACGTACCTTCCGCGGAGACGTCGGGTGCTGAGGAGGAGGAGGAGGAGGAGGGGGAGGGGGAGGAGGAGGAGGATACGACAGGGGCTATCCCGGCTGTCTGGTTGCGAGGTCCCTCGAGACTTCTGGACAGGCCGATACCTCTTGCCCAACGGCCGATGATTCAGCCCTCTGGGCCAGCGTAAGTAACTTTAACTTTTGTGAATACTTCTTTATTTCATAACTTCATAATTACAATATAACCTAATATTTTATCTTTATCACTTTTGGCAGGAGTTGGAGAGTACTCGTTGGAGGTGCTCATAATCGCAAAGTCAACGGCATCTTGGATCTTCTGTGCAGGGAGCACTTCCCAGGTCAGGTCCACATTCGTGGAAGGTACGAGCCGGCCTGGACGTGGGAGCACTACACCGTCGCCCCCGATCATCTTGATCGGGACAACAGGTGCTTCGACAACAAGGCAGAGCGGGTGAAGGCCGAGCTGTGGGTAAGTACACTTGTCAATACATCGCATTCATTGCATATTTTTGTAATAATGATTGCATACATCGTGTTAATTTGCAGGATTTCTATAGGTGTGCGGATGGATACGAGGAACGGGCAGCGGTTGTGGCTCACAATCGATGCTTTAAGCTAGTGAAGGACATGCACTACGAGGCGCAAGTCCAGTGTGTGATAAACTACGGCGCTCTGTTCCTTGGCCAGAAGATCAAAAAAGAAGATGCAAGAAATTTGAAGCTGACCCAGGAGCAATACTTGCAGGTAAGTTAAGATTAATTTTCAGATTAAGTACATCGCTTGATTTGACCTTCTTACATATCAATCACTTGATCACGTGTAGGTGCCTGTGTGGTGGTGCCGTAATGATTCCACGTGCTGGGAACGCATAGTGGATAAGTGGTTCACACCAGAGTGGGAGGAGAAGCACAACGCAGGCCGAGAGCGGCGTTTGCTGATGCCAGGTCCAGCACACCATCAAGGCAGCCTGAACAACGACGAGTACAGGGCTAGATGGGTATGCAGATTCATTTCTTTATTTTAACCTTCGATTATGCATAATTTGTAATCAACTTGCTTTTTTCGCAGTCGGCGGCACATGAAGGCGCTCAGTGTTCGCAGTTCATGGGATGGGCTATGGCCCACAAGGGCAAGGCGTCTGAGGTCACCTACAGCTCGGACGACCCGCCCTCGGCGTACACCAATCCCTCCATCCACGCCCGCATCAACGAGTACACAGAGGCGGGAAGGCAGGTCCATGGGCCAGAGTGGGATCCGAGCGCCCATGACCTTGATGGAGAGATCATCATGAGGGTGGGAGGGGGCAAGAAGCATGGCCGGTACTATATGGGCGACGGCACTCTGGACACGGCCACTACTCCGACTCTCCCCCAGGTTCGAGCAAGGAGCACGAGCAGTTGCCCACCCATACGCCCACGTCTATCACAGGCACAGCTCCAAGTGCAGGAACTTCAGGTTATTTCTGATTTATTCGTCGTTCATTAAATTTCTACATATGTTTCATTCGCATTGTAACATTGAGATGAAAAATTATAGGCCCAGCTGGCGGCGCAAGCACAGGCACATGAGGCGGCGTTAGCCGAAGAGAGGAGAATACGGGAGGAGGCGGCGGCGAGGCAGCAGAAGGAGGCGGCGAGGCAGCAGGCCGAGCTTCAGCAGCAGATGGCCAATATGTACAGCTACATTCAATCTATTTCCGCTCATATTGGTCACCCCATGCCTGCAACAGCGATGCCGATGTTCACACCGGCTCCAGCTCCTGCAACTCCTCATGTGAGTCACTTGACAATCTTCTAGATTTATTTGAAGTATTAGAGACTTAGAGAATGTAGAGACTTAGAGTCACTTTGAGAATGTAGAGACTTAGAGAATGTAGAGACTACAATATATGCACTTTTCAATGTTTCAGATTATGACTTAGGAAATTTGATTCGGGTCTGACATGCAATATATTCTCCTTTCTACAGAATCTCTCGGGGGCGGCATCAAATACGCCTGACATGTCACCGGGCATCTCACCGACGTTACACCCACAGCAGTTGTTCGCACCTCCGTTTGACCCAGCACAGCAGTTCGACCCAGCACAGCCGTTCCCTCCATCTCAGTGACAAACTTTAGTTGGTTCGTATTTGTGAACTTGTGATATTTGTGAGCATGTGGTACTTGAATGTGAACTTATGGAGTTTGTGATGTTTTTGTGATGTTTTTGTGATATATTAAGTGCCTGTGATGTTTGTTGTGATATGTGTCTGATAAATATGATGTTTGATTGATTTGGGGCAATTTTTACGTCAAAAAACAATCAAAACAGGATTTTTTGGGTCACTTTGCCGTGTGCCAGAACCTTGGCACACGGCAAAGTGACCATAAAAACTGGACTGGAGCAGCATTTGCCGTGTGCCCCCAGGCTGGCACACGGCAAACTGACCATCTTTGCCGTGTGCCAGGCCTTGGGCACACGGCAAAGTTTGAATATTTGCCGTGTGCCAGGCCTTGGGCACACGGCAAAGTTTGAATCTTTGCCGTGTGCCCAAGGCCTGGCACACGGCAAAGATAGAGAGTTTGCCGTGTGCCAACCCTAGGACACACGGCAAACGTGGGGCCCACCATCTCACGGGAAAGGTGACGGGGTGACGGGGTGGCGGGGTGACGGCCGTTAGCTCCAGTTTGCCGTGCGCCGCATTTGACACACGGCGAACATATTTGCCGTGTGCCCGAAATAAAGCGCACGGCAAAGATCGCTTTGCCGTCGTTTCTGTCGCCGTCGGGTCTTCACCGTGGGCAGCGCACGGCAAAGCATTTGCCGTGTGCCCCCGGGCCTTTGCCGTGTGCCGATTCCGGTAGTGCAAGAACGGCAGAGCTACAAAGCAAAAGAAAATGGAGAGAGGAGGAAGGCCCGGCTACAAGACAGCTGCAAACGCAAAATGAACTGCCGAACTGGAGAAATATAAAGAAGAAAGAACTACTACAAAGCATTGTTGGTCCTTCTCAGACAACAGACATGCACATGCAGTGAGGTGGCATGTCCTGGCCTTGAGTCCGCAGCACTTTAGTCTGCGTGCTGTCAGCAGACTGTCAGTTGGGCAACAGTGCATGCCTATTCCCGCGCCAGACCATGAGAGGCCCGCCAACTCGCTTGCATTGGCAGCCGAGCAACCTCTCTCTCCCGTTCGGTCCTGTTGCCAATACGGCAATGCTGCGCAGCCCCGTACGTTCCTCGTCTGTAGCCAATCTACCTAGTCCGTTCCGTCATGCCACAAGACGGGGCCGTGACTCGCACGCCCAGTAGCCAGCAACCCCTGGCCCTCCACCAAGCAACGGCCACGCATCCAATCGATTCCGTCAGACTAGATCAGCCTGCCTCGTGAGTGGTGACCCCCGCTCCTTTCCAGCTCATGCGCACCGCCCTGCCCTCGCCCCACGCCGCTGGATGTCCTCCACGTGCCCCTAGCACGGACGCCGAAGATCCCTTGCCGTCCACTCTGTTGGAGCTCCCAGCGTGTGTCTGGGTTGTGTGCTCGCGTATGCTCATCGGAGAAGATCACCGCCGTTCGGCTGGGAGGTCCAACACGGGGTACCAGAGCGAGGTTAAAGAAACCGCTGCTCGGCAAGCATGTCGAGCGGCACCCATACTCCGTCTCACTTACCTCTGAGAGCTCGCATCAGCGACACCCCCAAGCCGGGGGATCCCAAGTCTGGCGACGACAAGAACAAGGACGAGGCGCCGCCGCCGGGCCGCGTCGGTGGCTCTACCGCCAGCGGGTCGAAACATGTCGTGGTGGAGCGGGTGGTGAAGGAGGTGAGCGCGGCGCTCATCTTCCCGATGCTGACGCGGGCGAACTACAACGAGTGGCAATTGTTGATGCAGATCAACCTGGAGGCGATGGGTCTCTGGGACGCGATCGAGTATGGCGATGTGTATCGCCGCGAGGATCGGCTTGCCATGGCAGCGCTGATCCGTGGCGTTCCCCAAGAGCTCTACTCGACATTTTGTGCCAAGAAGTTGGCCAAGGACACGTGGGAGGCCGTGAAGACTATGCGCAACGGCATGGCCCGTGTGCAGGAGCAGAATTCTCAAAAGCTCCTCAAGCAATTCGAGACCATCAGGTTCAAGGATGGCGAGTCCATCGACGAATTCGCCATGAGGATCTCCGACCTTGCCGCAAATATTGGTGCCCTGGGTGAGTCTGTTGATGAATCACGAATTGTCAAGAAATTCCTGTGTGTTGTTCCCAAGCGCTACTCTCAGGTTGTTGTCTCAATCTAGATGCTCATTGATCTGAACACGCTCTCGATTGAGGAGCTTGTTGGGAGGCTGCGCGCCGTGGAGGATCGGTTCGACGATGGCGTGGATCAAGTCATGGAAAAGGCTGGTCGCCTAATGCTTGCCGAGGAGGACTGGCTGGCCAAGAATAAGCATCGTCTGATGCCAGAGTACTCCTTGGGCAGCAACACAGGCGGCGGGCAAAATCTGCCTCAAGCGAAGAACAAGGGTGGAGCGCGCGCCGAGGGCCACGACACCGCCATCAAGCTCACGTCCAAGGGGACGCCGCGTCTCAAGGGGCGGTGCCACAACTGTGGCATCTATGGGCATTGGGCTCAAGACTGTTTGAAGCCGCCCAAAGAACGCAAGGGGGAAGCCCATCTTGCTAAAGCCGAGGTGGAACAGCCGGCGCTGCTGATGGCCTCGACAGTCGCACTCGCACCAGTGACATCGCAGGTCGTTCATCTACATGAAGCCTGCGACGACAACACCTGGTTCCTCGACTCGGGCGCAAGCAACCACATGACGGGACGCCGCTCAGCACTGGTCTCTCTCGACAAGACGGTGCGGGGCAACGTTCGCTTCGGAGATGGGTCCGTTGTGGAAATCTGCAGGCTTGGCTCGGTGATAATAGAAGGACGACATCAAGAACACAAGGTATTGGCTGAGGTATACTTTATTCCCAAGTTGCAAAGTAATATTGTGAGTCTCGGTCAATTGGAAGGCGAACGGAGGCCTGACCAGTTGGTCAGGTGCTCTCAGTAGCACCCCTGCCCGGCGGCCAGGGTTCGAATCCCCTCGGGGACGAATTTCTGGAACCGTGCGGTCAGGGTAAAAAAATCCCCTCGCTAGCCTGTGGCTAGGGTTCGGGGGTTTTCTCGGCCGGGGAAGCCGAAAGTCGCTTCCTCTTAATGAAAAACGGTTGGGGCCGTCATACCCCTCCCGGTCGCTTCCTCTTAATGAAAAACGGTTGGGGCCGTCATACCCCTCCCGGT
>CM014271.1:28373893-28427059 GCA_004135705.1 Alloteropsis semialata
TACGCGGTACTGTGGTTCCGACCGAGACAGGAAGAAGAGCAAGCCCGAGAAGCAGTCGCTGAACTTGCTATTGAGCATGTCCATGGCAGCGGAGATGAGAGTATCATTTGGCGCATCGGCAGAGATAGCCATCTGGTTATTCAGCTGCGTGGTAATCCTCCACCACCAGCAGACGGAGGACCTGAAGAGGGAGTGGTACAGCCAGGCCATGAGGGCGTGGAGCCGCCGCTGGATGTTGGAGGACCAGAGGAGCAGGTGCGCACCGTAGAGCTCCCATTGCTCCCTGCTGCATCAGGAAATGATGCGAACAACGGAACTGAAGCTGCAGAAAACACCGGGCCGCTTTTGCTGCCGAAATGAAAACGAGCATTCTTTTTTCTGACTTGTGTAATTTTTACTCTCCTTTGTGATATGATAAACTCGTCACTTGGTTCAGTTTGTTAATTTATCTTGGACTATAAATTTTCCGAATTTTAAAGTTTTCAAAAGATGCCCATATTATTTCCTCCAACCTAGTAAAAGATCAAAGATAACCAGCTTGCTAATATAATCGGCCATAAAGTTGCAGGAGGGAGATGCTGATAAAAAAACTTAGCGTAAATGTTCATCAAATGAGTAAATTGAATCCCTTTCCTTTCCTGTTTCCCTTTTCCTAGTTGATTTCTGGGCTGCTTCCTCGTGTGTGCGATGGGGGTGTTTTCTTTTCGTCGTGTGTAATTGTTGCATCTATCGATTATGACTGTTGTTCTGAATCTCATCCCCAAATATCAAAATCTATCGGCTGCTGCCGCGCCCATGACCATGAGGCCATGAAGTCGGGTGGGAGGCGTCGAGGCAGAAAAAGGAGATGGAAGTTCAGGAATCAGTCGCTGAACTTTGCTGTCGGGCATATCCATGGCAAACCCAGATGAGGATAGTCCGCCATTCCGGAAGCTGCCAAGCTGGACATGTCGGACAAGAGCCAGCGACGGCACCAGGATGCTGCAGAGGAGAGCTACCAACAAGAGGAGCGCCGTGAGCAAAACGAAACTGAAGTTTGCATTTGCGGAACATGAAAATGAGCGTACTTTTCTTCTCATCGTATATTTTTTTTACTAGCATATATGCACGCACACGTGTTTATGAAAAAAATTAGCATTCAACATTTTTCATCAGATGATAGGTATGATCTTTCGTAGTACAAAATAGAAGATTTTGCAATTTACCATCTTTTCAGAAGGTAAATACGGGGTACAAGGCCCAAGGCCCGATCGTCTCCTTCCAACTTATTCTTGTGACTTTGGCACAAGACCGACCGCTTCGGTGAGAAAAAACGAGAAAAACGGCAAAAACATTCTCTAATCGCTGTTTTTTACAGGAGGATCCTGTCATGGCATGGTGAGAAAGGTTTTTAAAAGTTTTGATTTGGTTGCGTGAAATGTTTGCGGAAGGAAGCGTTGACATAAATCCTCACAACAGCAACCAAAAAAAGTCAATGCTGATCAAGTCACCTCGTTGTTTCTAGAGTAGATCTCAGGGTCTTCTTTCTTTGTGTACGTTGAATTTCCGAGTTGTGCTAACATCTAGTTTAAACAATAGCAGCAATGTTAGAACGCGTATGCATGGGCATACACGATGAAATGAAAGTCTAACGAATTGTAACTATCGATCACTGTTCTGAAAATTTTTTTCTGACAATTTCAAGTGCCACCGTCAGAAAACGTATTCTCCTCCACAACCAGATGCATAAATTAATGAATAAAAAAACTTTCAAACGTCAACAATCAGCGATCAGATTCTCTAATATACAGCATGATACTTCAATTCTCCCAAGGTCAGTAGTCAGTTCGTACATACCCTCACACGAAAGCCCCATTGACCTGACTGCTCATTGTCAACGATATCTTCATTGCTTATGCACGGATGGTGATCTCAAGCTTCAACGTGCAGGAGTGCCAACTCCGAGTTCATCTTGACTTTTTTCCTTGCGATGCCATTCCTTAAGGATCAGACATTTGCTTGACAGGAACATGTCCATATCATTCTTGCCTTCTTGGTGATCACCGGGAATTTCCTTGAACTTCTACAGGTATCAACTTCACCACGCAGGTATTCAGACACATTGGATTCTATATTCATAAATAGAATATTAGCTGCTTTCACAAGGAATTGAAGGCATGGTGGAAGGTTTTAAAATCAATCCAGAGCTTACAGCTGTCCAGATCATCCTTGGACTTGGTGTTGTCACAGGGAATTTCATCGAATTTCCACAGCCATCAACTTCAGAATGCAGGTATTCAGATACACCGAATTTTATATATTTATAAACAGAATGTCAGCAGTTTTCAAAAGGAAAAATATAACATAATGGAAGTTCAGAATTTTGATTGAGAGCTACAGAACTGAAGCATGACTGGACTTAGTCAAAGCAAAAGATCCAGACTTATCAGACTTTCTATATAGTACTGCATTGGCAGCACAGTCTCTAAAACTCACGAAGCTCAAGGGATGGAGCTAGCAGCAAGAACCACCTTCTTCTTGTTGTTCGTTAACATCATTTTTGCTCATACAGCTACTGTGAGTGGAGCAACAACGCTCAATGTTGGAGTGATCCTCGACTTGCAGTCGTTGGTGGGCAAGATGGCACGCACCAGCATTTTGATGGCCATGGAGGATTTCTACATGGTCCATGGGAACTATACAACGAAGATGGTTCTTCACATCAGAGATTCCAATGCAGACGAAGTCCAAGCTGCATCAGAAGGTACATTATGTTGCGTGAACTTGTCATCAAATTGTACAGGATAAAACTTATGAAACAAAATGACAACTGCATTTGGGTTTATGCATCATAATGGATCAAATCAGTACATCGTAAACCTTTAGTAGAAGGAGCAGGTTTAATTAAAGTTTTACAAAAGAATCAATATCCATTGAAAATTAAAATTCATACAAAATATAGCTGCTACTAAGTAGAGCAAGCTCACTATTTCTTGCTGCGGCCGATGCCTGAAATTCTGAATCCACCACTATCTGAAGAAATGACTAGATAAGCCATACCTTTGCATTAAGTTCTTAACCGCAACTAGAATTCTATGCAAATGTCTCATCAATTTATTTTTTCTTTATCCAATTACACAGCTGTTGACCTGCTGGAGAATTACAATGTCAGAGCCATTATTGGTCCACAAAAATCTTCAGAGGCTGCTTTTGTCTCTGATCTTGGGAATAAGAGTCAAGTACCGGTTATCTCCTTTACTGCAACTAGTCCCACTCTGTCATCTAGCTCCATGCCTTACTTTTTGCGTGCAACACTAAGTGATGTAGCCCAAGTGAATTGCATTGCTTCTCTCATTAAGGGCTATGGTTGGAGAGAAGTGGTACCAATCTATGAAGACACAGACTATGGTAGGGGTATCATACCATACTTGGTTGATGCCCTCCAAGAGTTTGGAGCTTCTATACCTTACCGTTGTGCGATCCCTGTATCAGCAAGCAGTGACCAACTTGAACAAGAACTCTACAAGCTAATGACAATGCAAACAAGGGTCTACATTGTGCACATGTCATCCTCTATTGCCTCTACTCTCTTCATAAAGGCCAAGGAGTTAGGAATGATAAGTGAAATGTATGCATGGATTTTGACAGATGGGACTGCAAATATCATTAACTCACTGAACCCTTCAACTCTTGATGCAATGAATGGTGCACTGGGTGTGAAATTCTATTTGCCTAAATCAAAGGAACTTGATGAGTTCACTGCAAGATGGAATAAGAGGTTCAAACAAGAATACCCAAATGATCCGCCATCTCAGCTAGGCACTTTCGGACTCTGGGGTTATGATACTATTTGGGCCTTGGCACAAGCAACAGAGAAGGTTAGCATGGTAGATGACATATTTCACAAGCAGAAGCACAGGAAGAACTCAACTTGTTTTGGAACTATGGGTATGTCTCCAATTGGTCCAAACCTCCTAGATGAAATCTTACATAATAAGTTCAGAGGCTTAAGTGGTGATTTTGACCTTGAAAAGAGGCAGTTGCAACCTTCTATATTCCAGATAGTTAATGTGGTTGGACGAGGTTCAAAAGAGATAGGCTTTTGGACAGCAAAGCATGGGATCATTAGGCATCTGGATCAAAATGGATCAAAAACAACAAATGTAAACTCAATGCCCGATCTTAATCCAGTGATGTGGCCAGGAGAAGTATATGTGGTGCCTAAAGGATGGCAAATTCCTACTAATGGAAAGAAGCTCCGAGTAGGTGTACGGACAAGTGGATATCCTGAGTTTATGAAGGTGGAAAGAGATCCTATCACCAATGCAACAACTACTACTGGATACGCCATTGATGTATTTGAAGAGGTGCTAAAGAGACTACCATATGCAATGCCTTTTGAATATGTAGCATTGGATAATGCAGACTCCAGGAGCTATAACGATTTTGTCTACCAAGTTCATCTTGGGGTAAGGAATCGCTATTCTTATTTTGTCAATATAATATCATCGCTATTCTTATTATGCCAGTAAGATCAAGGAGCATTATTAATTTTCTGAACCAACTATTTAAGGCAAGATTGATTAGATGCTTTCTCAAAGCATAACACCACTATGATTCATTTCTGGCATATGATGGAATTCCCCATTGCAATTATTGCTATTATCTGTTTTTGTGTCCACGAGCCTACACAATTGTCAATGTGTGCAGACCTTAAGGAATGGCATACTGATCATCCAGTAGGCCAGTACTGAAAAGTAAAATAATTGCGAATATAACATCAAAAGTCATGCTTGCAGGTATATGATGCAGCAATCGGAGATATAACCATCAGGTACAATAGGACTTCCTATGCCGACTTCACCCTACCTTACACTGAATCTGGAGTAGCAATGATTGTTCCAGTCAAGGATGACACAAATAAGAATGCATGGGTTTTCCTGAAGCCATTAACTGCCGACTTGTGGTTTGGAAGCATTGCATTCTTCATTTACACAGGAATTGTCATCTGGGTATTGGAGAGACGAATCAATAATGCTGAACTGACTGGTTCATTTTTTCGCCAGCTTGGGATAGCAATATATTTCTCCTTCTTTGCAGATAGTGAGTGATGATATTGGAATTTATTGTTTCAATACGACAAATTGCATTTTTCACATCTAGTACATGACTTTTTGGAAAAGGGACATAAATATAAACTGTATATTACTAAGATTAGCATGAGCAGGAACTGAAAAATAAGTAACCTATTCTCCAAACTGCAGTCTATTATGACAGAATCCATTTTCATAGATGTTTGGAGAGATATTCTTTAGAATGTACATGAATACATGAAGGATACCAATATGAGCAGGAACTTAAAAATAAGTAACCTATTCTCCAAACTGCAGTCTATTACCACAGAATCCATTTTCATAGATGTTTGGAGAGATATTCTTTAGAATGTACATGAATACATGAAGGATACCAATATTTAGACTCAATTGTATTCGGTTTCCTTCATTTTGCAGGGGAGAGGGTGGACAGTATTTTGTCTAGATTGGTTGTCATTGTATGGGTCTTTGTACTTCTCGTGATTACATCAAATTATACGGCCAATTTATCATCAATTCTCACTGTGCAACAGCTTCAACCCACAGAAACTGATGTCCATGAACTGATTAAGAAAGGTGAATATGTAGGGTATCATAACGGTTCTTATGTGGGAGATCTATTAGAAGAACTTGGCTTTGACAGAAGAAAGATCAGAGCATATGAAACTTCAGATGATTTTGCTGATGCACTTTCTAAAGGGAGTAAAAATGGTGGTATAGCTGCTGTCATACATGAAGTTCCATACATCAAAATATTTCTTGCAAAGCATTGCAAAGGTTACACAATGGTTGGACCAATTTACAAATCCGAAGGCTTTGGCTTTGTAAGTTAACTACACAGATATATTTTGTGCAAAGTATGCCTCTAAAATAATTAATAAACTACAGGGAAATATATACTTAAGAGCTTCTCATGATCAAATAAACAAAAATTGATCCAAGACTTAATCAATCTGTTAGTACTGAATTTATTTTAATTGTTGAGTAGGCATTCCCCAAGAGATCCCCTATGGTCAACGACTTCTCCAGGACCATCCTCAGCATAACAGAAGGAGATGCTATCATTCGGATAGAAAAGAAATGGATTGGAGATCAACATGCCTGTCAAAATGATGGTTCCATTGCAAGCCCAAGCAGTCTAAACTTCAAAAGCTTTTCAGGACTCTTTCTGGTCACAGGCGCTGCTTCAACTTCTGCCCTTTTCATAGCCCTGGTGATGTTCCTGTACAAGAATAAGCACAAGATAAGGAACAGTATAAGTCGTGTCCAGACTCATGGAGGATATGGATCCAAGCATGTAAACAGACAAAATGAAGAAAGAGAACTAGATTACAACCAGGCCCAGAGCATGCCGGTGACAGTGCCAAATGATCCAGATGATGATACATGCCAACATGAGATAGAAGAAATATCCATAGAACTCGCAAGCCCTGGTTCAGAAGTCCAACCAAGTCCTGATTTTGCATCTCGGTCGGGGGACACCACGCAACAGTTTGTTGTGGAATGACAAGTCAGCCTAATCCAGATTTTCATGCATCCATTCTCCAGAACTTGCTCGTGACAAGTCTATGCATGCAGATATGTACATCCCTGCATTTCAGTCAGTACACCAGCTGACCAGCAACCCAACAGTAAGCTAATTGCATAAGTAAACTGATGAATCGCTGCATCTCAGTCAGGGCACCAGGAACCAAACAGTAAGCTAATCGTATATCAGCATATATGTAGTCCAATTGCAATCAGGCATCTAATGTACATCAACCAGCTATACCATTCCTGTAATCCAAGGAATTGCCAAACTGAATAAACTAGTCTGAACGTTAAATTCTTATGTGCTGCCATAAAACCAACAGAAAAATAAGCATACGAACAATCTGGCAAGTGTGCGGGTTCACCGATGGACGATGGCGCCCGCTGTAAAATCTATACTATAAAGAACGAAAACAATTGAAAACGTTTTTCACTCAATTTAGGCCCACCGTACCCCTCACGCTGGACCCACCTGTCAGACTCAAAAGGGGTGGAAAAGGGCTGAGACCCATAAAAATTGATAGCTAGGTAATGATTCTGCCAAAATCCTATTTTTTTTCTCACCGACTCGTCTCCTACCCATCTATGTACCTCTTCGAGGTCAGGAGAAAAAAAGAAAAAAACCCCCTCGCTGCACAGATACGGGCGCGAAGGCGTGCTTCCCCGACGGGGCGAGCTGCATGCAGGCCGGGGGGCATCATCGTTCTTGGCGCAAACATCGCTGCCTCCTACCGTCCGCTCCGCGCCTGAGATCCCTCGCCGACGTCCAGTGCCGTGTCAACAACATCGTCCTCCGCCTCCCTGTCCGCTCTGCGCGCCGCTCGCACGCTGAAGGACAACGCCTGCGGCTATCCCTTGTCAGTGTCTAGCGCACAGACGTCCATGGTACCACTGCGTGATCCCTCGTTGACATCCAGTGCTCGGGCGTCGTTGTGCTCTGCAAGAGTGTGACGCCTCCGTCTAAAACGCCTTCGATTTGTGCTCAGCTCCAAAACTAGACGTAGGGTAAGCAATCTAGCAGCAACAAATGGTTCTTACTGCTACTATGTTGCATGCAGGCGCTGCATGCGTGCCCTCTGCAATCCCTCCTTACATTCTTTTGGATGGATCATTGTTGAGATGCTCTAATTCTATCAGTTTATTGCTAAGAACATTAGTCTTTCAATCTAGGGTAGACAATTGGATAATAGTATCTACATAAAGTAATCCATTCAGCTGGAGTTAGATTCACTCCTACGTGCAGAAGTTGTGAAGTTGCATGCCATCCCAAGTTCCCATTGCAATCCTCCTTTCATGCACACTTCTGTTTCAGCATCTCTAAAATTTTGAGTTCTGAGCGGCATGGCTTTGTTTATTGGCTATTGATATTGCCTGGATTATGTATGCCCCCAATTTAATAAATTCATTTACAATACTTTCTTAGGATAGGCATCACTCGGCGTTGTGACTTGTCAGCATCGCCGTCGCCTTTAGGATCGAGCTTGGTCATTGCTGTTTTTGTCGCACGGAAAGGAGTCATCCAGAACGAGCCCGCACCATTAACAGGTTCAATTACCCTTGCCGTCAGCTTCTTCATTATTGAAGGTTCCTTGCCTGCATCTCTTGTGATTGAAATTCGTGTTATGCTCGCACTACTAATCTGGTTTGGGAGATATTTTCCATTACATGTTGTGGGCAATAATAGTAGCAAAACTTTTTAGATATTCTAAACATAGCATCTTGGGAATTTTAGATTTTCTTTTACATATTGTTTGTGCTAAGAAATCCTAATTATTCCATGGAGGTTCTGGTTCTTTTTTTTTGTTTCAATACTAACTCGTATTGAATATTTCTGTTTGCTTCAGTTTGTAATATTCATGAAATTTTCCAGTTTGCCTTCTCTAACCTGCATTTTCCATTCGTAGCTTAGTTAGTTTGACATTTACACTTTTTGTTTAGTGAGGATTTGTCTACGAGAAGATCCATTTGTGTGGAAAAGAAAATATTTAAAGATAATGTCATTGAAGCATTTAAAATTTTCTTAGTGTATATTTATATCTTTCACGAGTATAAAAAATTGTTTCATTATGCTGATATTGAATTATTATCATATTATTGTAGCACGCGCGTGCCGCGCGGGCATTGTCACTAGTCTCCTAAAACAATAGAAAAGAAACCGACAGATTTCTCACCTCACTTCTCATGGGCACAGACGAGCTTTAGCGGCCCTCATCGCCTCCCGCGGAAGGGTAAGCCCTGATGGAGGCTGCGTGCCGCTGTCGCCTGCTGCCGAGACCCCCCCCTGGCATGCAACTATGCAAGGCCGCATCTCCACCGTCGCCCGCTCGTCGCCACCCCTGCTCGGCTGCTTCGAGGCGGAGGCGGCCGGCCGCCGGCACCCGCTGCGCCGTTAATCTCCGCGTTGACATGGGCCAGGCCTGGGTGCCAGAAGCAGGCCTGGGGGACGATTTACCCATCACGGGCTAGGCTGCTATAACAATTACGTACTATACAGGCCCTGATCTAACATATTTCGGCCTGTTCAGTGGACTGGCCCCAATCTAACAAATTTCGGCCCGGATCTCTCGGTAGAGGCGCACCATCCACGTTACAGCTTAAGATAAGGCCCAACCTTCACTCTCTAGTTTGACTTCTGACTTCTAAAAGCAGGCCATGTAGCAAATCTCGCAGTCAAATTCGCGAAGTCAATGGGAACATTTTGACTATCCAATGGATCCTGCAGACTTAGATGACCAGCAATCTGGTCCTGAAGCAATCTAACACCGTATCACCTGCAAGTCGACGAAGGTTTTCTTTGAGAACCAACTTGCGAGTTTGGACTTGGATCCTCACAACAGAACCATATTGACTTGACTGCACGCTGTCATATACTAACAATATGAGCTGTTTCTGGCAAAGCCATTCTTCAATCTGCAGGAAAGCCTCTTTTGACGAAACGAACATAAAAGATCCTTTGCTGCACACAAGCTAGATCAATGGCAACGTCTAAATTTCAATTTTAAAGGAGATACCACTAACTGCATACACTTAAATTATATAAGAAAAGGAAAATGAATTTGGCTTACTCCCTCCATTCCAAATTAGTATTGACTTTAGCTTTTCTAAATACGTAGTTTTTAGGATGTATCTAAACATAGCGTATGTCTAGGTGCATAACAAAACCTACCTACCTACAAAAGCCAAAATGAATAGTAATTTGGAGTCTAGGTGCATAACAAAACCTATATATCTACAAAAGCCAAAGTGATTAAATTTGGAGCATAAGGAGTATTTCCCAGGTTTTTTGGCGTAAATTTCCTCCAAATTGAAGCATAAATCAATCCTCGCCAGTTTTAGCAAAAGAGTTTATTTGCAAACAAAATATAAATAATTAAAATGAAGAACCTAATGACATAAGTGTTAAGGTGATACAACACTACTCCTACTAAGCATAGAACAGTCCTAGTGTCCCGGCAGCGCAAAAGGGAGTTCCTTTGACTTTTTGCAGCCCCAGACTCCAAGCTCTTTGGGGCCAAGGATATGATTGACTAGATGGAGACATGGAGTAACCCATCCAGCTCACTTATTTTTCTTGGATTTCTCATTTTTCTAATTTTCACACTTGTCACTTTACAAGGTAGATTTCCAGAAACAATGGTGTTGTATTTGTCATCATTTTCCATTTAAAAAAACATCATGTTTGTCAACAGTATGGTAGCTGTTTTTGCAAGGTACAGTTGATCCTCACAAAAAGGGATTGACTATCGAGGGAAAGATTAGCAGAATGGGAGCTTGAAATTGTAGTTCAGAGCTGCCAGCCGGGAGCCCACTGTAAACTGACCTAGTAGAATAATGGCACGGCTAACCAGTTATATAAGACAATGGAGTGGCTCCACAGTCCACAGGTTGTGTGAAGCTCAAAACTGGGGGGCTGGAGATGTGCCCCAGGATCTTCTTCTTGTTAGTGTTATTCTTCAATATCACAGCTGCTCAAAATGCCACTGAAAAAGAGCCCGAAACACTAAATGTTGGAGTCATCCTCGATCTGCAGTCATTGGTGGGAAAAATTGCGCATACCAGCATGTTGATGGCCATGGAAGACTTCTATTCAGTACACAGTAGCTACAGAACAAAGTTGGTTCTGCATGTGAGAGATTCCAATGGAGACGATATCCAAGCTGCGTCAGCAGGTACATTTACAACTTGTTAATTGTTATAAATTAAACACATAAGCTAGCTGCGAAATTTGGTTTTGTATATCACAGGAACGCTATAGCCTTTATAATGGACTATTTGTTGCAAAAATAGAAAATTCAGATCTTAAACTATTGTTTAAATAATAGTCTAAAATCAGAAAGTTATTGATAACTTCCTAACATGTATAATAAAAAATATTGAAATAGGGAATATGAACTATTATACAGGCCCACTGAAAATGAACATTTTAAGTGATAGCACTACAGCTTGCAAAAAGTTTCAGATATCTTAGCTACCACCAGAATACAAACAATTTCAGTTTGGCATGGCTCTAACTCCAGATTTTTCTGCTCCACTCCAGAACTCATAGTGGAGTTGGAGCTGTTTGAATAAAGTTCACCTGGTTCGATTATTCGATTTTACAGCTGTTGACCTGCTGGAGAATTATATTGTGCAAGCAATAATTGGTCCACAAAAATCTTCAGAGGCCATTTTTGTGTCCGACCTTGGAAACAAGAGCCATGTTCCAGTCATCTCCTTCACTGCAACAAGCCCCACTCTTTCATCTGGAAATGTGCCATACTTTTTGCGTGCAACACTAAGTGATGCAGCTCAAGTGAATTGCATTGCTTGTCTCATTAAGGCCTATGGTTGGAAGGAAGTTGTACCCATTTATGAAGACACAGACTATGGCAGAGGTATTATACCATATCTGGCTGACGCCCTTCAAGAGTTTGGAGCATTTATGCCATATCGCAGTGCAATCTCTACATCAGCAAACAGTGACCAAGTTGAGCAAGAACTCTACAAGCTAATGACAATGCAAACGAGGGTCTATATTGTGCATATGTCATCTGCTATAGCCTCTGTTCTCTTCATGAAGGCCAAGGAGCTAGGAATGATGAGTGAAATGTATGCATGGATCTTGACAGATGGGATCACAAATATTGCTAGTTCACTCAGCCCTTCAATACTTGAGGCAATGAATGGTGCCCTGGGTGTGAAATTCTTTGTTCCTAAATCAAAGGAACTTGGCAATTTCACTGCAAGATGGAATAGGAGGTTCAAACAAGACAATCCAAATGTTGCACCATCTCAGCTAAGCATTTTTGGACTCTGGAGTTATGATACAATTCAGGCTTTGGCAGAAGCAGCAGAAAAAGTTAGCATGGGCAATGTCATATTTCAGAAGCAGCAGCACAGGAAGAACTCAACATGTCTTAGAGGTATGGGTGTTTCAACAATTGGTCCAAAACTCCTAGATGCAATTTTACATAATAATTTCAGAGGCTTAAGTGGTGATTTTGACCTTGAAAATAGGCAGCTGCAACCTTCCATATTTGAAATAATTAATTTGGTTGGAAGAGGTTCACAAGAGATAGGCTTTTGGACAGCAAAGCATGGTATCATCAGGCAGCTGGATCAAAGGGCATCACAAACAACAAATGTAAACTCTATGCCTCATCTTAATCCAGTGATTTGGCCAGGAGAATCTTATGTAGTGCCTAAAGGATGGCAGATTCCTACTAACGGAAAGAAGCTCCGAGTAGGTGTACGGACAAGTGGATATCCTGAGTTTATGAAGGTGGAAAGAGATCCTATCACCAATGCAACAACTGCAACTGGATATGCTATTGATGTATTTGAAGAGGTGCTAAAGCGGCTACCATATGCAGTACCTTATGAATATGTAGCATTTGGTAACACATATCCTGGGAACTATAATGATTTTGTTTACCAAGTTCATCTTGGGGTAAGAGAATTGCTATTGTTTCTTATTTGATCAGTAAGATCAAAGTGCATAAATTCATTTTTCTTCATTTTTACGAATTTAACCATGCAAGTAAATTGGTTCCATTATCAAATAGCTGTTTTTAGGAACTGAGCCAGCCTCAGTTAATGGCAGGTAATGGTGTACATGTTCACCATCCAAGTTCAAGCGATCTTCGGCTAAAAATTAGGTTCATTGTTAAGATGCCACCTAGTTCGTACTTTGTAGTTTCTCCTAGGTTGGTTGACTTTCTTTTTTTAAAACTCTGTTTTCTTTCAAAATGTATAAAAGGTGAAAAATAAGATAGCCTGTTTTATGATCGCAGAGCTAAAACCATATTTACTCAGATGGAGTATTATTAGTTTTATGAACCAACTAGTTAATGCTCAATTGACTAGATGTTTTGTCAAAGCATGACAACACCATACTTCCTTTCTGGTTTATGATAGAATGCCGGCTGTGATGTTGCCATTATTTGTTTTTTGTTCTCGAGAAACCCTCATAATTGTCAGTGGGTGCAGAGCATAAGGAATGGCATACTTATCATCCAGTAATTCAAGTAAAACAAAGAGCTTTGTACTTATATAACCCCAAATGTTATGCTTGCGGGCTGCAGTAGAGCTAGAAAATTTTCACTGGGTGCATGCCAATGTAATTAACGACAACAAACATAATTTAAGTGTATCCCATTCCCATGAGTACTGGACCACCTAGGACTGGCAATAGGATTCTAATTCCCATTTTGTCAGTAAGATCAAAGTTCTGAACTGGTTAAGCTCTCTTGAAACATTGAAAAGATCTGTCCAGGATTTAACTATTTCGAGTGAATTGTGTTTTGAAAATGGTTAGTCTACTGCTACAGTTTAAGTTTAGATTTTTTTTTTCTAGGCAGCTTCTTCAACCAGATAATCCTGCTAAATGCTGATTGGTATGTGAAAAAATCTAAGGTATTAGATAGATGGGCAAAGAATTAACCTGGTCAAACTATATGAAAAAAATAATAGGCATGAACTCCCTGTATTATGAGCTAACATTATATGCACATCAGTTATCCCTAATACTAATTTTTAGTTTTTTTTTGCGAGTACTAAATTTTAGATTGTATGAGAGTATAAATAGCTGTATGAATCCAGTAGTTAAGGTACAACTGATTAGACATTTTCTCTATGCAGTGTTATTCTCCAGTTTAGAATAATATGCCCTATTGTTACTGTTTCCATCATATGTAGTTCTTTTCACAAGCCTTCATAACTGTCAATGTGTGCAGAGCTTAAGTAGAGGCATGCCTAATCTTCCAATAATTCAAGTACAAGTAGCGACTTCATCCTTTATAACACTATAAATGCCATGCTTGCAGATATATGATGCAGCAATTGGAGATATAACCATAAGGTACAATAGAACTTCCTATGCTGACTTTACACTACCCTACACTGAATCTGGGGTAGCAATGATTGTGCCAGTCAAGGACGACAAGAATAAGAATATATGGGTGTTCACCAAGCCATTAACTACTGATTTGTGGTTTGGAAGCATTGCATTCTTCATCTACACAGGGATTGTCATCTGGCTATTGGAGCGACGAATCAATAATGCTGAACTAACTGGCTCATTTTTCCGCCAGCTTGGGATAGCAATATATTTCTCCTTCTTCGCAGATAGTGAGTGATGATACCAAATTTTCTTGTTGCCATGCAATATATTGCATTTGCAATACCTAATAAACAGATGAGGAGTTTCTCTATGAAAATTTCTTGCTTGGAGAACAAAAATAACCTGACTTATACTATTAGTTATGGTGAGCAGGAACTCTTAAATAGTAAAATATTCTCCCATTGCAATCTACTACCATAATATCATTTTCATAATTGTTTAAATTTGTCTCGTTACAGACATGAAGGATAGTACGTTTAACATTCATGTTTTATTTGGCAGAACATTGATGGTTGTTCTTGCCTATCATGTTGCAGGGGAGAGGGTGGACAGTATTTTGTCTAGATTGGTTGTTATTGTCTGGGTCTTTGTACTTCTTGTGATAACATCAAGTTATACAGCTAATCTATCATCAATTCTCACTGTGCAACAGCTTCAACCCACAGTAACTGATGTTCATGAACTCCTTAGGAAAGGAGAATATGTAGGCTATCATAATGGCTCTTATGTTGTGGATCTATTAGAAGAACTTGGCTTTGACAGAAGAAAGATCAGGGCATACAACACTCAAGATGATTTTGTTGATGCTCTATCTAGAGGGAGCAAAAATGGTGGCATTGCTGCCCTCATACATGAAGTTCCGTATATCAAAATATTTTTAGCAGAGAATTGCAAAGGTTACACAATGGTTGGACCAATATACAAGTCTGAAGGTTTTGGCTTTGTAAGTTAGCTACACTAGATATGTTGTGTGCATCCTATGCCTCTAAAGATTATGAACTAGGAAACATATACCTGAATTTACTTAGCTTGAGAAAACAACGGAGAATCCTGAAGGAATATGTCTATAGATACACATAGCACATTTGAAAATAGCAACATGCAGTAACTAAGGTTTTATTGGGCATCGCGGTGCTCAAAAGTACTTATTTCTTTCTAAATTCAGATGGAGCAGTTAGTTAGATGCATACTTTTAGGATATGTAGCGGAGAAGAAATCTTATTGAAACCATTGGCCAATGTTCCAAGCTACACGCACTTATAACTTGCAGTTACTTGTGACCATACCACGTCTCATTTTATTTCAAACAGAATACTGAAATCAAGGTGCAAACTTCTAAATATAAGTACATGGAGGACTGCATATATTTAAAATTATGTAATTGATTTTTGAATACAAATTGTTCAGAGAAGACGCCAGATGGCCCAAAAGTGCACATGCAGTGTACTGACACATGATCAACACAGCATTCTGTCTTCTAATTTGATCAACACGAGGAAATATACATAGAAGTTACCGTTCACAAATTTCTGTTAATCATAATGTTGGTCCAACTAGAAACTTGTACTTTCAGTGATAGTAAATATCCTTAAAACCATAAGCATGAGCAATTTTTCAACCTTGATAATCCTATTGTATTAGAACCTTGCCCTAATGGGTTCTGTATGAGCGTTCTTATACTCCTTTCTTCTTAATATAATGATGTGCAGCTGCGCGTTCGAGAAAAAAAAAACTTGCAAAATTTGGAAACTGCAAGAACCAAGCAATTCATTAATTTTTAATACACAATTTTTGTGGATGTTTGTGATGCTTTGAATTCTAACCATTTCATTTCGTAAAATTTAGCCATTACATATTCAGTTTGTATATTACTGAATCTGTTGTACTTGTTGAGTAGGCATTCCCCAAAAGGTCGCCTATGGTCAACGACTTTTCTAGAGCAATTCTCAGCATAACAGAAGGGGACACTATCATTCAGATAGAAAATAAATGGACTGGAAATCAACATACCTGTCAAAATGATGGTACCATTGCCAGCTCGAGCAGTCTAAACTTCAAAAGCTTTTCAGGGCTCTTTCTAGTCACAGGGATTGCTTCAACTTCTGCCCTTTTACTAGCACTGATTATGTTTCTCCACAAGAACAAGCACAAGATAAGGAACAGCTTAGGCTGTGACAACCAGACTCAGGAAGGATATGGATCAGAGCATACAGATGAGCTGAACCAAGAAAAGGAAATAGATAGCAACCAGGCCCAAAACATGCAGATAACTGTCCCAAGTGATGCAGAAGATGATGCTTGCCAACAAGAGATGGAAATATCCATATAACTCAGCAGTCCAACTGGCTTAAGAATCCAAACAAGTCCAGATATTTCATCTCATGGAGCACCAAGCAATGGTTTGTTGTCTGATCTGAAAACCCTGCAAAAAGCTAATTGCATATGTAAACTAGTCCATCCGTGCATTTCAGTTAGCGGTAAGATATTACATATGTAAACTAGTAAAATCAACCAGCCTTATTGTAATTCAAGGAACTGCCAAAGAAGTATTAAAATTAGTCTGATGGCTCATTTCATATTATGTTCATTAACTGCTATAATACCAATAGAAATCAATACACCAGAAGAAATATGGCATCTCTGTGTGTGTGTGTGTGTGTGGGGGGGGGGTGGATTTGGGAATGGGTTCACCGATGGACGAAGATCTGCACAGTAAAATCTCTAGACATAAATGGAACTGAGTTACTTTTAGAAAAGAAAAAGAAATGAAAATGAGAAATTCCTCTTTAGGGCTCACCTCACTTCTCATGACGAGGAGGAGGAATCCCCATGCCCCTGCGCGGCCGGATAGCCCCGCCAGCCGCCAGGCTGCACCGTGGCCTCAGCCCTCAGCACCCTCGACACATCGACTATCCGTCGCCAGCCCTCGACGCGGCTTCCTTGGTTCAGGATTGTCGGGCAGCACTGCAGCAGAGGTGACGGCGACGCAATTTTCCGGTATTGGGCCAGGGAGCGGGAGTGGACACTGCCCCGTGGGCCGAAAGGCACAACCATTTCTGGCCTATTTTTCGGCCGAAACAACTTTGAGCAGCCACACCGTGTAATTTCAATATTTGAAACTGAATTCGAGCGCCTCACTGCTCTTGACATCCGATTCGTGAGTTTTCCAGAGAATTGACACTAGCACGTGAATTCCTTCGATCCAAGAGGCTCTCTCCTATTTTTTTAATTTCTTTTTTTCTTTTTTATTTCTACCTCCAGGCTCCAGCCCATGAATGTGGACGGATCTGCTTTCAGTGGCAGAGCCAAAGGGGCTACCAGCCCCCGTACAGCTATTGCACCCATGGAGAAAAGAGAGAGGACAAAGGAGTAGAAGAGAAAGAGGAAGAAGAGAAGAGAAAATGGAAGAGGTAGCAAGGAGCTCAACCCCCCTCATCTGTTTTTCTGCATCCGCCATTGTTTGCCATTGTGCCTTATCTCTTTAGCATATTCAGATGCGGTAGTCCACAGCATCTTCTCTCGCTCTCATACATCTCTCTCGTCCTTTGTATCCCTCAACGAAGAACCTTAGCCGCCGCCGCCGCTGGAGCTTGGCCGGCTGAACTTGAATGATGGCTTTGGATGTCCAAAGCAGCATGAACAAGCCCGATGATCCCCTTCGAGGTCCCTCCTGGGTAAGGCAGCAATCCCCATCTCCTTTACTGTCCCCATGTCTGATAAGTTGTCAAGAAGAAACTCACTCCAAGGAAGCCAAATAACTAAAAGACATGATGGGACCTTGTAATGATATTCAGGAAACTATGGACAAGCCTGCTTGGCTGAAATGTATGGATATCTCTATTATGTGAACCTGTTCAACTCAATTTGCTTGCCAATTGTCACATCTGTATTGTTTGATCCCTCATATTTATCATCTGGTTAGGGTACATGCTGGCAAAATTTAAACAACAAATGCAACATCTTAGAGAACAATTTCTGGTAGAAATTAAGAAGCTGTATTTCATTTCAGTGCATACATATACAAGATCATTTGAGTGCATACAAAAGGATGCCCAACAATAGAACAAATAAGTTCAAGCGTCCAAAGAACAACACGACACCAATTAATTCTAGGTTCTCTGACCGCTACACGCTCCTTCCTCTCTTGAAATCCTAGTCTCAGTTCCTGAAATTCTTGCAACAGCTCTGGTACAACATCCAGCGATGAGGTTGAACCTAAGTATCCTTTTGTGCGTAGATAATCCTCATACTTGTCCTCGAACTTATACATAGAGCATGATGTCGGATCCTGCATAAGACAAAACCATGCAATTCCACCCAACAATTGGATTAATAAGCCACCAAATCCACTAAAGGGGAAACCATTTTTTGCCGATTGCAAAGGACCACTTACATTTTGATACTTTGGGCATTTGAAAAAAATGCCTGCCAAGGTTTCTGCAAGAGTTCCTAGTGGTTAGCACAATCAACCTCACATCCTGGCAGTGGGGGCAAATGATCAACGGCAACCCGGTCACCTTGTCGACCACGGGCGCGGGAACAAAAGCAAGTGGCTGCTGCTGTGGTGGTGGCGCACGAGCAGCTTGCTGTTGGTGCGACCTAACCCTAGCTTCTAGGGGGCCTCACACGTGCCAACCTGACGCCGCCGCCTACGACATGGCGATGCAGGAGAGCTGCAAAGTGCGCGGGAGAAGGCGGGCGGGCGTACCGGCAACGACAAGCAGGAGCACTTGCAGCGGTGACGGCATCAGGAGGTAACACCAACAGGAAAAATGAGCTGAGACGGTGACAGCAGGATGATCGGGCAGTTGCATCGATTCACTTATTAGGATAAGGCCAGGGGCATTTTCGTCAGCTTAGTTGTGAAAGTAGGCACAAATAAAAAAGAAAGAGAGAAATTGAAGAAAATAAGAGAGTCCCTTGGACTGAAAGAATTCATGTGCTCAGTGTCAATTCTCTGAAGGCTCGCGATCAGATGTCAAGAGCAATGAGGCACTTGAATTCAATGTCAAATATTTAAACTTCTCCACCTACACTGCTACACGTACTTTGTCCCAAGCGTTTTCCAAATTCCAAAAGACCGAGTTACCACTTAGCGTTCCTTTGTCTTTGTGAATCTTGTCGGTTCCGTCTGTGCCACGGCGGGACGACGTGCCACAATTCTTTCTAACTTATGATAGAGCTATTCTTGAGTTTTGATGGCAGTAATAATCTATATATAATAATAATATTAAAAGGAGGACTGTTTGATCCGTCGTCCGTCAAAATCATAATAATCCCTGCCGTATGGGTCATCGAACTCGTTCGTGTCTTCCTCCCACACGGTCGCGCGTGACATCTCCTTTTCTAGAAATTCGTGATCAAGATGTGCACGACAATGATCTGTCCCCGACGCGGACTCAGCTCATCATGATATGTGCATATGAACGCTGGCACCAGGCCTCCTTAGTCCTTACAGTACAAGGCAAACAACGCACACAAAATAAAAAGATGCCAATGATGTCGAGAGCCGCGATTTGCAGCGATCTCGAGTAGGGCCGTGCACCACCAGATTATTGGAGGGAAGGAAGAGGAGAGGGCAGAGCAGGCTCTGAATTGGAAGGAGGGGAGAGGATGCGAAGAGCCGACGTCGCCTACGAGCAACAGCAGGGACGAGGAAGAAGGCCGAGAACGAGCAGCAACCGTACGACGCCGCCTTCTCATGTGAGTCGAACGGGGACGCCGGGAACCGATCCGTTTGTGATGAAGCTAGAGGAAACATGGGGCGGGAGGGCTCCCCGGTGGCGTTCGCATAGGCGGCTCGGTGCAAAGACCTCTCGCTCGAGGCATGAACATGAGCGTTTGGCTTTTTGCTCGAACTGGTTCAAATAAGTTGAAATATGAGCTTGAATCATTAACGAAAGACAACAAAAACGAACGGAGCAAGGTCGACCCAAGCCACGGAGCCAGGAACAAGCCACCAGCTTTTTCTCTTGCTTAATTAATCTACAGATCATCAAATCAACCTGACACGATCCACCATTAGCTCAACCATGACAAGCTAATTAATTTTTTTTATTTAGTCAATGGTCAACATAAGAAAATAACTAACAAAATTGTTAGCCCAAAGCTACAATATCTTCTAATGTAAAAATTAAAAAAGCTATTTCTCTTTTCTTTATCTATTTCTAAAGCGAGGGTTGCTTCTTGTTTTTCTTTGTCCAAAATGACATATGGGTCCCATCGGTCTCATCTGGTCCTTTAACTACAATCATGGCTCCAATCTCGAGTCCCGACATTTGTTTCCTTTACATGGTAGAGAACTGAACCAGTCAAGGGTTAAAAAACCGACTTTAATTTGAATCTCTCGACCAAGAGGAAGCCAACGAGAAAAAAGATTTAATTGAGATAAAGGAATTGAAAACCAAATCGTCACATAGTGACATAGGAGGGAGGTTGTTGCTAAGAGATGTCGGGGGTTGGCACGCCCATGTCGCCTCTGTGGTTGCTCGCTTGCTCACTGCACCAAATCTGAGAATCGCTGATATTCGCCCATTGCAGCGCACGGGCATGCATGTTTGCTAGTAATTTATAAACCAAAGATGATGTGTCGTGGAATGCCTGAATTTGTCATATTTTGTGATGTTTGGAGTAGTGAACGTCCGCATGCTAAATTTGGCTACTACTGTTTCTATTCTGAATTTTTAGTGAGTTCACTTTTTATCCTGAGTCAAACTCATTTAATCACCAATATCTACAACATAAAATTAGTTTAATTAAATATACCATGAAATATATATTAATAGCGTATTTATTTGGTATTATGGAAGTTACATATTTCTCTATAAAGTTAATTAAAGTTAGAGAATTGAACTTAGGATAAATTAAGGTAAGTGACCATGCAATCCAGCGGCTGCCTCGCTCTAAAACCGCCGAGGCATAGCAGTTACTGGTATTCATCCCCTCAAGTCATCCCACTTAGATCTGTCGTCCGAATCGACTCGACGCCCACACGGCAAGTTACTGGGATCGATTCGCGCACTGCTCCTGTTGTTCACTTCCACGGAACAATTAGGAGGCTACCGAGAGTTGGCCGCGGTGTTCAGTTGGAGTTGACGACGTCCGGCATCGGATTCCTTTCCATCCCTTCGAAGTTCTGCAGATGGTGACCTGATTTCTCTTTTCCGGAAGACATAGAGATCTGATTCGGTCTCTAATTTCTTCCGTTTCGAACAAAGATTCTTTGCGTTTGGTACTTCGATTATGTGCAGTGCAGGTACATTCACGCAGCAGGTTGCGCCTTCCGGGAATCAATGGAAAAGGTTACAATGAGAAAGCCGGTGTGGCATATGTGCCATATGGTGCTACGTCTATGTCTCCCCACTACACGGCAGGATAAGGCACACCGTTTTTACTAAAGATACTGATACTAGCTAGGTTATTGTTGTGTTTTTGTTCTCCCCATTTGGCCAGACTTTCATTATTTTTTCTGCAAGGGTAAGTCATGCGCATATACACACACATTCGCGGAAACACCACAGGAATATATGCCTTATCCTACTGTTTAGTTTTGGATCGGTGTGGCTTAGAATATACAACGGTATAAGTCTGATAAATATATCTGATTGTGCACAGCAGCATCATATCATTCTACTTCTGAGCACTTTGATCTCGATCATAACTCTAATTAGCTTTATATCTGTTCATTCTTATAAAAAGCTCAGTTTTTATTTCATCACCATGTAGACCATTTATACATGTATATGTGAGAAAGTGATGAAAAATATTGTTTTTTATGCTAATTATAATGTATGGAGGTGCGATACAAAATGAAAAAAGTGTGAATGTGGATGAAAAAGTGTATAGAGTAATTACTAATTAAAAATCAATCATAAATAAAAAAGATAAGTATAATTCTATATGATTATTATATTGAAGTATTGAAAGAAATGACAGAGTAATATGTAAACAATTTTATTTATTAGGTAGGAGTTTAATTTATAAATAATTTTTAAACATAATTGCCATTTAAAATATTAGCCCGTGCGGGAGCACAGGTTAATGGACTAGTTTATCTAACCATGTGGCGAATTGAACTTGTTCCTATGGTTGCAATTGGTATGTCTACTATACCTATGTACTCCCTCCCTCATGTAATATAAAGCATCAAAGGGTTCAAAATTCTACAAGACATTCTAAACTTTTAGATAAACATTAAAGGAAACCATTTAATTTTCCTCGTCTCTGTACTAAAAGTTTACCTTTTCTATTTTTTTTCTGCACCGCTTAATCTTAGGAATAAATTTAATTACGGCCGCTAAACATGAAGGTCTCAAAAGGTAATTGCGTCTTTTGTTCTCTCCCTTAATATTCTTAAAATTGCTAGAATGTCTTGTATTACAAGACGGAGGGAGTAACCATGATTGGTTAGAAGAGAGAAGCATCAGGTTAATTAAAAGTAGGAAACACTGTCCAGAAACTTGGTAAGGATCCTAATCACACCTTCATTGTTGTCTTTCTTGGTCTATCTTGTCTAATGGAATTTGATAGTTAGCGATCTCATCCTCGACCAACAAATGAAAACACACCTTGCCAACTTGCAGGTCGAAGAAGGTTTTCTTTTATAATCAACTTAGAAGTTGGGACTTATATATCCTCAGTCTTACAACAAGACCATATTGACTTGACTGCATGTTGTGTTATAACAACATAGGAGTAAGTTATTTCTGGCAAAGCCATTCTTCAATCTTCAGGCATCCCATGCCTCTTTTGATTGGCTGACCTTTTTTGAGAGGAAAAAGGAAAAATAAATTAACATGTCCTTTTCTTCCTGAGAACAAATTCCATCGATCAACATACTTACATACGCCATTTTCTTCCTGAGAACCAATTCGTTTCGACTTGACTTGCATGTAGCTTGCTGTGCAACAACCGAGCATGATTTCGCAGGCAACTGACTAACATTGGAACTGAAGGTTTCTAGATTACTATTTTCTGTAAGTACACTGTAACTGGTAGCTAGTAAGTATTAAGATGACGACATAAAGTACTAACTGAACTACCTTGTAAGTTCCAACTTGGCCAGTATTCAGAAGCAACACACTCTTTTCTTAATTGTGGAGAACAAATTCCACTAACCAATTTGTTTTGGACTTGACTTGCATATAGCTTCCTGCAATTCTGCTGAAGTTTCCAGTGCTTGGATACCCAACAAACAAAAGATCAGAAGTCAACTATGGCGCGATAGTTGATACAGAAACAGACAACATCGAAACTGATAAGGAGGGTTCTCAGAAGTCGATCACTTGTAGAAAGTACATATACCATTAGATTGTGAAACATTGCATCAGGTCAAGCTTGACCTTTCATTCCTCTTAATATAAAGATAAGCTGTGTATTCGATAAAAAAGGTCCAGATTGACCAGTATTCAGCAAGAAGTCTATTTTTTTTCAACTCTTGACTCTTGCTCAAATATGGTTTTGGACCTCCAACTCTGAAACCATCTAGTACACAACCCTCAACTCTTGAAATTGGTGCGATATCAATGTGCTCTAGTGATATGGGGTTTCAGCACTAAGCATTGACTAGAGCCGCAAATTGCACGCTGAGTTTTGGAGGTTGTGAAGAAAATTGTGGCCAAGGCAATGGAGGACATGTATTTCATTCTTATCTCCTATATATAGAAGGAGCACGGCATGCATGTTGAATTGGGAAGGCGCTATCAACTATCATCAATATGTGCGTGGTCATGCTATAGAGGTGGGTGGTTGGGCGCATATGTATAGTTGATGTTGAGAGCAGGATCGGTTACAACATAGCTAACACAGTAGAGATTTTGGCAATAATCCTTGATGGACATAGAGCCTTGGATCAAGGAGGGAAGCTTGTTCATGTTAAGAACTTAAGGGGTCTGATTATGCCATGAAGGCATCAATAAAGTTGGGATAGATGTGGCCATCGTCATGCTCCAATGTCGCGTCATTTGCCATATGGTTGATGCTTTTGCAACTGGAGGAGACTAAACTTTTCATAGAGCGTGAGGAAGAAGGTGCCTCACATCGTGTAATATGTACCAAGCTTAGCTTAATATGGCCATCCTGATGAAGAGCTGAGGGTGTAATACCCTGGCCATTAGTGTTACAATTTTGGAACATCACGGCGGCCTCGCATGTGTCATGTTCTGGTACAATTAGTCCCATCTCGATAGTATCTTATAATCATTGATGCTCCAAACATAGTATCTTCGGTTTAACCCTTTTATATGAAGCGATGACGAAAGTGTAAGTGTGGTGCTATGAATATGCAGACTTGTTCCACATAGGAGCTAAATTGTAAGCAAGTTTTGGATGCGGGTCTTACAGAGGGTTCCATGGGACTCTTGGTAAGTTGAAAAATAGTCTATGGTGAAGATGGGAGAATCAATAGGGTTTATTTTGATATAATTTGATACCATGTAGTGGCATGCCAGGAACATATGGCACGGCTGTGTGGAAGGCAGGAGAATAGATGTGATCGATGTGTAATCTGATACGTGTATGAAACCCTTCCTTTCCAGACCCTCGATGTCAGCATGAACTACTATGGATTAGAACCCTACTAGCTGATGTCCCTCCTGCTAATTTTGAGTGGGCCTAGGTCACTGTCAGGCTTGGCACTTCACTTCCTGGAGGCATCCCTCTACGTCCTTTCAGAGGCCATCTTCCTAGGAGGGGGCTCGGATGTGGACCTCACTTGTCGCAGACCTCCGGAACTCTTCCGAATCCTCCATTTCAAGATGCCTTCCAGGAAAGAACCTTCCCTCACTACGTTATATTAGGTCTCCTGACCATAGGTGGAATCTATCAACACAAACCGAATATTAGAGCATCTGATTTAGCTAGCAGTTTTTCCTAGTTTACCATGGTCAGGCTTCCAAGTCCATCGAAGCCTACAATACTGAAGACTTTGCCCAAATCAAAAGATTAGCGTAAACGATCATTGGATGCTCCCAGTGGCGAAGCTATATACAATTTAGGTGGTGCATATGCACCCACCAAAAAATGCAAACTAGTGATTAGGAGCAATTTTCCACCATGTATATATGTCTTAAATTCTTAGATTTATAAGGCAGATGCACCACCCTCTAATCTAGTCTAGCTAGCTTCGCCACTAGATGCTCCCAATATCAATTTTTTGTGACCGTCGTTACCCAACTCGTCATACACACAAGCCATGCCTCCAAGACAAACAACAATTTAGTGGTATGGGTATAGGTCAAATGGAGCCCAGTAACACTATGCCGCATGCATTACATTGAAGTGCTAGAGTAAGGGGAAAAGTGAAATTATATTGAAGTGTGTGCGATGTGGACGCCATCAAGGTCACCATTGCCATAGCCTTCGCATGGTCAATTCATTCTTTCTTGTTTTCTTCGATATGCACCACACAAATAGTGTCTCAGTTCCCTACGCAAGGTCAAGCTGATTGGAGAAAGAGGCGCCAATGAAGATCGAGTAGAGAACATATAGCAAGAGTGGAGGAGGCGGACGTCAGACTTGGGCAAAGCTCCATGGCTGGCGGCAAAATTAAAGTGCAACTCCCTCCAATCTTAAGTTGGATATGGAAATCCTCATGCCAGAACAAGCACAAAGTTTTCTTCTGGCTTTTGCTAAAGGATAGACCGAGTACCAGAGGGCTTCTCAGGTGCAAGCACGCGGACCTCCCTTCTTATGACTGCATCCTGTACTCACCTGGTTCAGAAGAAACACTTGAACACCTATTCATCATTTGCATGTTTGCTCAGGAGTGCTGGCTGATCCTTGGATTACATATTAATCCTGCTCTGTCCCCAGTCCAACTGCTGATGTAGTTCCGTGAACATCTTGGGGTGCCCTTCTCCATGGATATTATCATGTGTTGGTGCATTTGGATGTGCCGCAATGACTTGATTTTCAGAGCCACTCCACCAACGACGGCCGCATGCAAGCACCGCTTTAAGTCTGAATTTGCTCTAGTTTATTCTGAGAGCAAAAGTGCAGCATCATTTGTTAATGTCCCAATGGCTGGAGACCTTGTTGTAATTTTCTTTATTTTTTTCTAGACTTCCTTTGTTTCTTGACTTTCCTTTGTAACTCTGAACCCTTTCTTTTCTGTATAATATATAACCAGCAGGGGCCTACCCTTCCTATTTCATCAAAAAAAATTAAAGTGCAACGTCGCGGCAGCAGTGATAGCCGATCAAGTTCAGCTTGGCAATATGGAGAGAAGGAAATTAGTTTGAGTGCCACAAACGTGGGAATTGCATGATGATTATTTTCTTTGTTTTCTAATAAGCGACTCTTGCTGAATCCTGGCATTTATGATGTGGACGCCATGCCACAGCAAAATTAAACCACCTATGGCATAATACATGGCGTCAGTTGATTTGCTTGGTGTGTATATTAAAGGATTTGTTCCTAGGAAGCTCCACTCAGGCTATATATAGTTACAAAAATATTGAAAAGTGAACCTTTTGACATCAAGAATCTAGCTCCTCGACAGGCAGTTCTATAAATGTCTGCACACAGCAGTGCAACAAAATTCACTGGCCTTCAATCTAACTAGCTAGCTAAGGTAATGGAGATCAAAATACCTCACACTATCCTCGTCCTACTACTTTTCTTCAGTTTCGGTGCAGCTCAAAATAGCACCGTACGTAGGGCGGACAAGTTCCATGTAGGGGTGATCCTTGACTTGGGTTCATTGGTGGGGAAAGTATCACAAACCAGTATTTCATTGGCTGTGGAAGATTTCTATTCAGTCCACCAGAACTGCAGCACGAAGCTGGCCATCCACATCAGGGATTCCATGGGCAATGATGTCCAAGCTGCTTCAGCAGGTATGTTGATCTAACAAATAAAGCCACAAAAGTAGGTAAATGTTCTGTTCTGGTTCGAAACAAATTCAGCCATAAAAATGTTCTCGAATATTTTACTACATAAATCAAACATATAATAACAATCACTCAGACAAATGCATAGCTTAAAACTGCAAATGGCATATATAGATATAGGGGACACATGGCGAATAGTAGTGACTCACAAAGAAATAGCAGATCACTTGGGCAGCCAAGAGTTGGGTATAAATTGCACACCAAATTAGAGCTCTAAGCAGCTAAAAATCAAAGTTGTCTGCAAGCGGGTTCTAGCCTGGTTGGGTAGCTCATTGTAGAGTGAAACTAGCAACCAAAGTTTGAATTCGTGTTTGCATATATTAAGCCATATATGGCCAGGGTATGAGACCTTTTTTTTTAAAAGAAAAAGTTGTTTTAACCTTTGAAAGGGCTGCGATGCTCTAGGAGGGGCTCAATTAGTCCTCTCAAATTTAGGGACTCACGTATAAAAACCTATGATTTTTCTTTATGTTTTTGTGTCTACTGCTATAAAGGTTTCACAGCCCATCTCCAAGAGACTCTTTATATTTTGTCTAACTTACAGAAATAGAGATTTTGGTGTAAAAACACTCTCCAACAATCTCTTCAATTGTATATCTAAATATTATCCTCTATTCCGGATTTCTAGCTAGCCAAAGATGGAGAGTGAGGATGACTCTCTAGACTACGCACAACATATAGAAAAGATGTTGGAAAGTATAAAGATATAGAAAACGATTTTTACTTAAATGACTCTCCAAATGATGATTTAGATAGTAGATTTTAGAAAGGTTCTTGGAGATGCTCTAAGTTTAATCAGTTTTGCAACCTAAATTTTAATCATATAAAATACACTTTACAATTCTAAAGAAGGTAAACACAAAAATGTAAGGGCAAGCTTTGTGGCTTAGAGTCGTTTCTTTCCACTAGTTCTCTGAAGACCCTTACGGAGGTCAAGCTCCCAGATAGAAAACTCCCTGGAATAGCTATTAGAGCTTCCCTCCCGCAAATGAGTCACCCATATCATCAGCATTTAACCTGATTGCTCTCCGTTGTCACTCATAAGCACTTCATCAACTCTGGTGTGGGCTGCTTGATCTTCTCATGTACAAGACGTTATCAGCCGCGTCCAAGACTCAATTAGAGAGTCTCACAGCACTTATTTGATCTAATCCTAGGCTAATTACCTAGCAAGATGCATACTTAGCCTAATCTAGCACTAGGTAATCCTTAATCTTATGACAACCGCCCTGATTTTTATTAATATCCTCAACTTTAATGGAAAGACATCTCAAATATGAGCTTGTAACCTCAAATTCTCAAGCACGCTCCAAATAGATGGATGAGGATGTACACTGTCTCTTTTAAAAACTAACCATTGGAAAAGTTTCCCCTAGATCCGCTCTATGGCACTTTGAAGCATCGCCCAATCAAATGGCACTTGAAGCATCCCCCAATCAAGCATCAGTAGTACTAGTGGTGACTGCCAGAGGCCGGTGTCTACTACCGGTGGCCCATCATGGCCCACTTAAAATAGTCCAATAATACTACCGGTGTGTCTTGCCTGATGGCGCCTCACCGTTATTGCTAACCACTCTTTTCCACCATGAGAAATCTATTTGGTACTCCACTAGTCTTGCTTAAAAATTCATACTATATCTTGGTTTCATGTCAGAGATACGTATGACATGACCACGATGATTGTCCACACGTGTTAATGAGATTAAGCAATATATGAATTTTTGAATAGAACAAACATTATATGATGAGTTAATGAAGTGTACTGCATCCACACCTCTATCAAACAAGTTTGTATACATAATAAATGTTTCTCAACTAATTTCTCTACCGTACTCCAACACAGACATCCTTGATGCCCCATTACTACTTACCAAGTTAAATTTTGCATCAAATATTCACTACCACATGCATATGAATTATTCCACATTGAGTTCAAAACTCTAACATATTAGAATTAGCTAAGTAATCCCATGAATAGTATAAAACTAGGTAACTAACCTAACCTAAAGAAACTGGGCCACTAAATCCAAAAATATAATTACACAAGTGGCACTCAAACACATGGCGATATGACCCTTCTTTAAATAGAGTACAACAACCACAGAAGCTCACACATGCGTAAAAATCCAACCATATGAATAGACACACATGTGCCCTATCCCTATGGACACCTACATGAGACTCTATGGTGGCTGATCTTGAGATTGACTAAGTTACCAAGATGACTTGCTGTCAATGCGCACATGTCGCCTATCATTGAAATGAATAGCCACATTAATGAAACACATAGGGTGTAAAGCCTAAGTTTTTGAACCCTAATGGGTAGAGCGTACAACCACTGATGTGAAGCATCTAAGATATTACTTGGTTCCCCACATGATCCTTATATATTGGAAAACTCTGATTTGAAGTTTTATGTGCTCTTTTGAGGAGTTTGGTTCCCTAAGTTTCATTAGCCTAAAATCTTGTAAAACAGTATAACAATGCATTATTCCCCACGACTATATTGGCATTAATCACTAAATTTATCTATAACCCAAAAAGGCCATTGAACTTACATTATTTTTCCAATCTTAAAACAATTGGAAAATAAAATGTTGAGAATTGCAAATTTATTTAGCTAATATTATTTGACCATAATTTTTCCTATCTCATTCAATTCGATCTCAAGCTATTGAATTGCTGGAGAACTACAAGTTCAAGCCATTATTGGCACCCAGAAATCACCAGAAGTTGCATTCATATCTAAAATTTGGAGTATAAAAAAAATTAATCCCTAACACACATGTGTGAGGATCAGTTTGAGATTTGTTTTAATCTAATCTTGTAGGTCAACGGCTTATAGAGCCAATCCTTCAAAACAAATCTAGCTCTTCTACGGTGCTCACCAGCTTCAAACATATTGGCACGTAACAAATATTACAGTACAATTGATGACAACTAACTTCTCAAACAGTTTTTTTTACTACGTTCCAACACAGACGCCCTTGGTGCCTCATTTACTACTTCCTGAGTCAAACTTTGTATCAATTATTCCCTGCCACGTGCATATGAATTATTCCGCATTGAGTTCAAAAATTTCCAACATACTAGAACTAGCTAAGCCTGTGTGTAAAACTAGGTAACCAACCTAACCTAAAGAAATTTAGTTACTAAACTCAAAAATATAATTGCACAACTGACACTCCACACATGGTGATTTAACCTTTTTTTAAATAGAGCACAACAACCGCATAAGCTCACACATGCATGAAAAATCCAACCATATGAACATGTGCACACACGCCCTATCCCTAGGAGTGCTTATGGGAACAGACACATGAAAATGGAGGCTGCAATGTTATAGACAATCAAGCAACAAAATCAGTGATAGGAGGCATGCTCATTGATAGTAAGCACCTAGGTAACTTTGTCAATCTCAACCAGGTGCTTTGCTATCCGAGCATGGCACCTATCACTGAAAATTAATAGCTGCATTAATGAAACACACAGGTTGTCAAACCTAAGTTTTGATGCCTAAGGGCATATACAACAGTCAGACAACGACTGTCTATTTGAGTCCACATCAGCAAAATGAGATGACATGGCCATCATTAAATGAGGAAAGAGTGCGTTGTGTCTACTATCTCGTCTACTACTCCGGCTCATGCTCCCATGTAAAACAAGACTAGCCAGAGGAGATATTAAATATCATACAGACAACAAAACAGACAACAGTTGTGTCTAAACTGTTGTAAAACTGTCTATTTAGTTGTCTATATGTGTCAAACAGACAGCAGCTGTCAAAACTGTTGTACATGCCGTAATGGGCAACCACGCTAAGCATCCAAGCTATTGCTTGGTTATCCACATGATCATTTATCTAGACATGAAGGTCCTTATATATATCTTGTAAAACTCACTTTTGACTTTTTATGTGCCCTTTTGAGGAGTTTGGTTCCCTAAGTTTCATTAGACTAAAATCTGGTATACTAGTATAAAAGTGCATTACTTCCAACGACTATATTGACATTAATCACTAAAATATAACACTACAAAGGCCCATTGAACTTACATTTTCCCCATCTTCAAAGCACTGGAAAATAAACGTGTTGCTAATTGCAAATATATTTTGCCAATATTGTTTGACCAAAGTTTTTCCTCCCTCATTCAATTCTCAAGCTATTGAATTGCTGGAGGACTACAAAGTTCAAGCTATTATTGGCCCCCAGAAATCATCTGAAGCTGCATTCATATCTAAACTCGGGAGTATAAAACAAGTGCCTGTTGTATCCTTCACAGCAACAAGCCCTGCTCTCACTTATGACAGTATGCCATATTTTGTGCGTGCAACACTGAACGACTCAGTTCAACTGAATAGTATTGTATCTCTTATCAAAGGCTATGGGTGGAGAGAGGTGGTGTTGATATATGATGACAATGACTATGGACGAGGCATTATACCACACCTCATTAACGCCCTTCAACAGATTGATGCTCATATTCCATATCGTAGTGCTATCCCTTTGTCAGCAACAAGTGAACACATATTGCAAGAACTCTACAAGTTAATGGCAATGCAAACAAGGGTATTCATTGTTCATATGTCATCGACCAGGGCCTCTCTTATCTTCACAAAGGCTAAGGAGGCAGGTATGATGAACAAAGGATTTGTGTGGATTATTACAAATGGAGTAGCAAATATCATCGACTCACTCAGTCCATCTGTCATTGAGGCAATGAATGGTGCAATAGGAATAAGATTTCATGTTCCCAAATCACAAGAACCTGACAATAGCTTCTTAATAAGATGGAACAGAATGTACCGACAATTGAACCCTAGTGAATTGACACTTGATAAACCAACCATCTTTGGGTTATGGGCCTACGATACAGTTTGGGCATTAGCACAAGCCGCAGAAAAGGTTGGGGTATCTGGAAATAAAAATAAGAGACTGCGGCAGTCCAGTAAAAACAATACATGCTTTGACTTGTTGCCTGTTTCCACAAATGGCCCAGAGTTCATAAAAGAAATTGTACAGAACAAATTTAGAGGCTTAAGTGGAAACTTCGACCTTGCTGACAGACAACTACCAGTTTCTGCATTACAAATAATAAATGTGGTTGGGAAAAGTTGGAAACATATTGGGTTTTGGACTTTGAAAAATGGACTTTCTCGGCAGTTAAATCAAAATGGTTTGAAAACAATAGGGTCAGCCTCAATGCTTGATCTAAATCCAGTAATTTGGCCAGGAGAATCAACAGAAATACCAAGGGGCTGGGAATTTCCAGCAATTGGTAGCAAGCTTAGGGTTGGTGTGCCCTCAAGTGCATATCCAGAGTTTGCAACGACAGTAAAGGATCCTGTCACGAACGCAACAAAAGCGAGTGGTCTTTCAGTAGATATATTTGAGGAGGTAGTAAAGAGGCTACCTTTTGCACTTAGTTATGAGTACCATGCATTTAACACAACAGATGCAACAAGTTCAAGGAGTTATACTGATTTTGTTCGCCAAGTTTATCTTCAGGTAAGAAGAAATAATTTATGAGAGATACTGTCCGGATTCTCAAAATATGCCTACTGTAGGAACTAAATTATGTATATGTTTTGCTGCAAAAATAAAACATACTCTAGCGGTTCAAGCAATATACAATATGCTTATCATTTTTCTTAGTTGTATTCTGGTTTCAATCACAATCAAGCCTTGCTGTTCATTAACATGACATAAATTTTGCCACAAAATATCCATTGAACACTAAATGTTTTCCTTTTATTCAATATATATGAGCATGCATTGTTGAATCAGTACAACTAATATAATGCTATTGCAGAGATATGACATAGCGATTGGAGACATAACAATCATATACAATAGATCACTCTATGCCGACTTCACGATTCCATACACAGAATCAGGCGTGGGAATGATTGTCCCAGTCAAGGAAAAAGTGAACAGAAATATGTGGATTTTCTTGAAACCACTGAGCAAAGAAATGTTGTTTGGAAGCATTATAATCATTATTTACACAGGACTTGTTGTCTGGCTGTTGGAGCATCTAAATGGCAGCGGACATCTACATGGTCCCTTTTCACTTAAGCAACTGGTGATTCCGATGTTTTTCTCCATATTCGAAGACAGTTGAGTAAAACACTGATCGGAACAGTATAATTCTTTTTTAATCTAAGCATGCACAATTTTGAAAAGCCATGGCAGTCAATGTCAAATAATAAATTTGTTGTACAATTTTCCTAGATAATGCATACAGTACTGAACCTCCTTAAAATGGTAGAAGCATAAAAAAGTTCCTGCAAGAAAGATTGTGGCACTGAAGCTCAATTGTTTTAGAAAGCAGAAATGCTCATATTAATTTCCTCAGCAAAAGGGTAGTTTGAACTATCACGCAAAAGGAGTCTTAGGTATGCCCAATTATAAATTCTAAGAAAAGAAACAGAAATGAACAAATTAGCCTTAATGAACTAATATAAGACTGGGTTGGACTTAGAGTCTAAAGAAACAGAAACTGTATGCATCTGCTTTGATGGAAATTCCATGGTAGCATTGCTGTACCTCAGCTTTGCAAATTGATTTGGAGTATCTGAAATAACCTTTTATAGTTATTTCTGCAGAGGACAAGTCGGAATGCGTTCTTTCTCGAACAGTTCTACTTGTATGGAAGTTTGTTCTTCTGGTACTTACATCAAGTTATACAGCAAGCTTTGCATCAATGCTTACTGTACAAGAGCTTTCACCAACACTGACTGACATTCAAGAACTCCAGAAGCAAGGAGGATATGTAGGATTCCACCGAGGTTCCTATATGGAGGGTCTATTGGTGGATATTGGTTTCGACAGATCAAAAATGAGACCCTATGATACTCCTGATGAGTTCCACTTTGCTCTTTCTACTGGAGTTGAAAATGGAGGTGTTGCTGCACTTGTTCTGGATGTTCCATACATCAAATTGTTTCTTGCCAAGTACTGCACAGGTTACGCAATGGTTGGACCTATTTACAAGAGCGCAGGGTTTGCCTTTGTAAGTTCAACTACACTTGCAATTGCAAGTCTATTATTTCTATCCATCTTTTTTTTTTTCCAAAAAAAGGCTACTAAGCTACCGTGAAAATGGTAGCATCGAGAAAGATTATCTTCATGTGCAGTTTTGAATTCCACATTCCAATGTATCATTTGAGCTAAAAAGGTTAAGATAAATCCGGATGCAGAATTTTCAATTTTATGACTTACAATGTGGTATTCTTTGAATGTTAATATGCTCAACCTAATATAAACATTCTTTTTTACTGATTAGGCACTTCCCAAGCGATCTCCACTACTTGCTGACATATCAAGGGCAATCATCAACATAACAGGAGCAGATACTATCATTAAAATCGAAAAGAAATGGATTCATCAAAACAGTTGTCAAAATGAGGAAAAAATAGATGGCTCAAGCAGTGTTATCACTTTTGGCAGTTTTGGAGGATTATTCCTCCTAACTGGATTTGTGACAACCTGCTCCATTCCTGTAGCATTGCTGATGAACTACTACAAAAGAGAACAACAAAAGGCAGCGACCAAACTAGACGACCTGAATAAACAAAGACATGTGCCACAAGGAGAAAATGGGCATATTCAAGACAGAGATCAGGGTAATAATGAAGAAAATGGAGGGTGCAAAGATACAGGTAATCAAGCAACAATATTGGTGCTTGATAGTCCAAACACAAATGCTGATCTACCAGGTGACTGCACACAGACTGGCAAGGTGATAGCAACAACTCATTTGGGTTTACAAGTCATCCATAAGGAGGAGGAAGCGAAAGTTTCTCAACTTTAGTTCCCAAACTAGATGAGATCGGCAGATTAGTTAAACTGAAGGTCCCGGTTGACCTACCGTCTGGTCAAGGTAGCAGCCTGTACAACAATAGCAGGATACAAGTTAGCCTTACCACTACAAGTAGTATACAGAGAATATATAGTGCAATGGAACTTTGGCCATTATAGCGCTTTTCAGCCGCTACAGCACTTGTGAGGCCGATATAGCAGCCGCTATTTGATCCTACCAACGGTTCATTACCTGGCCCACTATCTCATTACAGTTTTATACTGAAATGTGTGTGCAAGTTATGATACTAACTTGCTATCCACTATTTATCACCTTGTACCTGGTTGATGGTTGAAATAAGTAAATTTTCGAATAATTTTATTTGAGTAATCAACACAGATGACTGGTGTGTCGGAAACACACTGGGATGGAAATTCTTATTAGTTCCCGGCATATCACATTGACAAGCCAATATCTTAGTTCAAATTTCTGGCCAATAGATCGCTCGAGAAAAAAAGTATGCTATCTTGAAGAATGATGTAGCATCTTTTAAGAATTTTAAAAAACAGAGAGAAAAAAATCCCTTAAAAAAAGTAGAAGAAAAAAATCCCATATGAAGGATTGACTAGACGTTGATATTTAGGCTGGTCAAATATGTTCCTAAGCTGATGGCAGTCATACACCAAGACACCAATACGCATGCACAAATCCAGTACCAAATGTTTTCAACACACGAGAACATATCTGACCAAATCATGTCGATTTGATCTGCGTGCAGCATGCTGCAACCCACCACAGTTTCCTAGAGCAACCAGACCACAAGTAGCCATGCCAAGCAGGAAAGGCATCACCGCCAAATCACCGGCCAACACTGAAACGGAGGCTATTTGTGGGTTTCGATACCTCCAACTCAAACTATTAGCTGTCTCTAGTGTGTATCGGGACATCGATGGCAGGAACTATGTAGCGACCTTCCTTGCAAGTTCCAGCTCGATACGACTTAGAATCCGGGACATCGATAGTCAGTCCTATAAATTATTCACGGACGGTCTGAGAAGATGAGACAAGCCTTGCATTGCAGATAGGGCAATGGAGAAAAGATCTCAGATCATATTCTTCCTGCTGCTGCTGCTTCTCTTCAATTCCAGTGCTGCTCAGAATGCCACCACGAACCGGGCAGAGGAATTCCATGTCGGGGTGATCCTTGACTTGGGTTCGTCGGTGGGGAAAATAGCACGGACCAGCGTTTCACTTGCTGTCGAAGATTTCTATGCAGCTTGCCAGAATTGCAGAAGGAAGCTAGTCCTCCACGTCATGGATTCCATGGGCAATGATGTCCAAGCTACTTCAGCAGGTATGTGTTCTGCAGTATATATGCCACAATGCCATGAAGAAGACACAACTTGGCTTGAAATTTTCATATATACAGTTCGGGAAAAAAGTATTTAGTATTTGACACATTAATCTCAAAGCACGCGTAGATCGGTGTCTGCAAGTTTCTCAGCTGGGGGAAGTTCATCTTAGAACAACAACAGGGTCCACGAAAATCATGGAAATAGTAGAGATTTTGTATTGATGAAGAAAATCATACATATGGAGTGATGTAGTTGTATAAGTATTCTATCAAAGAGGGCGAGCATGCATATCCTGCATAATCATGGGAAAAGAAAATATACAGAATCCGATTCCAAAATAGCCTATATGAAGATAGGGGGCACATATAAAATAGCAGTCACTCAGACAGAATTGCATATCACTTGGGCAGAGCCGCAGAGACATGAGGCTGGTCATCAGTTGCAAATATAGAATGCTAGATTATAGCACTTAACTAACATGAACATAAAACTAAAAATTAAAGTTGTCTCCACTTTGCTCGTCTTTCCTGAACTTAAAAGAATTATAGGAATATAAATATGCTGAGAACAGAAATTTTGTTTTGCTGATATTATGTGACCAAAGTTTCCTTCTTAATCAATTCCAAAGCTGTTGAATTACTGGAGAATTACAAAGTGCAAGCCATCATTGGTCCACAAAAATCATCAGAAGCTGCATTTATATCTAATCTTGGAAATATGACACAAGTGCCTATAGTATCCTTCACAGCAACAAGCCCCTCCCTAATTTCTGACAGTATGCCGTATTTTGTGCGTGCAACATTGAACGACTCAGTTCAAGTGAATAGTATTGCCTCTCTTATCAAAGGCTATGGATGGAGAGAGGTGGTGCCAGTATATGACGATACTGACTATGGGAGGGGAATCCTACCATACCTCATTGACGCCCTTCAACAAATAGATGCTCGTGTTCCATATCGCAGTGTTATCTCTTTGTCAGCAACAAGTGAAAACATTATGCAAGAGCTCCACAAGCTAAGGGCAATGCAAACAAGGGTATTCATTGTTCATATGTCATCAACCAGGGCCTCCCTTTTCTTTACAAAGGCCAAGGAGGCAGGGATGATGGAGCAAGGATTTGTGTGGATCATTACAAATGGATTAGCAAACATCATTGATTTACTCAATCCAAATGTCATTGAGGCAATGAATGGCGTCATAGGAGTAAGGTTTCATGTCCCGAGATCACAAGAACTAGATAAATTGTCGATAAGATGGAACAGAATGTACCTGCAAGATAACCCAAATGAATTGCCATTTAATAAGCTAAACATTGTCGGGCTATGGGGATATGATACAGCTTGGGCATTAGCACAGGCAGCAGAAAAGGTTGGGGTATCGAGTAACAAAAATAAGAGTCTGCCATTCAGTAAAAAATCTACATGCTTGGAATCTTTGGCTGTTTCTACAATTGGTTCAGAGCTGCTGACAGAAACTGTACAGAACAAATTCAGAGGTCTGAGTGGAAAATTTGACCTTACCGACAGACAACTGCAAGTTTCTTCCTTACAAATAATAAATGTGATTGGAGGAAATTGGCGAGGAATTGGGTTTTGGACTTCAAAAAATGGATTTTCACGGAAGTTAAATCAAAATGGTTTGAAAATATCAGGGTCAACCTCAATGCTTGATCTAAATCCAGTAATCTGGCCAGGAGAGTTGACAGAAATACCAAGGGGCTGGGAAATTCCTGCAAATGGTAACAAGCTTAGGGTTGGTGTGCGCACAAGTGCATATCCTGAGTTTATAAGGACATCAAAAGACCCTGTCACGAATGCGACAAGAGCAAGCGGCCTTTCGGTAGTCATATTTGAAGAGGCCGTAAAGAGGCTACCTTTCACATTGAATTACGAGTACCAATCATTTGATACAGTTGATGTACAAAGTACAGGAAGCTACGACGATTTTGTTTACCAAGTTTATCTTCAGGTAGGAATAATTTATGAAATGTACTATCAAAATTTTCAATTTGTCAAGTGAAAAAACTAAATTTGTTAAAAATACTCTAGAGGTTCAAACATTTGACAAGATCTTTGCTGTTTGTCATTATTTCATCCCGTGTAAAAATCATTCTCTTTCACAATCAGAATCAAGAATTTGCTGCTGTTTTACTGAAATGACATAAATCCGAAGCCTTGTTTCAGTATTTTTTGAAAGTAAATAAAATATATAGTTGCAGGTAATTATTTTTCCTTTCTTCAACAGATGAATTTTTAATTGAGCACAAAGTATTTTCCTTTATTAAACACATGAATTGACCAAAATTAGGTTTACTTTATTCAACAAATGAGCATGTACCATTCAGTCAGTTGTAGTGCAGTACAGGTACCGCATAACAGTATAACACATAATTTGCAGATTTTTTCCTTTTTTGTTTTACAATTTAAATAACTACTAGCTTATTTCAGAGATATGATATAGCAATTGGCGACATAACAATTAGATACAACAGAACACTGTATGTCGACTTCACCGTCGCATACACAGAGTCTGGAGTGGCGATGGTTGTTCCAGTGAATGAAAAAATGAACAAAGACATGTGGATTTTCTCAAAACCACTAAGCGATGGAATGTGGTTTGGAAGCATTATATTCTTTATTTATACAGGAGTTGCTATCTGGATGATAGAGCGCTTAAATGACAATGGATATGTACAAGATTTCTTTTCAGTTGAACAACTTGGAATTATGATGTTTTTGTCGTTATCTGAAGAGAGTTGAGTAATTTAAACACTATTGTTCCTTACTTATTTTGTTGATCCATGCATATTTTTAAAACCACGGAAATGAGTGCCATAATTAGGTTTAGTATATAGTTTCCATAGCGAAAGCATGCACCGAACTACCTTAAAAGAGTAGAAGAACTAAAAAGTTCCAGCAATGGGCGAGCACAAACAATAGCATTGATGTTCTATATGATTGGCAGATCCAGCCAAAAAAAAAAATCTTTGGTGTCACCTCCATAGAATCATGGTCTCTCATTTAATTACCACTCTTAAGCATTCAGTTCCTGTAGAGTTTAACAAATTCCATTGGTGTCTTAGGACATCATTAAATGGCCCTAGCTCCACCCCTATGAAGTAAAAGGTTGTGCATGTGGTGTTGTATGGGTCCTAAACCCCTCCTGATTCTTCTTAATATAATAATACACAGCTGATCTCCTGCATGTTCAAGAAAAAAAAGTTCGAGCAAGAAAGGTTGTGAAACTGAAGCTCTATAGGTTATGGAAAAAAGAACACACTCTATGACTCATTTCTTTTCCTCGACAAAAAGGTAGTCCTAAGCCCAAACTTTTTGCAAAAAAAAAAAAGCCTTAGACATCCATATTAAAAAATAAAGTGGTAATGAAGTAGTCCTAACGAATCAAGGCTAGAATTTATCACCTAAAGCCCTAAACAAACAGATGATGCATTTGCTTTATGGAAAATTCCACTGTAGCACACTAGCATAGGTTGCATAACTTCAGCTTTGCAATTTACTTGGTGTATTAGAAAATTAACCTTTTTGTTGTTACATCTGCAGAGGAGAGGTTGCAATCTTTTCAGGCTCGAATAGTTTTATTCATATGGATGTTTGTTCTTCTAGTACTTACATCAAGTTATACAGCAAGCTTTGCATCGATGCTTACTGTACAGCAGCTTTCACCAGCAGTGACTGACATTCGTGAAATCCAGAAGCAAGGAGGATATGTCGGGTTCCATCGAGGATCCTATATAGAAGGTCTACTGGAGGATATTGGTTTCGACAGATCGAAAATAAGAGCCTATGATACGCCTGAAGACTTTCACAGTGCTCTTTCTAAGGGAGGCAAAAATGGTGGTGTTGCTGCACTCGTTCTTGAAGTCCCATATATCAAAATGTTTCTCGCGAAGTACTGCAAAGGTTATACAATGGTTGGACCTATTTACAAGAGTGCAGGCTTTGCATTTGTAAGCTCCACTACACTAGCTATTCAATTAATGTCGACCTGTGTCTTAATTCTTAAATATTCCAACATATACTAAGCCACCATAGAAAGTCTAACACTCAACATTACCATTAGCTGCACTAAATACTTCACTCCACCCCACAAAAATATTGCTACTTAAGAATACTTGCAAAATGTGTTGATATGTCAGAAAACGGAATATGCAAACAAAATGGTTATCTAATAGCACAAGGAACAGTTCAACTGGCTGGATAAAATTCTAAGAAAATAATTAAGTCCCTGCCAGTGCTAGTGACACAGCAAAACAAGCAAATAGATGGCAAAATTTAATACCCTTAGGGTTTAATTGCTGACAATTATTAACTAACATACATAGGAGCATATCAACATGCATCACTGTTTAATAGAGCATAGTCATTTTTACTAAATAACACCATACTGAAAGTTGGAACAAAATATTAAGAACTTGTAACACCGCAATTGCTTATTCCTTTGTATCACGACAGCTGAATATGTTAGATCAACCGGAATTCAGAAATTTATTTATGCCTTGTACTGAGATCTATAAATTGTGGAATTCTCTAATACTATAAAATGCTCAAGGTGATAAGAACTTCTATTGGGTGATTAGGCACTTCCCAAGCGATCTCCACTACTTACTGAAATATCAAGGGCACTCCTCAACATAACAGAAGGAGATAGTATCATTCAAATCGAAAAGAAATGGATTGATCAAGGCAGCTGTCAAAATGAGGAAAAAATCCAGGATTCCGGTGCTATCACTTTTGGCAATTTTGGGGGAATATTCCTCCTAACTGGACTTGTGACAACATGTTCCCTTTCTATAGCCTTGCTGAGGAACCGCTACGAAAAAAGTCAACAGAAGGCAATGATCAACATAGATGACCAGAATCAACACGGGCAAGGGCAACAAGACGAAAATGGGCACATTCAAGACGGAGGTCAAAACAATGAGGAAAATAGAGGCTGCAATGATATAGAGAACCGAGAAACAACAATATCCGTGCCTCATAGTCCAAACACAGATACTGATCAGCTAAGGAACTGCACGCAGAACAACAAGGCAACATCATCTATTCATGTTAGTTCTCAAATCACTCATAGGGGAGACAGAACAAGTATAGGTAACCAAGTGGCTCAAGTTTAGTTTCATAACTAAATGAGCCAGGTCAGGGACGTTTGAAACTCAAAATTCTGCAGTGTAAGGTCTCATCGGTCATGGGTCAAATAGCTAAGACATGCAGAAAAAAAGAGTAAATTTTCAATAATTTATTATCAGACATAGGTGAATAAACAAACAATAAATTCAACACGAACATTTAGTGAATTTTCAGTTAATTTTGCTACCCAATCTCCACAACGGTTTTCAAGTTCTATGTAGTTAATTTTTCACATGATTATTTAGGAACGCTCATGCTTTATTGAATTATGTAGAATAAACATAAACAACTTGAAGAACAGAGCTGCCTCAAGAATAGCCAACAGATATCTATTCAGCCCAGTTCAATGACAGCACATAAATCTCCTTTGATTAGTGGTTCTAATCCCATCTTAACTTTCTTTTATAAATACTAGCGCAAGTTCCTTTCTTTCCTGTGCAGCTTTTGCTCTCATTCACTTCGCTTCACCCAATGATTATTATTACCATTTTTCAACACCACAGAAAAAAAATCTAGTGCAAATGATACTTCTGATAGTCATATTTTTCCTGTCATACCATTTTTGTCGTTGGCATTCTGACATACACCGTGCCGGCATAATCAGACATGCCACCGCGTGGTGCAACCTATGCCGCCCGCAGCCCGCAGCGAGCAGCGCATAAGTTGTTGGAATCAGCTGGCCCGCAGAGAACGGAAATGCGAGTAGAGAAGTCATATTCACAGCGGGGAAACAAACGAAATGCAGTAGAAGCAACAGGTAATCTGTATAAACCAACAGCCTACACTGCTACACCGTCACAGAAATTCAGGAGCGCTGCGCAGATAGTAGGGCATCGAACTGGGGGAATCCTGTGGAGGAAACGCGTCGTACCGTGCAGAACTGAATGAGCCAGAGACCGAGCCCCGTGCTTTGGCGGTCGCCGCGCGCCGACCGGGCCGTCGCATCGGGAGGGTGGCTGGCTGAGAGCCTCAGCGTCCGCGCCTACGCCGCACTCCACAGAGAGGGTTGATGCGGCAGCGTCGGCGGTGACCCTCCTCGGCGAGCGCGAGAGACCTCAGGTGCGCTCATGCCGGGCGGCGGAGTCGACGGCGGCCGCGGGAACTCCGACGAGCCCCCGTCTTTCTGGCCCATGAAAAGACATACCAGCGGGCCGTCTGTGAAGGAAGCCTCACTGGACCCGTGTGGGCCCAGCTCATATAACGCTTAAGATTCACCAAATCAAAGCATACACGTATCATTTGAAGCTCTGAATTCAAACTGAAGGCTGAGGTGCATCGCGTTCAACTGACCAAACGAGGACAGATCCTCGTGCACGCTGATGGTAAAGGCATTTTTCTTGTTCTTGGTTTGCCCAGTAGTAAGAAAATAGTGCAGACGAATCAAAAAAAAAAAGGACAGTAGTGCAGACGGAGCTCTCTACATGGTCTCATCTTCTCTCTTTCACAATTCGGGAAAACAATTTGTTTCAAACTACTAAATTCCACGCCGGCGTTCCAACGAACACAACCGCACTATTGTTCAGTCCCACCGCTCTCTTTGCTCACCACCGCTCTCTTTGGCCAATGTTGTTCAGTCCTCTTTCCCAGTTCGCCTCTTCCACAGCTCTACCAGATTAGTGATACACACGGCATCTGGGATGATCATATTGACTTGACTTCGCCTTTACCAATAATCTTGGGGATTTGTTTATCCTGAAATCATGGAGAGTTATTTCTGCATTCACCACCTTCCAGGAATCTCATGAACTTCATTATGAGAATAAACATATCGGATCCTTAGTTCTTACTGCTTGTCATACTAGCAAGAATATATGTTCATTGACTAATTTGAGCCTCTGAGGACTTCAAAGCACAAAAGGCCTCAATCTCGAGAACACATCATGTGTAATCTTACTATTCATATGCATACTGCTACAATAGTTATCCAGTTACTGGCAGGGAGAGGTTGAGGTCTCAGTGTCTCACCATACGCCACACGCAAGAGTTAACATATAATTCCGTCCCGTTCCTTTCGGACACGGGATTAAGTAGTTGGAGGAATCTCATGAGGTTTGGCACCTGTAATTTCTTTGAACTTACATGAGTTCTTCTTCACCAATCACCAAACAGTAATACATAGATCCAAGAATCAATGAATGTATATTCTAATTGCATCTACAAACCAATAAATATATGGCAAGTGGAAAGGAAGCTTGTTAAGTGACTGAACAATAGAAGTTGACATTGCAAGAATAATCTCAGTGGTCGCAATGGAAAGCAAAAAACGTTATAAAACAGTGCATGCTATGAGTTTGGTCAGGACTCACAACCCTTGGAGGTATGGAGAAGGCATCTCTTGTTGTCCTTTGCCTCTTCTTCCTCAATCTTGCTGAGGCTCAAAATTCTTCCAAATATAGAGCAGGGACAGTCAATGTTGGAGTGATCCTTGATATGCAGACTTTGGTGGGGAAAATGGCGCATACTAGCATCTCTATGGCCCTGGAGGACTTCTATGTGATCCACAGAAACTATAGAACAAAGTTAGCTCTCCACTTCATGGACTCCCGTGGTGATGACATTGTGGCTGCATCAGCAGGTAATGTGATACAAACTGATTAGTAACTAAGTTTTAACTGAAACACTGTTCCATACATCATATTAGGTGTGCAAAATGTCCACAGACTCCAAAATGGAAAAGAACAAATACTGCTTAACCTGAACAAAGAATATTGCTTTCTTTCTTTCTTTCTTTTTGGGGAAAGAAAGAACAGTGCCTGAAACCATTTCAAGTTTTCAACTACATCCTCCAGTTTGGTTAATATGTTGTTTAGCACTATGCTTTAGTTTATTGTTTGACCGATGAAACCCCTATCAAATGTATATTTCATCTATCTAACTCTCTACTGGCGATAAGCAATTGGTAGGGCTTCTTTGCAAGGAAGTAGCTTTTCTATGGAACCAGATATACAAGAACAGAGATATTATTGCCTAAATCATTAAGCTAACAATATAACTCGCCACCTCCATTCATCGGATTCGGAATCTTCCTTACCCTTTCAACGATTTGGCATACCTTTGAGCAAGTGTATAATGACCATCATAAAACAAATATTTGTACATTATCTTTTTAATATGTTTTGTCCCACATAAAGAGAGTTAGAAAACTGATCCATTGGCCCTAAAAGGTCATTAAACTCTATCAGAAAAAAGAAAATTATGTGAATCAGAAATCTGTGCTAGTCTCTTATGACTCTTTTTAGACTACATAGCAATAAATGAATTTGTAAAATCAATATGGAGAGGCAGAAACACAGCTATACAAAATTTCATTTCTGAAGTTGGCCAGATTCAACAAGCACAGTTTTTAACTTGTAAGATCTTTTGCTTGCATAAATACCAAGCCACAAAGTGTCTTATATGCAACTAGAATATACTCAATTGTATAGTTCACTACCCACTAAATGCAGCTAAAGTATTTTCCTACTGATTCACACAGCCGCTGACCTGCTAGAGAACCACAATATACAAGCCATTATTGGTCCTCAAAAATCTTCACAGGCAACTTTTGTGTCTGATCTTGGAGACAAGAGCAAAGTCCCAGTCATCTCATTCACAGCAACCAGTCCCACTGTATCATCTGCTCATGCGCCATACTTTCTACGTGCGACATTAAGTGATAATGCTCAAGTGAACAGCATTGCTGCTATCATTAAAGTGTATGGGTGGAGGGAAGTTGTGCCCATCTATGAGGACACGGAATATGGGAGGGGAATCATGCCATACCTGGCCGATACCCTCCAAGAATTTGGGGCTTCTATTCCTTACCGTAGTGCAATATTAAGATCAGCCACAACTGACCAAATTAAGCAAGAACTCTACAAGTTAATGACAATGCAAACAAGGGTCTACATTGTTCATATGTCATGCAGTATGGGTTCGACTCTCTTCTCAGTGGCCAAGGATGTAGGAATGATGAGCGAATCATATGCATGGATTGTGACAGATGGTATAGCAAACAATGTCAGTTCACTACATCCTTCATTTTTGAAGGCTATTAAAGGTGTGTTGGGTGTGAAGCTCTACGTTCCAATGTCAAAGGAACTTAATGACTTTGCAGCAAGATGGACAGAAAGGTTCAAACGAGACAACCCAAATGGCCCGCCTTCTCAACCAAGCATTTTTGACCTGCAGGGTTATGATACCATCTGGGCAGTAGCACAAGCAGCAGAGAAGGTAGGCATCACTAATTACAAATTTGAGAAGGATCAACATAGGAAAAACTCAACATGCCTGGGAGCTTTGGGTACTTCTACCATTGGTCCAGAAATTTTAGATGCAATTTTGCATACCAAATTCCGAGGCATAAGTGGTGATTTTGATCTTGGAAACAGGGAGCAGCTATTTTCCACATTCCAGATAATAAATATCGTAGGAACAGGCTGGAAAGAGATAGGCTTTTGGACAGAACAGCATGGAATCTTAAGGCATTTAAATGAAACTAGATCCCCAACAACATTTCTTAATTCTATACCTCATTTAGGTCATGTAACTTGGCCAGGAGAATCAAACATGGTGCCTAAAGGATGGCAAATTCCAGCCAATGGGAAGAAGCTTCGAATTGGTGTACTAACTAGTGGTTATCCTGAGTTTATCAAGGTAGAAAGAGATCCTATAACCAATGCCACAACGGCCATTGGATATGCTATTGATGTATTTGAGGAGGCCCTAAAGAAATTACCATATGCAATCTCTTATGAATATGTAGCATTTCAGAACGCACAAGGAGAAAATTCTGGGAGCTACAATGATTTTGTATACCAAGTTTTCCTTAAGGTAATAATAACACAAACTTGGTATGCTACTTAATCTCTACCTATTTCTAAAGAGAGGATTGCTTCTTGCGAAATTTTGGTCCATCATATACGTCTCTCGATAGGATTAGCTATGTTTCGTCTCGTCTCCCGATCAGATTAGGAAAAGCAAGTTACCTAATTTAACTCGTTTAGAAAAACAAGTAGTCTTCATCCATAGCAAAGCAAGGGCAAAGTTGCTACTGCTTAACAAAAAGAATAAACTTTACATAGCTAGCTACTCATGGTGAAAACATCCTCAAAACATGAGCATCAACTAGTGTAATAAGATCCAACCCATGTTCAAGGTAGACGACATTGTTTCTAATTATGACATCAGGGTTTCCCTGCTACCCATGAGACCATTTCATTCTCGTTTTACCTATAATTATCTATCATAGATAGAAAAATGCCAACAATAAATAATATATAACACCTAAAGCACGGACAGATCTATATGTTATTACAGAAATATAAATTTACAGTTGCCTTTCAAGTATTATTTCTTTATGACGAAAGGAACTCTTAATTTCTTACAGCTTTACTTACAGTGCTAAAATGGGATGCCTGCAGACATTTGATGCAGCAGTTGCAGATACAACAATAAGGTACAGCAGAACCTCCTACGTTGACTTCACACTTCCATATACTGAATCAGGAGTAGCAATGATTGTTCCAGTCAAGGACAAGAGGAATAAGAATACATGGATTATCTTCAAGCCATTAACTACCGACCTCTGGTTTGGAAGCTTTGCATTCTTCATTTACACTGGGATCGTTATTTGGCTATTAGAGCGTAGAGTTGACAACAATGAATTGGGTGGTCCATTCTTTCGCCAACTTGGGATAGTGATCTATCTCCCCTTCTTTGCAGACAGTTGAGTAAGAGCATTAAATTTGTTATATCCCAGATACAATATATAATTGTATGCAAAGAATTAACTTATCAATCAGTTCTAGCTGGCAAGTTCTTGACTTCTGTGTTAGGAATTTTGACTACTTTTTGTCAAAAGAGAAACTGAACTTTGGGGTATTCAAAGTACACCAGTGTCATTTAATTTAGGGGATTGAATAGATTTGTGTCAAACCAATTATGAAATGCTTTGATAAATTGAGTTCCACAACTACTGCTAGTTGATTGGATGAGACTATGGGCCCTGCTTGTTTTAACTAGGGATCCTCGAAAGCTTGTAGATACAATGGAGGTTAAACGGATCCCCCCATTGTTCTAAAGCAAACTGTCAGCACAGGTACAATTAAGCAGTTACAAATTATACACAATGACATTGATATAATGCAACACAATCAGACAATTTTAGGTTGTTGTATACTCATATTTCTATTTAAACAATGCACAAAATACAATCAACACTGATTTGAAATCATCATGGATCCTCTTCATGGTATCTGTTTTGCAGGGGAGAGGGTAGATAGTGTTTTATCTAGAATGGTTCTGATTGTATGGGTGTTCGTTCTGCTTGTACTTACATCAAGCTATACTGCCAGCTTGTCATCAATGCTCACTGTGCAACAACTTCAGCCAACAATAACTGACGTTCATGACCTTGTTAAGACAGGAGAATATGTAGGCATTTATAATGGCTCATTTGTAAGGGACCTACTGGTAGAGATTAATTTTGATAGAAGAAAAATCAGAGCATACAATTCCATAGATGGTTTTGCTGATGCACTTTCCAAAGGAAGCAAGGGTGGTGGTATTGCTGCTGTAATAGATGAAGTTCCAAACATCAAGCTGTTCCTTGCAAAGCACTGCAGAGGTTACACTATGGTTGGACCCATCTACAAGACACAAGGTTTTGGCTTTGTAAGTATGATGTTTGGCTTTGTAAACCTAACTCGAGTTCAGTATTTTTACTGAGCTCCGAGGTCAAAAAATGATTAATCAGTCCCTTACAATATAGTGATACTTTTTTCTTGTAGGCATTTCCTAAGAGATCCCCTCTAGTCTATGACATCTCCAGGGCAATCCTCAGTATAACAGAAGGGGATGATATTATCCGTATAGAAAAGAAATGGACTGGGGATAAAAATGCCTGTCAAAATGATGGTACAGAGATCAGCTCAAGCAGTCTTAACTTCAGCAGCTTCTCAGGATTGTTTCTAGTCTTTGGAGTTGCTTCAACTTCTGCACTTTTAATTGCCCTTCTGATGCATCTCTACAAAAATCAACAGAGAATAAGGAATTGCATGAGCAACAACCAGATTCAAAGATATGCAGAAGAACATATAGACAGAGGAGACCAAGACACCACAGAAGAACCCAATCTGGATATGCAGTCGAGGATCGCCAATGATTCAGATGACAGCTCCTATCCACAGGAAGGTGAAATTTCAATGGAGGTTTCAAACCCTGGTTCAGAAAACCAAACAAGTCTTGACATTGAGTCCACATCACCAATCACTTCTTATTAGCCCCCTGCACTGGCAGGAAAGTCCAATAGGTGAGGTAAGGAATCAGTTGAATATGTTGGAATAATCGAAGGATCTAAACACAGAAATTACATTTAGTGTCAAAGCTTATCAAGAGATACAGGAGTTCAATTTACCATTTCTTATTTTCAAAGTGATCCAGTATCTGGCTAAAAAAAGGACAGTCTGCGTTCAACCCAACAATATTTTCTTGTTATTTTTATCTACTTTACACAAAGATACTCATTATTGTTCACGTACTTCCCAAGATAGGGTACAGTCAACACCAAGCAGATTCTTATAAAAAAAACATGGAAGTACTGCAGGTACTACCAGGCTGTTCAACATCAAGTGTGAATTCTAGGCATTTTTAGTTCGCAAAGCTTATGTGACAGGAGTAAGAAGTAAAATTCAACAGGAGTAGGAAGTCAAATTCATCAGGGGAAAAAACCAGTGTGGTGGACGCAATTTTATCCAGCAGGCATAATACACTGGTATCCAGCAGGCAACAGCAGCATTACGGCGGCACCCAATCAAAATCAACGGCGACCAAAATAGGAGCACTTGAGATGGAGATGGGGAGGGCACAAGCTTGGATGAAAGGAAATTAGCGCAACAGTTAATATCGAGAGAGAGGGAAGCGACGAGACATTACGGCGTCGAGGTCGCAGCCGCATTTGCTCGGGGAACAATCGGAGAAGGAGGCCACGCCAGGGAGTTCTTCCCTTCGCGGCGTGCTGCGGCCTGCGGGAGCGCCCCGCCATGGCCGGATGGTCATGGGAACCCCCCTCGGGGGCAGCGGGGTCTCGTCGTCCTCGGCAGCGCCACGCCCACCCCACCCCTCCGCTTCCCTCCGCCTTCCCAGCGGGATTCAGATCCTCTAACGTCAGTGTTTTTGACGTTAGACTGCAGTCACGCATATCTACCGTCCACAGAGAAACCACCGGCAAAATATCTTGCAGGCTGCCCACGGAGCGCTCGAACGGCCCAAAACACGAGCCGTCGTCAACGCGTCTTCCTCGTCCTTCCGCCGCGCCGCCGTCTTCCTCGTCCTTCGGCGCCGTCGTCATCTTTTTTTTGGATAGGAATACGCATAAGTATTAAGATGTAAGGAAAACATACAGATACGCGTACAAAAGCACACACATACGCAAAGGATACAGGGGGGACATCAGCCCCAACCAAACCTCACAAAGGCCCCCAACAAACAAGAAAAATACATGGAAGACCTTGGAAGCCTCTGTTTCCGCCGAAGTCGCCGCCGTTCGTCGAGCTCCACCGCCAAAACAGTCGCCGGAGGACAAGAACAGCAGCCACCACCCAAGGGTCCAGAGAAGCACCATCGCACGAAGGCTTTTAGAAGAGCCACAAAAGAATCCCGTCACAGACGGGAAGAACACCGAGAAGGACCATCGGCCGGTGACTCGCCCCGTGCTTGCCTGAGCCCGGATCCGACAATCCCGCCGGAAGATGGGAGAAGGAGAAGCCAGATCACCACACCTTCCATCCACGTACCTCTGATTGTCCCCACCAGTCTCCAAGCGTCGCGCCGCCGTCAGACGGCTTGGAACTCCTATACAGGAACCGTCAAGATCTGAAGCTCCAACTCGGTCTCTAGATCCGAAGAGCTCCCACCCCACGAGCTCGTCGCCGGCACCAGAGCACATGACGGTGAGGTGGAAGAGAACCTGGAGGACCTTATTCCACAGTGGCCACGCCGCCTCCACCTGGCAAGCGCCGCCGGGACACCATACCCTAAACCTAGAGGGACCTAATCTACACCGCCGGGCAGAGAACCACACATTCCCCTCACTTCCGAGGCCAACAGGGCCATCGGAGATGAAGAGGAATGGTGGCCTCGCCGGCGGGAGCACCTGGAACTCTCGAGGCCTCTGCAGTCGCCGAGAGATAAAGAAAGAGCTTTCCAGAACCCTCAAAATCTTCGCGCCATCGTCGTCTTTGTCATTCCCATGCCGTTCGCAGACGAAACAACGGCGACCAGTTCCTTCTGCTTCGCTCGTCCACGCACTGGGCCTCGACCCAATAAGAACACGGCCTAGAAAGCAGTTGCGGGCCCATGATTATCAATATCAGAGAATTGATCATAACTTAAATTTGTTCCTAACACAGATTTCTTAGGTCGGATTTTTTTTCCGGCAGCTAAAAGTAATTCCTAACACAGATTATCAATATCAGAGAATTGATCATAACTTAAATTTGTTCAATATATCAAATATAGATAATAGATGTACTAAGGCCCCATTTGGTAGAACTTATAGCAGCTCAGTTTCACCTGTTTTGCGCAAAACGAGACACTGTAGCGTAAAGCTGTTTCAGAAAATGATGCAAAAATGAACTAGAAGCTGGGCAAAGCTACTATTTTCAGCTTCTCCAAAACAGCTTCGTCGAGGTGAAGCTGTTTTGGAGAAGCCCTATCAAAGGGGCCCTAAATGTTCAACATAGGGACATCTCAAATAGCAGTGCCACCTTCTTTCTCTTCATTTTCCAGACTAAAAAAGTAATGAAGTCACTAACTAAAACTTTCTACTAATCCCATCGTTGTTCTCTTGTCATAAACTCACAAATATTCACGAATTGGAATATAGTTCACAGATTCACCAATTGCTCACCTCAAGATTACTTTGCCCTTGGATTCTCGGTGGATGGTGCAGATCTGCGACTGCACTCTAACGCCAAAAACACTGACGTTAGGGGATCTGAATCCTTCCCAGTGGCGCGCCGTCGTTATCGCCCCCGGAGCGGCCTGCCGTTTTCCCTGCATCAGTGGCGGAGTTCGAGGAGGGACGAGACGGAAGCAGCCAAGCAGGCGGCGCCCGCTTGTCCACCGGCCGCTCTCTCTCTCTCTCTCTCTTTCTCTCTCTCTCTCTCTCCAGTCTTCACAGAGAAGCATCGTGGGCTGGCGAGGCGAGAACGGCCCACGATCGGCCAGGTGTCAGGCTTGTCCATCCATACCGCCTGTCGGCCTGTTTGGGCGTGTCGTAGGCTTCTGGGCTGGCGATAAGGCCTACCCTGAAACTTTTGGCCCACACAGTACGCCATCTTATTTTTGAAGCTTGAATGCTCCCTGCTTTTACTTTTAAAATGAAATGAACGCAGATAATTTTTTATTTGGCACCACTAGAATGATTAAATGACTTTTTTTTTGCCCTCAAATTTTTTTCCTATTTGGCCATGACTTCAACTTTCATTTTTAAATTGACACTATGTTCGATTTTTCATCCGAGCACCGTTAAATGTCATGTGATGATGTGAAAAGACCATTTTGCCCCTTCAAAGACATGGCCCTACTGGTGCTACTTTCTCTTTCCTCTCTCTTGGCCACCGCAGCTCCAGAGGCACGTCACTGCTGAGCGGAGCGCGGCCCCCGCCGCGTGCAGGCTAGACTTGATCATTTGTCGGGTCGGGTCGGGTCATTCCAGTTTTCAGGTCAAAATTTTTGGCTCGTGCCCGGCCCAAGCCAACCGTTGGGTCGGATTTTTGGCCTGTGCCCGACCCATGGCATGGCCGGGTCGGGTTCGGGTTGGGCCGGATCAACCTGGTGTTTTTATATGTAATTTTCAGGTTAGGGCAGATTTTTTGGGTTTCGAGTCAAAAATTTTGGCCCGTGCCCAACCCGAGCCGACAATCGGGTTGAATTTTTCGGCCCATGCCCGACACGTCGCATGGCCGAGAGGGGGTCAGATCGGGTATTTTCTGGATGGGTTGAGTCGAATTTGTCGGGTCAGATGACCCATGATCGAGTGTAGCAGCGGGTGCAGCGGCGCATGACTCGCTGGCCGGTCTCCTCTGCCGCGCACACACCCGCCCTACTGCCACCGCCCGATTGGATGGAGGATGCGCAATTTTTTCCTAAATGGAAGATGCTCGAGTGTTGTGCTGCCCAAATGGATGGAGGATTCTTTTTTTTGGCGACCGTGCCTTAGCACGTATTTCATTAAGAAGAAAGCAGTTTACAGACGGATCTTGATGCGGCCAAACAGCCTTGGCCAACACAAGAGAACAAAGGACTAACAAAAGAGAAACACTGAAGAAAAGAACAACGAACACACAACACTACAACACATCGACAGCAGCAGAAGCACAGAGGGGGGAACGACCCCCCAAACCCACCACCCTAACAAGGCGACCTAAGGAACTGAACCTGCAAAAAAGGGTGCATCGTCGTCAAGGATGCCAAGAGATAGCAAGCCCGAAACATGAAATGGTGGCGAAGCATCCACTGAACAGCACGACCACGGCGGCAAAGCATCCGCCAAAGAGGACCGGTGGCAAAGCATCCACCCATCGACCAAAGTTTGGGCGGCAAAGCATCCGCCCAGAACAAGCACCAGCAACACAATAGTGGCGGCAAAGCATCCGCCAGAGGACAGCACTCCAAGCGACCAAGGCGACGATGTACAAACAAAGCGAGGGCAGGTGCAGAAGGTAAATTATCTCGAGAAGAGCTGACGACGGCCACATTCCAACGTGAACATCGAGGACAGGGGCAGAAAAGATGACGCCTCCAAGAAGGTAAGCGGCGCCCGAGGGCGTCGCCGTCATCCGCTAGCCTGGACAAGCAGAGGCTTTCGCCTTGCCCCAAGACACCCAGGAAGCACGCTGCAGGCTGGGAGAGGGGCAGAAAGATGACGCCTCCAAGGAGGAAAGCGGCGCCCGAGGGCGTCGCCGTCATCCGCTCGCAGGCAAGCAAAGGCTTTCGCCATGGCCC
>CM014271.1:28429098-28452695 GCA_004135705.1 Alloteropsis semialata
AGGTGTCAATGGATGGAGGATTCGTTGTTGGACCTTTTTTTTTCCCTAAAGGGAAGATGCTTGATCGTGTTCTTGCTCCTGCATTAACGAAACGAAATCGCCACCGTCGAGATCGCAGCTCGCAGGTAATCAAATGAATTCGCAGAGCAAGCTGACACCACTCCTCTCGCCACTAGGGCAGCGCTGTTTTTTTTTTTTTATAACTTCCATATATAGAAAGGCTAAGAACATTGTACAGAAAGGAGGGCCGTCGGCCCTCGGTTTACAGAAAGAAGAGCTGCAACAGAAGTGCAGCTTTGTAGATGTCCTGCACGAAGACAAGAAGAAACAAATTGAGCACCAACAGGTGCTGCTCTCGCATGCACAGCGAGGATGTGAGCCTGATGATTGTGTGATCTTGGTATTTTCCTAAAGAAGAAACCATCATGGAAAGGCCTGGATGAACCGCTTCACTACAATCAGAATTGAAAACACAAGGCAACAAGTGTAATGTTGAGGCAACATGAACAGCTAAACCAATTGCCGCAAGTTCAGCCATAGCAACTGAATCCACTCTTCTGACTGCTTGAATGCTAAGCCTTTGCATAGGACCAGATCCTGCAAAATGAAAATGGATCCCTAAACCAGCAGGACGTGGTGTTAGTTGAGTGGAGTCAGGCTGAAGGGCTGCATCAGTATAACATTCCCAGTGATCCTGGGAAACGTTAAAGGCCTCCTGAGAATGAGAAAAACTGAAAGGCAAAACAGGTGACGGTTCCAACACATGAGAAGTCAAAGGCTGAGGAGAGGCAAGCTGGATGGAAGCAACCTGGAGAGAAGAACAAATATCTCCATGCACCTGCATTATAAGACTATGGACAGAGCAATTTTTACCATTGAAGCGTCGGTCATTTCTTGCTTTCCAGATGTACCAAAGCATGGTCAACACTTCCTGTAATAACTCATTTGAAAAGTGATCAGTGAAAATAGAGTGCAATGTCTGCTGCAATCCATCATCTTCCGGAGGTAGTGAAAATAGGGCAGCGCTGTTGGAGCAGCGGCTCGCAGGTGCCGAGCGGCCCAAGCCGGAGCAGGGCACCGGGCGAGGCGGCCTGCAGAGCGGCGGCACGTGCGGCCCAGGCAGTGACGGCGGCTCGGGCGGAGGCGGCACATGGGGCCCTTCTCCTCCACGGCTCCAGTGCTTCACCGAGAGGGAGGAAAGATCAAAGATACAAGCAGCATCGGTGGGGCCCACATCTATGAAAGGGGTAAAATGGTCTTTTCACAGAGCATTTAAACGGTAGATGGATGAAAAATTGAACGAGTCATTTTAGTGGTGTCAAATATGAAATTGTCTCTTCTTAATTTGGATCACTATGTCTATACGTTATGGTAATTGGTCAAGATTATTCTTCTTCTATACTACATCTGTTCTTAAATATATGACACCGTTGAATTTTTACTTCAATTTTTACCAACAATATTTAAGTAGTTAGTTTGTTAAATAAGTAAAATAGGTACTGATATATCTATTATCCTAATATTTTGTATTAACTCGTAGACTTATCTATTTGTATAAATATTTATAGAAAATACAAATAGTCCAACAAAAGAAAAAAATTCAATGGTGTTATATATTTAAAAATAAAGAGAATATTTAATTGACCTGTAGGGCGTTGACCTCTCTTTGGAATGGAGGATTGGTGAATGATTTTTGTAGTCATTTGAGTATTTGACCACTTCCACTACCTTGGAAAGAAACCGACAGGAAAGAGAACGACAAGATTCCCTGAGGAACTCGTATGTGTTCAGCAGGTAACGATGACAGTAAAGAACTAGGATGAGTGGCGCGCTCTGCCGCGCCCACCATTTGGTCCAAGGTTGAGATTGGCTCTGTAATAAAATAAAATGTAAGAAATGATATCTGAATGGTAATCTTGACAACGCTATTCTAGTTAGAACTATTCACAATGTAATCATTCTGTGAAGGTATAGCTAGCATGGCAGGTAGCATGACATCTCGATAGCACAGTACGCTTGAACCTCAAGCTGAAGATATGTGTACAGACATATATGAGGCATCTGATGCTAAAAACAATACAAAGGAATTGAACAGTGAGAGGTGATCCTTAGACTGTGACATATAGCTATTTGAAGGACCGGAACGGCGACCAGAGGGGGGGTGAATGGGAGCCTTACAAAATTCTCGCGATCGAGAACGGGCCTATATCCCAAATCACACCACGAGCGAGAATTCTAGCACTTGCCAAGATCACGTAGCAACTGAGTGCCTACTGACCCTAGGAACAAGTCCAGAACCCAGCGAACCGAGCGAGCGAGCGAAACGAGCAAACAACGGAAGACTGCTCAGAGCCAAAACCGGTGCCACCGGTTTCTCAAAACCGGTACCACCGGATTATGAAAACCGGTGCCACTGGATTTTCCTGGGGGCTGCTGAGCACCTAATCCAAATCTAGATCAAACGACCTCCAAAATCCATCACAAAAATTCCAGAGGCCAAACACAAGATCTAGAACTTTTCCAACTCGAAAAACAAAGCAAACAACAACTCACTCCGAAGACGTTGACCAAACCGGTGCCACCGGTTTTTCCTGGGCAGGAACCGAAACTTGGGAGAAAACCCTAAATCCACTCAAACGAGGTCCAAACTCCGTAAAATTTGAGCCATATCTGCGCAAGGACTTGGTGAGTGTTATCCAAAAGATATCTCCAAGAAAGATCAATACATCACCATGAATTTCACGGATTTGACCAAAAACACAAGAACTCGGGGTAGAGAGAAGAACTTCAAATCCGAGGCAAATCAGTGGGTTTGAGGGGGAAAGATCACGGGAAATATGGTCACAAGGAACCTATGAGTGATCCCCTCAAAGAAATCCCACTAGAAACGGCCCCAAATCCGAAGAACGAAAAATCCCCCAAAAAGAGCTCCGAAAATAGCTAAAAAGGAAAAACGAGGGAGACGCCATGAATCCACCATGAATGATTATGAACTCAAATCTTAACAAGATTCGTGGCTAGGAAACCACCATCATCCTCCCAATTTTAGATTGGAGCACTAAACCTAGAGTAATCACTCTCTAAGCCTAATCCTCTCTCATTGAAGCAAACCCTAGCCTTGAAGAAGAAAATAAACTAAGGGGATAGGAAGAGATGGCTGAAAATTTCAGCCCCTCCACTACATATAGTCCTTGGCCAGAAGATCAAACTACCCCTAAGTGATACATACCCTGCAGGGGCAAAGTTGTCCAGTTTTTTATAGACTCATTGGACGGACACGGGACCTTCACGACTTCGCTTCGTCTCGACGCAAGCTTCGCGATGGCGCCACGTGCCCTCCATTCCGCCATCCGGCTGCACCGGACGCGCCCCCGGTTTTGAGGCCCAAACCGGCAAACCTGCCTGCCTGGTGGTTTTGAGGCCCAAACCACCCAAACCGTCCATCTCCGCTTGGCCGCCACGCGACCTCCTCGATGTCGACGCGTGTCCGGCCTCCGCCAAGCCTTTGACGCCTCCGTCCCGCTTGACTCGACCGACGCCGTCTTCATCACGCCGTGTACTCTTGCTCTTCCATGCACCATGCGGATCGCACGTGACTCCGCCGGACTCTTCGGGTCCCTCGGTCCAAGCCTACTCGTCCATCCTTCACCGCCCTTGGTTCATCGGCATGAACCTTTCGCGCCTGACCTTCACCACGCGCCGTCGGCCGCCATGTCGCATCCTGCACCTACACATCACGAGCCAAGAGACACATCAATCCATTCAACGGTTGTCAATCACTCATCATCCAAGAGTGACCACCATTGGTCCTCACTATTGTAATCATAATTCCACTACAGATCAAAGAATTTATATAGTGGCCTACAATAGAGGAAATGAGAGGACTGGAAACTTACCAGTCCATTCAAAATTTTCGAACACATGGCGAACAAACATGACTCTTCACTTCTCGAAGGAGCCATTGAAACCGAAGCATATGCTCTACGTAAACAGAGATGCACAGATGACAGATTAGCCACCGAAGGGAAATATATTCTTGAAAAGGAGCTTTGACATGTTCTTCTCTTCTCATATCCCCTTCACTTATACCTCCTCTTGGACATCAGCAGACTGGGGCAAGAGTAGATGCATTGCCTCATCTGACCTTGAAGCCATGGATGGGGCTCTCACGCACTAGCAGGTTCATCAGTACGGCCAAAAACCTCTTCAAGGACGTTGATCCTAGGCTCCCAGCACAACCGTAGAGCAGCTCCAGAACTGGAGGACGGCCCGACCGTCCAGTCCTCTCGCGAGAGCAGGCGATGGAAAATGCGAGAGGAGGGCAAATTCTGGACGGGACACCGAGGACGCTTTTGCTCTTGCACGAGATTAGACCCAGATATTTAGGTATAAACAGTGACAAATAATAAATATATGTTTGTTCGGCGTATTTCACGGTAGAAAAGATAGGTACGCAAGTTACCGCTGCACCCGGATTTCTTCGCGCACAAGAAGGTAGTTATGTATTCCAAGAGACGTCTATTACGGGTCAAGGAGACAAGACCACAAAGTTCACTGGCCCCGTTTGGTTTTTCAGTGCTAGAAACTGTTTACAACTTTGACCACTAATTAAAAGTATCAAATAAAGGTATTTTACAAAACTAACTCCAGAACCCCTGCACTAGGAACCCTGAAGAATCTAATGAGGCCTTTGACCGCATGATTAGAGGATGATTAGAGAATGGCTACTGTAGCATCACTGTAGCCAATCATCGATTAATTAGGCTCATTAGATTCGTCTCGAAAAGTTACGCTCATCCGTGAAGAGGTTTTGCAAATAGACTTCATTTAGTACTCCATGCAAGAAAGATTCCCTTCGCTAGATGCTACGCTAGAAAACCAAACGAGGCCTGGATGGAAAAAGTTAAATACCCCTCACTATCCATGAACGTTTATGGGGGTGTTCAATTGGGTGAAAAAATTTTGGTGAAAAATTTTGCAAAAGAATCTTACCATTTAGGAGTACTAAATGTAGACTAATAATAAAACTAATTATAGATCTCGCCTAGAAATCGCGAGACGAATCTAATGATGGTAATTAATCCATGATTAGTGAATGTTTAGCGGATGATTACTGTAGTATTACTGTTGCAAATCATGGCCTAATTAGGCTCATTAGATTCGTCTCGAAAAGTTATCTGGGGGTTATGGAATGGGTTTTGTCATTAACACACGTTTACTACTCCATGCATGTAAGATTCCCTTGGGAAAAATTTTGGTGAAAATTTTTTGGGGGAATTAAACACCCCTATGTTCACATAGACGGCTACAGTGTCAGGACACTTCTTGTTGCACACAAACACATGAGATCAGAATCCACTGCAGAAAGAAACCACAAACATAAACTTCTGTTCAGATAAGGATATGGGTTTAATTAGGGCCTTGTTTAGTTCCTTCAACTTCTTCAACTAGATTGAAAAGTTGCAACTTTTGAACTAAACACCTCCTTCAACTAGTTTGAAAAGTTACAAAAGTAACGTATTGGAAAACGTGCCTCCTCTCTACTTTTACGCTTCCCAATGCAACTTTCAACTAAACACCCCCTTCAACTTACTTTACAAACTTTGGCACACGCTTCTCAATGCTCCAAAGTTTGAAAAGTTACGAGAACTAAACAACACCTAGATATGTTTCTTTATATTGAGAAGAAGCCATTTGACTTTTCTCGGTACTTGCTGCGAAGTTGCAAGATACGAATGGCGCCATAAACATAAGTCACTGCTATATGCGACATAAGTTGCATATAATATAATTATAGTTGATTATATTTCTCTATCTACGCGGTTCATGTTTCCCCATTATACAATTGTACTAATTAGGTTTGACCATATTTTCTTGCCATACATGATTTGTACTAATTAGAGCTCACCTTTTTGCCCTGCCATACTCGTTTTATTGATTATGGCTGACCTTGTTGCCTTGTCATATTTGGTTGTACTAATTAGAGCCGACCATGTCGCCCTCCCATACTCAGTGATACTTATTAAGGTTGATCATGTTGACCCACCATACTCGGTTGTACCAATTAGAGTTTAGGATTTGGGTATTAGGGTTGTTGGGGTTACATTGTATACTCCATCCATAGGGTTTAGTATCTGGTGTCTTGCATACTCGGTTGTATTGATTATGGACGAACATGTTGCCTTGCCATGCTCAGTTGTACTGATTAGGACCGACCATGTTGCATGCTATACTCGGTTGTACTAATAAGCACCGACCATGTTGCCCTGTCATACTCAGTTGTACTGATTAGAGCCGACCATGTTGTCCTGCCATACATCATGTTCTTGTGCGGCAATGTAAAGCATTGCCCCATTCACATTTTCATTGCACATAAGTTGATATTTAGCAAGCGCATGAGTTAATACTATGTCGGCACATAGGTTGAGATATTCAGTACACCCATAGATTGGCGTACACTCAAGAGGCACGTGAGTTGACACTCAGTAGGCACACATGTTGACATTCATGTTTGCATATGTTGACATTCAGCATGCACGTAAATTGACTGTCGGCAGCCACATAGGTTCAGTGCATACAAATATTGACAATCAATTGTCACATGTTGTGTGATGCAGCATATACATAAAGTCATCGCTACATGCCACATAAGTTATACATAATATAATTAGGCCGGCCATATTTCCATTCCATACTTGGCTGAAATAGGGCTGATCATGTTGCACTGCCATACACGGCTGTACTGATTAGAGCCGATCCTGTTTCCCCACCATACTCAGTTGTACTGATTGGCACCAACCATATTGTCCTGCAATACTCGGTTGTACACGATTGTACTGATTTGGATTTTAGGGTGTTGGTTGTCGAGGCTACAACATTACTCTATAGTCCTTCTTATGGTTTTCGGTACCTATACCTAGTGTTTAGTTACAACACTAAATGTCTATGTAAAAATTTATATTGTACATGTAAGGTGCAAACGGATTTGAAATGAGAGAGTTATGGTCATTTTAAGAAAAAATGCCTATTTTTTAACTCCAATGTCAGCTGTGACACATGCCTCAAAGTGATGTTTGTTTTCTACCCGTGCATATACCTGATCATTTGTTGGGTCGGGTCGAGTCATTTCGGGTTTCCGGGTCAAATTTTTTGGTCCATGCCTGGCCCGAGCCGACCGTCGGGTCGGATTTTTTGGCCCGTGCCCGGCCCATGGCATGGTCGGGTCGAGTCGGGTTCGGATCAACCCGTTGTTTTTATATGTAATTTTCGGGTTGGGTCGAGTTGTTTTGGGTTTCAGGTCAAAAATTTGGTCCATGCCCGGCCCGAGCCGACCATCGGGTTGGTTTTTTTGGCTCGTGCCCGACCCATCGCATAGCTGGGTTGGGTATTTTTTTCGGACGGGTTGGGTCGGGTGACTTATGATCAGGTCTACCCGTGCACAATGTTTTTTTCATGGTTTCGGACAGACACCCGTTCGTGATTGGTCGAAGAAAGGGGTCACGCGCTGATATTATATCGCGATGGGTCACAGGTTATCCTGTTCACCAGACTGAATTCATTGGTTGGGACATAATAAATCTAGAAAAAAAAGGTAGCAAACAAGTGGTACCGGTATCAAAATAGGTAGAACCCATACCAAAATAGAAACATATATCTCCAGTATCTTACTAAAATAGCAAAGTTACCTTCTAATGTCTTTCGACCACCGTAACACACTTTTCTTTTCTTTACGTAGGTTATTAGTTGTTTTAGGATTATGCTGAGATATCGCCATCCAATTATCTAAGCAGGGCGAAGGCTTCCTTCTTCCTCGAAGTTCAGCACGGCATCAGCAAGAGTAAAAGAATTGGCACTCAAGTTAAGAACACTGTCGAGAATTTAAAAAAAAGCTTTAAGTCACATGCCGCCAGACAACACTAAGAGACTTTTGTGTATATAATACATATAATAGAGCGTATCATGCCTTACAGAAGGGTAAAGGGAACCATTTTTAAAATAGGGTCAACTCTAACAATGACGAGTACCAGCCCTACATCTGTCAAGCTAACCCACGGGTATGAGAATCTAACTGGGTAGGCAATGGATGGAAGGTCAAATGACCGGGTTTTCGTGACAGCTGAGACTTTGACATTTCTCCAAGTGCGTGCGGTTTCTTCCACATAACATACTCCAGTTGACGAATGGGCGAGCTAAAGATTTCGCGGAAAAAGAAATGCAGGTTGGTTGGCTGGCCGGGAGGACTGCCGAAGCCACCCCTTATAACTGGATGCAGAAATGGTGCAAAAGAGAAAACTGCAAACCTCACAGCAAACATAAGAGATGGAGATAGCACCAAGATCCATCCTGCTCCTTTTCTTGCTTCTCGGCGCTGCTTCCGCTCAGAATGCTACCGGGCGAGGGGCGAAGGAGCTTCATGTTGGGGTGATCCTTGACTTGGGGAGCTTGGTCGGCAGAATGGCACGGACTAGCATTGAACTGGCGATGGAGGATTTCTATGCCGTCAATCAGAACTACAGCACACGGCTGGTTCTCCACGTCAGGGATTCCATGAGCGATGATGTCCAGGCTGCATCTGGAGGTAGATGTTTTGAAACTCTTCATTGGTGCAGTGCATCTGCCTCTTCTTTCTTTCTACGGCTTTCTTCAGTGTTGTTCTTGTATACTGCTGGTTTGCTGCTCAGTTGATGATTATGCCGTGATAAACATTAATTCAATTCATCTCCAACAGCAGCTGTACTGTGTACAAATAGGTGCTTGATAGCCAGCAGAGTATGGATGAAGAATATCTGCTACGATCACATAACAGAATAGCTGCCAAAAAAAAATGTTCCTGCAGAGTAATCAAAAGCATAAATTATGCACACCCTGTAGATGGAAACATGAGGGTACACACCTTGAACATCTTAACAATGCATTCAGAACTTGGGCTGAAACACAGGTTTATTGTGAGTAAGTTTTGCTTGGTCTGATTAAAAGGATCCCGTTTCCTGCAGATTTCCATGGTTAGGTTACAAGTCTAGGACTACTGACAAACAAACTTTAACATGATGTAAAATGAGAGTTAATATACACATACTTGAAGCAATAGTATGCTCTACAGCTGCTACTATCTATTGAGAAAGGGATACACTAACAAAAATAGGGAACCCAGAAAAACAGTACATAATTAAAAAAAACTGCAAAGATAAGAAGTCAAGAACTACTTTTCTAATGCCCTGTACAAAATCATCAGTAACTGTCTATTAATTTGTGATTAACAACCTCAATACCATTGCAGTTTCATATGATGCAGAATTTGAAGAGTGCACAGGTGAGAACCTGTAACCATTCTCTCATTCTCTGCAGTCTGCTCTGAGAACAATAGGGGCTATCAGTCAATACAATATGAGGAAAAGAATATAGGAGTTTGTAAGAGAATCTAGTAAAATAATGCAATTAAATTGGTTCTGGAAACAAAGTATAGTTGAGTACAGTTTGAAGGGCTTTTACCTTATGATTTTATTTTATTTTTTTGCTCGTGAGTATTGCAAAATAGCCTCTAATGTCATTTGTTAAAAAAATAAATCAAATCCATGTAGCTGACATTTTGTTTATTTGTATAGATGTCATTCTACGTGTAGTGTTTAACCAAAGTTTGCTTTTTCATGCAATCCTACAGCCATTGACCTACTTTCAAATTACAAAGTAGAAGCCATCATTGGTCCTCAGAAATCTTCACAGGCTGTATTTATCTCGGATCTCGGAAATAAAAGTCATGTACCAATCATTTCCTTCACAGCAACAAGTCCGACACTATCTTCCAGCAGTTTTCCATATTTTGTGCGTGCAACACTAAATGACTCTGCACAAGTTACTAGCATTGCGTCCCTAATCGAAGCCTATGGATGGAGAGAAGTGGTGCCCATCTATGAAGACACAGACTATGGTAGAGGTATTATACCATACCTTATTGATGCCCTCCAAGTAATAGACGCTCGTATTCCCTATCGAAGCATGATCCCTCTGTCAGCAACAAGTGAGCAACTTACTCAAGAACTTTATAGGCTGATGACTATGGAAACAAGGGTCTTCATTGTGCATATGTCAGCCACCTTGGCCTCCAACCTATTTATAAAGGTAAAGGAAGTAGGAATGATGAACAAAGGGTATGTATGGATCATGACAGATGGAGTAACCAGCCTCATAGAATCACTGAATCCTTCTGTTGTGGAATCAATGAATGGTGCCTTGGGTGTTGAGTTTTATGTTCCTAAATCCAAAGAACTCGACAGTTTCACCAAAAGATGGAACATGAGGTTTCAAATTGACAACCCAACTGATCGGCAATCAAAACTAAACATCTTTGGATTATGGGGATATGATACAATAAGGGCAGTAGCACAAGCCACAGAAAAGGTTGGACTTTCTAGTGCCAGATTTCAAAAACCACTAGTCATAAAAAATTCAACAACCCTGGAAGATTTGGAAACTTCCAGTGATGGTCCAGGACTCTTAAATGCTATCTTGCAAAACAAATTTAGAGGGCTGAGTGGCAACTTTGACCTTCAGCATATGCAACTGGAAGTTTCAACGTTTAGAATAATAAACGTAGTTGGTAAAGGAGGGAAAGAAATTGGATTTTGGTCTGAGCAAAATGGTATTTCACGGAAAATAAATCAAACAAGATTAACAACTGCACATTCAGGATCTGCACCTGATCTAAATCCTGTGATCTGGCCAGGTGACTCTATAGAGGTACCCCGAGGCTTTGAGATTCCTGTAAGTGGGAAGAAAATCCAAGTTGGTGTTCGCACAAGTGGATATCCAGAATTCATAAAGGTCGAAAAGGATCACATCACAGGTGCAACTAAAGCAAGTGGCGTGCAACTAAAGCAAGTGGCCTTTCAGTTGATGTATTTGAAGCGGCAGTAAAGAGACTTCCTTATGCACTTCCCTACGAATATGTGGCATTTGGCAGTACAGAGGATATGGGTAGCAGGAGTTATGATGATTTTATATACCAAGTTTATCTTAAGGTAAGAAAAAACTTTAAAGTTGATTTCTTGAGTTACTCTATTTCCTTGACCTGGTTGAAGTTCAGGCCATGAAGGTCATATCAAACCTTAGAACCACACAAGACATATAATATGTTGCAAGGCAAAAGATGTACACATACTCCAGCATCCTTTCATTTTTCTTTTAATTCTATACCACTGTAGAGCTATTTCTATTCTCTAATGATACTAGTTTATCAGAACAACAGGAATATGCAATGCCTTCAGAATTCATAAATTAGTTGCACGGCACCTATCACACATAAAATTTAACACCAACAAAAGGCTCTATTACATGAGAGAAGGTAGACGGGAAATTACTCTACATGCGGAATTTTGCAAGTCTGCAACTGCATCTATTTAATATCTGAAATGATGAACTCGTAATTGTCACTGCAAGTTTTTTTTTAAACCTTGAAGAAATCTAAGTTTTTAATAAAAGGAGATTACTCATCTAAGAAATTTTTTCATTCCCTTACAGAAATATGATATAGTGATTGGAGATATCACAATCACATATAACCGGACATTCTATGTCGACTTCACTGTACCATACACAGAATCAGGAATAGCAATGGTTGTTCCTGTCAAGGAGGCTGTCAAAAAGAACACATTGATTTTCTTGAAGCCACTGACGCCTGGAATGTGGTTTGCCACAATTGCAATTTTTATCTACACTGGCATAATTTTATTATCACTGGAACTTCTAGGGAACAATGAGAATGTCCATGGACCACTTCCTAGACAGCTTGGGATTATGATATTTTTCTGTATTGGAGATAGTTGAGTACACTTATCACATATATTTTCTCTCTACAATGTCTTTGCTGAATATACTACCCATATGATGTCAGCATGGAAAGGAATAATATGTTGATGCAACTAACAGAGCTTCATAATTGTTTGCAAAGGACATGCATCTAGTACTTATGGACATTGAAATGTAAACAGTCCTTATTCCGTGTCTTAGACCCATCGATGCCAGAAGCCAGATAGGAAAGTCCCAACTTGAGAATTTCAAAGGATGAAGGAATAGACATTTACATCAGATGAGAAGTAAAAACATAAATAAATATCTATTTCATGCTGATGCTAATGGCCTAAAGTGGTTCTAACCTGATCCTTGCAATGCGCTCATTTACTGATATGTTGTTTGCAACAGTTGGTCATGCATGATTCTTTAAATACAAGAAACACTGTTAATAGAACTCCCCAAGTTCGATATCTAGAAACTTATATGTTATTTTGCTCTGGGTGTTGTAGTTCCTTAATCTAAATTTGCATTGGGTAAAGAATAACTATATTCTTTTATCTTGTGTTTTGCAGAAGAGATCGTGGAACGCTTTCTATCCAGAATAGTTTTGGTAGTATGGCTGTGTTTTCTGCTGGTACTTACATCAAGTTATACAGCTAATTTATCATCAATTCTTACTGTACAGCAGCTTCAACCAACGGTTACTGATGTTCATGAACTCCTAAAGAATGGGGAATGTGTAGGATACCATCGTGGTTCGTATGTCAAGGGAGTTTTGGAGGAACTCGGTTTTGACAGATCTAAGATCAAGCCATATGATACACCTGATGATTTTAACAATGCACTTTCTAGGGGAAGCAACAATGGTGGCATTGCAGCCCTTGTGCATGAAGTTCCATACATCAAGCTTTTTCTTGCAAAGCACTGCGAAGGGTACACGATGATAGGACCAATCTACAAAAGTGCAGGCTTCGGATATGTAAGTCCATGAGTGTTTCATGCGTTTGCTTTGCACAACATCCCAGCGATCCTAAGGGAAATAAGTGAATCAGCAATTTTCTCACAAAAATGACAATTTAATTTGTTAGTCTCCTCAACACAAACTTCTGAAACCCACAATTGTTCACCAGCCAGATGGTTTACTAATTTACACCAAGAAAATAGATTTCAGATATGACCTGGTATTTCTAACCATTCATAAGTATGCATTGTTTACTGCTTTAGGGTTACACAAGATTATCATTAATCACGTTCAGCCATACTAAGTCAGCAAAGTTGTGGCACCACTATCTTGGAATTTCAACTTATAGCACAGGAGACATAATTCTGTTCATGCAATCAGAAAAAACTAGAGAAGCAAAATAATTGAAAAAGTGAACAGAGAAAAATGAATAACCTGTGTCAACAAAATAGACAGAAATAAACAAATATGCCAGAGAAAAGATTATTGAAATGGCATCATCAAAGCAAATATTGGCCCAAAGTGCTGACAGGCTCACTTGTTTTTACATTTCTTACACAGGCATTCGCTAAAAGAGCCCCCCTAATAGGTGACATCTCAAAGGAAATCCTTAACATAACAGGGGGAGATGCTATGATTCGAATTGAGAAAGAATGGATTGGAGACCAGAACAATTGCCAAAATGTGGGCACTATCACAGGTTCAGGAAGTCTCACTGTTGCCAATTTTAGGGGACTGTTCCTCCTAACTGGAGTTGCTTCAACCTCTTCCCTTTTGATAGCTCTGGGTATTTATTTATACAAGAGGAATGAAAGGTCAGCAAAAGTCATGCACGAATATAGTGAGACTCAACAAGAACACGGAACAGATGGTGAAAATAATGAACCTAAAGAAGGAGCCGGATGCGGAAGAGTCGAGGAAAATATACAGCCAAGAGCAAGCATAGAGGCAAATGATCAGACAGTACAATATCATGGGGCAGAGCAGCTGTCAGACAGAAGTCAACAGATAAGCACAGTTATTCAAAATGATTCGAATATCGTTCATAGGGGCGAAAGGACTACCAACCCGCAAACAGAATCTATATGAAGCCATGTGAAACCTAAGGCCCTGGAGGTTACCAGCCTTGAGCATGAAACCTTGATATGGAACAGCTAGTAGCTTAGTAACACAAGGATTGAAACATACAGGTGGATAAAATTATGCAAGTCGCCGTCAAACAAAATGATTTTTTATCACATTGCATGCTGCTTAAAATCCTGGCCATTTCTCGAAGCAAAGCTTCTCTCCTCAACAAACAAAAAAATTCAATTGCAACACTAACATCCAGCTCCTAGCACAAACAGCAGATGAGTTGTATATTTTGGAACCTGGCTAAATCACGTAGAAGGGGAACGCTGAGTTGGGGTTGGGGGGCCGCACTCATCAGCCATGTGATCGGTGATCCATTTTGACACTTCAAGCGAACCAAATAAGAAAAACCATGAAAAGAAATTAAAAATGTCTTCCCACGAGCGGATCTAATCAAAAGCTTCTGTTATGCGAAACTGCATCGGCATTCCAACAAACACCTACGCTGCATCTGCCCCACGCGGCGGCCACCCACCACCACCAGGCACCAGCGCCAGGCTCCACGCATGGCACCCGTTTGCGCCTTCGCTGATGGCATGCTCGACACTCAGCGCAGCGTATACGACGCACGGAACACTAGTAGGAAACCGATAAAGGTGGGCGACGCGCGCATGTACACACTTGCCTTGCCTGGCTGCTTGACGCCGGCCGGGGGCGCCGAGGGGCAAGCCGGCGAGGAGCTCCCGTGTCCGACGCGGGCGACGGGCGGGCAAGCAAGGCGAGCGGACCGGTTCTGCCGCCTCCTCGTGGACGACGGCGAGTCGCCGCCACTCGCCAGACTGCCAGAGACACCCGCGCTGGTCAGCAAATAGTGGACAATACCACTTCTTTTCCCAAGTAGGAGTAATAAGTAAATAACACGGAGACCATGATGTAATGCTGAGCGCATCAGATGCAGAAGGCGTGATCGGAAATCAGGGCGAGCATGTTTAGGACTCCTGCGCAGATCAGTGGGGGCAAAATTATACATTCCAAACCGCTTTCAGAGATCAGACACGAGACACCATCCCCATCACGTTCAAATTCATCAGCATCTCGACATCCTACGGTCCTACAGGCTACAGCACACTGTGGCACTCCTTCAAGCGGACAACAAAACACAAAGAGATCCATGGCCACTACAAAACGCCGCTGCCAAGTTTATCCCTCCACGCCGAGTAACCGTGCCGGTTCTGGTTTCCGACAGCACCAGGAAGGAGGGCCGCGTCCTCGACGACGATGTTGGAGCCCTGGTCTATCCTGTACGACACATCGATGCCTTCGAGATGGAGGTGGTAGACGACGCCAGAGCAGGCTGTGTCTTCGTGGTCCTCGTCAGCTTCTTCGCCGCGATGGTTGTCAGCGTCGCCTTCCAAGTTCACTCGGTGGGGGCGGATGCGCTGTGAGATCGACCTGATGTCCCAGGAGAGGACCTGCTTGATCAGATCCTGGAACTCATCTGCTGAAGCGTAGGGCGACTGCTTCTGCTGAAACAAATAGATAGTTTTTTGAATTGTAAGCCTAATTCTTATTTGCAGTTGACCTAATGTGATAATTCTTCTCTTTCGGGGGAAAAAACTTGTAATCTATACTCAGCACATAAGATTGATTTTTTATTATTATAGGAGAGTACATCAGTATCACTTACTGCATGCATCCAGCAGGCAGGAAGCAAAGAAATGAAGTGTTCAGAAAAATGGATGGACTCCACGCCTAATGCACCGTCAGCCTGTTTTGACAAAATATTGAAAAATTACTAGGTAATGAACAATGAATGTAACATGATTGTAGAATTTCAATAAAAGGCAACAAGCGAACCTGCTGCCAAGAAGGTTCGATAGCAAATGAATTACATGGTGATATATTTGACAATAGAACAAAATAATGATAATAAGAGACACTATGAGATTATTTTTTCTTAAATGTAGCCCTACGAGATCTTGCATGCCATTTAGATGTCATTTAGACAGCACAGTTGAATAGGCGAGCTTTCAGCTTGCTTTACCTAAACACGGCAGGTCAAATCTTACTCTAAAGTATCACGCACAACCCCACATCACAGCAGAAATTTTTTACCAAGTGTAGTGCTGATTGTATGAAGATGTACTGAGACAAATAACTAATTAACATTTATAAAGGCTAGAAGGAAACCATCTGTGCTGTCTACCCAGGTACAGAACGAAGGTGATGCAGAAAAAAGGCGACAACTTTATTTTAATTGATGAGAAAAATGAATTTTAAGGTATGAAAAATGAGTGAACTGAGATGCAATATGGTAAATACCTCTAACCAACTGGGAACAGCCGCACCTTTAACACGGTCGGAATATGGCAGATACGGTTTAATATCAAGAACAGGCTGTTGATACAGGATAAAAGTATTAGGAAGAGTTCACAGCTGACATTGGTAAATTATACCAATCCTCTGTATAATGCTGAACCGTTTAAGCACTTAAAATGGTACCGTGCCATCAACCAAATCTACTCCAGAAAGCAAAACATTATGCCCATCCACTGCCTCCACCTGTAAACGGTTGAAATGAAAAATGCAAAATGCAATAGTGTGCTTAAGATCAAGAAAAGTAGGCAATAGACAAAGCAAAAAAGAAATTTTCACACTCCAGCATACACAGTAGTTTAGGGTTTAGACAGATGAATAAGAAATGTTCACAACATATTTAATCAGGACAAAATCCAATCAGCATATTAATTGCCTTTCTTATGGTTTATGAGTAACACATTAGCATGTGTTGGTCGCAAGAAAACCTTTCTGAAAAGCATCCATGCTGTGAAATCTGTGTGTAAAACCATATCCTTCACATGATAGATAACAAGCACTGTGTAGATAGCAATGATCATTACAATTATTGTCTACCTAAGAGCTCAGAATTTCTCCTCAAAATGTGTTCCAGAAAGCAGTAACAATTGGAGACAAGCATTGGACCATTTCACTTCAACCATTGTACTGCACAGGCCATAGAAAATAAGAGGAAGGCTATTCTTACCTTTGCTACACTGAGTCCGATTGGATTAGGACGATGTGGTGACCTAGTTGCCAATACCCCCATCTTGCCCCCTTTCAATCTTGGCACCCTTACCTTCCATGACAAAATAGAGCATTTCATAGTTTAGCCCATATCCACTACAAGTCTACAACATTAAAAGATTTTCTTTCATCAATAACAGGAAACCATTGAAGGACTGAGAACACAGCCATACCTTTGCTTTTAGCTTGGACCTAGCAGGATCTTTCCACATTTTATCAAGATCGGTGTTCAGATGGAAAACATAAAGGATCCAGCAATGCGAGTAACTATCTAGTCCCTCCAATGCTGCTGCCGGGACTCGAGCTGGATCAAGTGCCACGGTTGCCCTGGCCAGCGTCACCACCAAAGGCTGCCTTGGTGTACCATTCCTGCAATTGTAGGTCAACAAAGCAACAAGCTTAGGTCCATAACTCGGTTTCACGCATGAATGCATCCACAGCGATCACTAAATTAGTTTTTTTGTCTGGCTCTAATTTTTTTTTACTGAGAGGGTCACTCACGCGCTCATCAATCACTCACTCTAGATACTCCTCCAGAAATTGACTGAATGCTACCAGGCATGGAAAATGGAAACAAAATCGAAGGCAGACAGCACCTAGTGGAGAAGCAGGAATGGACGACGCCGATAGGCGCCATCGGGTACGATGCCGGGGCGGCGGCGGCCTTGGCCGGCCTCGCCGCGTCGGAGCGGGGCTCCTGCTCGCTCAGAGCCCTCCTCAATGACTGCAAGCAAGAGGCATGCCGCACGACTCAGCAGTCAGTCGCATGAGACGGATCAAAGAGGAAGCGTGCAAAGCCCAAGCGCGCGACAGCTTGCTGCGGGGCAGTGCGGCAATACCACCTGCTGGGCGCGCACCCTGCCGCGGCGCTCGGAGGCGGCCTTCTCCGCGGCCGCCGCCAGCGCGGTCTCCAGCTCCCGGACCCGCGCGGCCAGGCGGCCGCATTTTCGCCTGTACAGCAGGCCTGCGGGGACAGGTACGTCGATGAGGCAGGAGAGGGAGGTGTTTGACGCGCGTAGCTAACGATGAGTTGAGGGAAAAGCTCGAGATTACTTGAGATGACGACGGCAACGGCCGTGGCCGCGAGGGCGGCGGCGGCGGCAAGGCGTTGCGGCGGCGCCATGGCGGAAGCGGCCCCGCAGGCGCCGAAGCAAACGCCAAGACATGGGCCGAAGCAAACGCTTTACTTGGGTAGACTTGGACTCGGGAGGTAGTGGGCTGGGCTTCACTCAGCCATGACTGTGTCGTTCTCGATTTTTTTTTTTTTGACGATTTTACAAAAACAATGCTGGGTACGGCTGTCGCCGTATGAACCGACGGAAAGATCCGGTAACCGCCAAACCATACGGCGGTTACAACCGCCATTTGAATCAGCTGTTTAATTTAAAAATATATTTTTACGTCGTATACCCAACTTAACTGTCAAATGATTCAGCGGTAGGCGTCGGCACCTGGGCCCGACCCACCTAACCGCCGGATCATTTGGCGGTAGGGGGAGGCAGGGCCTTCCCGCGCCGTTTGATCCGGCGGCAGCCTCCTACCGCCGAATGCGCCGAATCATTCGGCGGTTAGATCGCTGTCGCCTACAAAAGCCGAAAATCAGTTGAAAATGTCATTCTAAATCAGAAAAAAAAAACTAGGGTTAGAGAGGAGGGTGAGGGAGAGGGAGAATCAGCGGCAAAGCCCTGCCGGTTCTGCGCGTCAGTTTCAGGTAAGATCCGAACTCATAGTTGTAACTTCAATTCCGTGGATGTATTACTTTGTTGTTAATTTTGTATTTAGTTTAGATATTATAATATTGTAGTATTATTTTTGAGTCACTGATATTATACATAGTTACTGAAATTAGTATTAGAGGTGGTTACTGATATTAGATTTAGTGATATTAGTTTGAGTGACCTTAGATTTAGTGGCATTAGAGATAATTACAGTCATTACTTTTAGTGATATTAGATTTACTGATATTTTTATATTAGAGTTATTAATATATCATTTTATATTAGATGTTTATATTAGATCTACTGATATTAGAGTTTACATTAGAATTTTATGTAAACTGTAATTATGCATATTAGAGTTTACATTAGAGTTTATATCTTTTTATATTAGAGTTTCTGTTAGAGTTTTATGCATATTAGATTTTATTTAAGAGTTTATATGTTTTGATATTAGAGTAATGACTTTATATTAGAATTTATATTAGAGTTTATATTAGAGTTTTATGCATAAATTTTTTTATGAGTACAAACTCGTATTAATTCTTCTTATTGTCCTGGTTTGGTTTTAGGTATGTCTGAACCCTTATGGTTCCAATTGTACTATGGATCAGGGGAAGTTAGATATGGTCCTGAAGGGGTAGATCTGTCAGAATTTAGTTCCACCACCAAAAAAATAGGTAGAGCAGCAGAGAGAAATTGGGTTTCAATAAGAAAGTGGTTTTATCATTCATTTGGACTTGATGAGGCGTAACATGACCTGTCAGTGATGGCAGTGATGAACAGAAGTGCAACTACGTATTGAAAACTTGTTCCGCTTGAATGAACCCAGAACTGGAGGTCATTTGTGACACTTTGTACGCAACATGGTATGCCGCTGGTGTTGCTTGTGCGAGCCTTCCACAAGGGTTGGTCCAGTAGTGAAGTGCACGATGAAGTTGAAGATGCTGCATGGGAAAACCTTCAAGATGCTACTGGGGAGGAAGGTGAAGAAGTGGAAGAAGGGGCAGCTGGACAAGATTATTACGCTCCCCCTAAACCATCGGCGGAGCTTGATGAAGCCGAAAACATTCCTGAGATGGTTTTGGAGGTAGAGAGGGAGGGCACAGAGCACTGGATGACGAAGAAACCCGTGGTGTACGACATCCACATGGAGGAGTACGCGGTGCACCGGGTGATGAGACAGTTCCATCTATACCAGGAGTCACTCCTGCCGGTCGTCCACACCGTCCCGCCATTCCACCATAGGTACGTGTGTAATTTTTCCGTCCCGCAAGTTTTGCATATTTCTTAACTTACGTGGTCAGTCGTTGAATAGGTGGACGAGGAAGGGACACACAGCTAGCACATTGTGGGAGGCCGCGGTGGCGCCCTACGTGGCGAGTTGGGCAGAAGCGTTGAACGACGTTGTGGACGAGCACCGACCGCACTCCGACGAGGCCTTCGCAGCGTATCTGCAGTGGTATTGGCCTCGGACCCGCGTTCCGCACCAGCCTACTTTCCCTCCGGCGCAGGTGACGAGTACGTACCCAGTACGACGCGATCAGAACTACGCGATTGGGGTAAGTACTTCCTTCTTACTACTATAACACATTCGTACGATACACAATTTAATTAACAGAATTGAACAGTACGACGTGCTCACGGAGATCGACGCTACAGCTGCGCAAAGCCGAGCGAGGGCGGATTTCATGACCCCCGCCGAGCACGTGGCGACGTACGACCGGATTCTTAACCTCCTCACGAGGTTCAGGCAGGCGGTTTCGTGCCGGCACGACGACGCTCCAGCGATTCCACGCCACCTCGCCTCGTCCTCGAGCTCGGCGTCTACTGGACGTTCATACCACGCACCGTCCAGCTCCTCGCGGCCACCCTTCCCTCCTATGGGAGCAGGTCCGTCGACGGTACTCCCCGTGCTGAGCACTCCTCTCCCGGTTCAGAGCGCTCCCTCAGGGATACACACGTACACGTCGAGGCCAGCTGCGGTCTACAGCACATGTACACCATATTATGCACGTTTTGTTCCCAACATCCTAGCATTGTGTAATTACGTTCTCGACTAACGTTTTATGTGACAAGGCAACCACCGATGACCACATGCGGCGGGTTCACGTCGATAGGGCATGCCGTCCACGGCTTAGGTACGTCCGTAATTGACCAAACCATATGACTACATATACTTTTACTTGCGTACTAACGTGATTGTGTATCATGCAGCGTACGCTTCAGGCGGGACACCTGACGACATAGTCGAGGAGCTGCACCCAGCACCGACCCAGTAGACGGTCCCCTTCGACATTGACCTGTGGTATCGACAGAGACAGGGGTCGCAGGACGAGATTGGTGGTTCGCAGTTAGCTGGCACCCCCGTACTTGCTACACAGTTCTCGCAGCCACCGTTCGCGACACCACCTCCTGCGGATGCAGGGCGCCCAAGTCGGCAGGCGCCGCCACCTCACCCCCTTACGTACTCTGTGCACCACACAAGGGCCGCGCAGCAGGCGGCTAGGAGGGGCAGGGCTAAGGTGGCCAAACAAGGCCGCATTTAGTTTTTTACTTTCTACGCTCGAGTCATTATGTATCGTACTGGATGTTGTATTATACTTTTCATGTTGACTTGTTTGTTGTTTGTGATATTTTGCCGTTCGATATTATAATTTCCATTCATTCACAGTCATTAAAAAAATAAACAGTTCCAAATACAAATTACAGCACTTTTTCAATGCAAAAATAATAAAAAAAATTAAAAATACAAATATCACCATTTCATTTGGCGGTTTTAGAAACCGCCGTTTGATTCGGCAGTTCCAAAAACTGCCAAATGCAGGCCGACGGTTAGATTTAACCGTCGGTTTATGCGGCTAAGTCTAACCGCCGTTTCAATTGGCGGTTTAAACTCTTGCCGCCGTTTCATACGGCGACAACCGTATGAAACGACGGTTGGGTGACAGATTTGCAAAATCTGTCATCCAAGCATTGTTTTTGTAAAATCGTAAAAAAAATTAAAAAATTCGTCGTTCTCGGTCCGTTTGCCTGACCATTTTAGGCCCATACCCTAGACTGCTGCGCTGGACGTGGTGCGTGAGGTGACGCCGTGGCCCAGAACCCGAGGAGGCGCAGCCCAGGTGTGTCCTCCAATCCGGCCCCAACCCGGTAACTCCGAACCCGAACCCAAACCCTAGGGCGCGGCAACGACGATGGCGAGCCGGAGGAAGAAGAGAAAAGAAAGAACGCCATTCGTGATCATTCAATACTTGTTTTTATGTATAATCTACTTATAGAAAATGTAATAATTATTGTTAAGCCGAAATACTCCATAAGACATTCATCATCACTAGTAAGTTCATTATTGTTTCGCGACAAAACCACAATTTCTATATTTTTTGATGAAGAAAACTATTAGTAATAAAGTTCTTCTCCATCGAAAATTTTCCGATTCAAATTCATTGAGGAGCATTACCTTTCTTCTCCAATGCGGTGGTAACAGAAAAAGGATATGGTGCACAAAGCCATAAACCTCTTGTTCCGGACAGGCAGGTGGCTTATAAACAGAGGATTGTTGATGTAACTCCATATGCCTTTTTGTGTTAGTGCACAAAGGGAAAAAAAATCAAAAAACATACTTTGTCCATGTTTTATTTCACAAACATGGGGGAGGGGTTCGAGATGCATCCATCCCTCCAAATCGAGCGGACGGGACGTCCAACTTGGCGCGGTCAGGTGCCGTCTTTCTCTGTTCAGGCTAGAGCACCTGAGAATGGTCTGGGACCGTCTTTCTCTGTTCAGGCTAGAGCACCTGAGAATGGCCTGGGACGACGGCGGTCAAGCCCTTCCCTAGCCGAGCACCACCACGACCACGCCGCCACGGGAGAACCCACCCTGCCAAGCCGGCATGGACCAACCCTGCTTCGGTCAGCTCCACCGCCGGGCCAAGCCTCGCCACCGCAGCACCACCCGGAGCGAGCCCTGCTCTGATCAACCTCCACCGCGGGCACGCTCTGCATGCCCCGGCCGAGCGTCGCCGCGGCTGCACCAACTTTATTGGTGGTATCCAAGGGGCATTTTCTGTGGGGGTTCATTGTTGAATTCCTAAAACTGCAGGATGCTATCTCTCCGTTTCTAGAGCTCGGGACATTACTCAGCAAAATCTACATATAAGTTCTTCTTCCAAGGTGCTGTTCTTTTTACCATGGGAGAGAATTTGGAGATCTTGGGCACCTGACAATGACAAATGCCAATTTTTTATGGGGCTGGTGGCTCGTAAGTAGTAATATGTGCGCTGGACACACTACGGGAAATCCCAAATTTGCCGAGTGTCTTCATGTTTGCCGAGTGTTTTTTTTCGGGCACTCGGCAAACAACTTGTTTGCCGAGTGTTTTTCAAAAAACACTCGGCAAAAAAAAACACTCGGCAAAAATAGGGTTTGCCGAGTGTCAAAAAAAAACACTCGGCAAAGATATTCTTTGCCGAGTGTCAAAAAAACACTCGGCAAACAATATCTTTGCCGAGTGTTTTTTTTTTGACACTCGGCAAAGGTCCTGTTTTCCGAGTGTTTTTTTTGACACTCGGCAAAGTCATAATTAAAACTACATTTTGAAGTAGTAAATCAATTTAAATTAAAAAGTTTTGAACTACAAAGTTGTATAACTTCTCAAGATGCTGAACTTTTAGTTTGGTCATTTCTTCATTCGACAAATTCATATGAATATTGTTCACAAAATCTAGATCTCTCGTAGAGTTTCGTGAAACTATAAGAGAGATCTATAAGATTTGTGAACAATGTTATCTCACTACATCGGATGAAGAAATGTCATATATCAAAGTTGTAGATCTTCAGAAGTTATACAACTTTGTAGTTTAAAATTTTTTAATTTGAATTTGTTTTGCTAATGAAAAGTACGTTTGTAGTTCTCAAAATTTAAAATTTGAGTTTTTTCAAATGACCTCGGATGAAAAAACAGTCAAAATAATAGTTGTA
>CM014271.1:28453695-28464069 GCA_004135705.1 Alloteropsis semialata
AAACAATAAATTCAACACGAACATTTAGTGAATTTTCAGTTAATTTTGCTACCCAATCTCCACAACGGTTTTCAAGTTCTATGTAGTTAATTTTTCACATGATTATTTAGGAACGCTCATGCTTTATTGAATTATGTAGAATAAACATAAACAACTTGAAGAACAGAGCTGCCTCAAGAATAGCCAACAGATATCTATTCAGCCCAGTTCAATGACAGCACATAAATCTCCTTTGATTAGTGGTTCTAATCCCATCTTAACTTTCTTTTATAAATACTAGCGCAAGTTCCTTTCTTTCCTGTGCAGCTTTTGCTCTCATTCACTTCGCTTCACCCAATGATTATTATTACCATTTTTCAACACCACAGAAAAAAAATCTAGTGCAAATGATACTTCTGATAGTCATATTTTTCCTGTCATACCATTTTTGTCGTTGGCATTCTGACATACACCGTGCCGGCATAATCAGACATGCCACCGCGTGGTGCAACCTATGCCGCCCGCAGCCCGCAGCGAGCAGCGCATAAGTTGTTGGAATCAGCTGGCCCGCAGAGAACGGAAATGCGAGTAGAGAAGTCATATTCACAGCGGGGAAACAAACGAAATGCAGTAGAAGCAACAGGTAATCTGTATAAACCAACAGCCTACACTGCTACACCGTCACAGAAATTCAGGAGCGCTGCGCAGATAGTAGGGCATCGAACTGGGGGAATCCTGTGGAGGAAACGCGTCGTACCGTGCAGAACTGAATGAGCCAGAGACCGAGCCCCGTGCTTTGGCGGTCGCCGCGCGCCGACCGGGCCGTCGCATCGGGAGGGTGGCTGGCTGAGAGCCTCAGCGTCCGCGCCTACGCCGCACTCCACAGAGAGGGTTGATGCGGCAGCGTCGGCGGTGACACTCCTCGGCGAGCGCGAGAGACCTCAGGTGCGCTCATGCCGGGCGGCGGAGTCGACGGCGGCCGCGGGAACTCCGACGAGCCCCCATCTTTCTGGCCCATGAAAAGACATTACGGCCCAAATCTAAGGGAAAATACCAGCGGGCCGTCTGTGAAGGAAGCCTCACTGGACCCGTGTGGGCCCAGCTCATATAACGCTTAGCATTCACCAAATCAAAACATACACGTATCATTTGAAGCTCTGAATTCAAACTGGAGGCTGAGGTGCATCGCGTTCAACTGACCAAACGAGGACAGATCCTCGTGCACGCTGATGGTAAATGCATTTTTCTTGTTCTTGGTTTGCCTTGTGTTTTCAGTATTAAGAAAATAGTGCAGACGAATAAAAAAAAGGACAATAGTGCAGACGGAGCTCTCTACATGGTCTCATGATCTCATCTTCTCTCTTTCGCAATTCGGGAAAACAATTTGTTTCAAACTACCAAATTCCACGCCGGCGTTCCAACGAACACCACCGCACTATTGTTCAGTCCCACCGCTCTCTTTGGCCAATGTTGTTCAGTCCTCTTTCCCAGTTTTCGCCTCTTCCACAGCTCTACTAGATTATTAGTGGTACACACTGGATCTGAGATGATCATATTGACTTGACTTCACATTTACCAATAATCTTGGGGATTTGTTTATCCTGAAATCCTGGAGAGTTATTTGTGTATTCCCTACCTTCCAGGAATCTCATGAACTTCATTATGAGAATAAACATATCGGGTCCTTAGTTCTTACTGCTTCTCATACTAGCAAGAATATATGTTCATTGACTATTTTGAATCTTAGGACTTCAAAGCACAAAAGGCCTCAATCTCGAGAACACATCATGTGTAATCTTACTATTCATATGCATACTGCTACAATAGTTATCAAGTTACTGGCAGGGAGAGGTTGAAGTCTCACCATACGCCACACGCAAGAGTAAACATATAATTCCGTCCCGTTCCTTTCGGACACGGGATTAAGTAGTTGGAGGAATCTCATGAGGTCATTCTCCTTGGGTTTGGCACCTGTAATTTCTTTGAACTTACATGAGTTCTTCTTCACCAATCACCAAACAGTAATACATAGATCCAAGAATCAACGAATGTATATTCTTATTGCACAATAAATATATGGCAAGTGGAAAGGAAGCTTGTTAAGTGACTGAACAATAGAAGTTGACATTGCAAGAATAATCTCAGTGGTCGCAATGGAAAGCAAAAAACGTTATAAAACAGTGCATGCTATGAGTTTGGTCAGGACTCACAACCCTTGGAGGTATGGAGAAGGCATCTCTTGTTGTCCTTTGCCTCTTCTTCCTCAACCTTGCTGAGGCTCAAAATTCTTCCAAATATAGAGCAGGCACGGTCAATGTTGGAGTGATCCTTGATATGGAGACTTTGGTGGGGAAAATGGCCCATACTAGCATCTCTATGGCCCTGGAGGACTTCTATGTGATCCACAGAAACTATAGAACAAAGTTAGCTCTCCACTTCATGGACTCCCGTGGTGATGACATTGTGGCTGCATCAGCAGGTAATGTGATACAAACTCATTATTAACTAAGTTTTAACTGAAACACTGTTCCCTACATCATATTAGGTATGCAAAATGTCCACAGACTCCAAAATGGAAAAGAACAAATACTGCTGAATCTGAACTAAGAATATTGCCTTCTTTATTTATTTCTTTTTCGGGAAAGAAAGAACAGTGCCGTGAAACCTAAGTTTTCAACTACATCCTCCAGTTTGGTTAATATGTTGTTTAGCACTATGCTTTAGTTTATTGTTTGACCCATGAAACCCCTATCAAATGTATATATCATCTATCTAACTCTCTACTGCCGATAAGCAATTGATAGGGCTTCTTTGCAAGGAAATAGCTTTTCTATGGAACCAGATATACAAGAACAGATATACTATTGCCTAAATCATTAAGCTAACAATATAACTCGCCACCTCCATTCATTGGATTCGGAATCTTTGAACTATAGCAGCTGAAATAATTCCTTATCGTTTCAACGATTTGGCATACCAGTGTATAATGATCATCATAAACAAATATTTGTACATTATCTTTTTAAGATGTTTTGTCCAACATAAAGAATGTTAGAAAACTGATCCATTGGCCCTAAAGGTTATTAAACTCTATCAGCAACAAAGAAAGTTATGTGAATCAGTAATCTACGCTAGTCCCTTCTGATGACCTTTTTAGACCTAGCAATAAATGAATTGCAAAATCAATATGGAGAGGCAGAAACACAGCTATACAAAATTTCATTTCTGAAGTTGGCCAGATTCTACAAGCATGGTTTTTAACTTGTAAGATCCCTTGCTTGCACAAATATCAGGCCACAAAGTGTCTTATATGCAACTAGAATCTACTCAATTGTATAGTTCACTACCCACTAGATGCAGCTAAAGTATTTTCCTACTCATTCACACAGCTGCTGACCTGCTAGAGAATCACAATATACAAGCCATTATTGGTCCTCAAAAATCTTCACAGGCAACTTTTGTGTCTGATCTTGGAGACAAGAGCCAAGTCCCAGTCATCTCATTCACAGCAACCAGCCCCACTGTATCATCTGCTCATGCGCCATATTTTTTACGTGCAACATTAAGTGATAATGCTCAAGTGAACAGCATTGCCACTATCATTAAAGCATATGGGTGGAGGGAAGTTGTGCCCATCTATGAGGACACAGAATATGGTAGGGGAATCATGCCATACCTGGCCGATACCCTCCAAGAATTTGGGGCTTCTATCCCTTACCGTAGTGCAATATTAAGATCAGCAACAACTGACCAAATTAAGCAAGAACTCTACAAGTTAATGACAATGCAAACAAGGGTCTACATTGTTCATATGTCATGCAGTATGGGTTCGACTCTCTTCTCAGTGGCCAAGGATGTAGGAATGATGAGCGAATCATATGCATGGATTGTGACAGATGGTATAGCAAACAATGTCGGTTCGCTACATCCTTCATTTTTGAAGGCTATTAACGGTGTGTTGGGTGTGAAGCTCTACGTTCCTATGTCAAAGGAACTTAATGACTTTGCAGCAAGATGGACAGAAAGGTTCAAACAAGACAACCCAAATGACCCGCCTTCTCAACCAAGCATTTTTGACCTGCAGGGTTATGATACCATCTGGGCAGTAGCACAAGCAGCAGAGAAGGTAGGCATCACTAATTACAAATTTGAGAAGGATCAACATAGGAAAAACTCAACATGTCTGGGAGCTTTGGGTACTTCTACCATTGGTCCAGAAATTTTAGATGCAATTTTTCATACCAAATTCCGAGGCATAAGTGGTGATTTTGATCTTGGAAACAGGGAGCAGATATTTTCCACATTCCAGATAATAAATATCGTAGGAACAGGCTGGAAAGAGATAGGCTTTTGGACAGAACAGCATGGAATCTTAAGGCATTTAAATGAAACTACATCCCCAACAACATTTCTGAATTCTATACCTCATTTAGGTCCTGTAACTTGGCCAGGAGAATCAAACATAGTGCCTAAAGGATGGCACATTCCAGCCAATGGGAAGAAGCTTCGAATTGGTGTACTAACTAGTGGTTATCCTGAGTTTATCAAGGTAGAAAGAGATCCTATAACCAATGCCACAACAGCCATTGGATATGCTATTGATGTATTTGAGGAGGCCCTAAAGAAATTACCATATGCAATCTCTTATGAATATGTGGCATTTCAGAACACACAAGGAGAAAATTCTGGGAGCTACAATGATTTTGTATACCAAGTTTTCCTTAAGGTAATAATAACACAAACTTGGTATGCTACTTAATACTTAACAACAACAAGAATCTTTACATAGCTAGCTACTCATGGTGAAAACATCCTCAAAACATGAGCATCAACTAGTGTGATAAGATCCAACCCATGTTAAAGGTAGACGACATTGTTTCTAATTATGACATCAGGGCTTCCCTGCTACCCATGAGACCATTTCATTCTCGTTTTACCTATAATTATCTATTCTATCATAGATAAAAAAAATGCCAACAATAAATAATATATAACACCTAAAGCACGGACAGGTCTATATGTTATTGTAGAAATAAAAATTTAATGCTGCCTTTCAGGTATTATTTCTTTATGACGAAAGGAACTCTTAATTTCTTATAGTCTTACTTACAGTGCTAAAATGGGATGCCTGCAGATATTTGATGCAGCGGTTGCAGATACAACAATAAGGTACAGCAGAACCTCCTATGTTGACTTCACACTGCCATATACTGAATCAGGAGTAGCAATGATTGTTCCAGTCAAGGACAAGAGGAATAAGAATACATGGATTATCTTCAAGCCATTAACTACCGACCTCTGGTTTGGAAGCTTTGCATTCTTCATTTATACTGGTATCGTTATCTGGCTATTAGAGCGCAGAATTAACAACAATGAATTGGGTGGTACATTCTTTCGCCAACTTGGGATAGTGATCTATCTCCCCTTCTTTGCAGACAGTTGAGTAAGAGCTTTAAATTTGTTATATTCCAGATACAATATATAATTATATGCAAAGAATCAACTTATCAATCAGATCTACCTGGCAAGTTCTTGACTTCTGTGTTAAGACTTGTGACTACTTTTTTGTCAAAAGAGAAACTGAACTTTGGGATATTCAAAGTACACTAGTGTCATTTAATTTAGGGGATTGAATAGATTTGTGCCAAACCAATTATGAAATGCTTTGATAACTGAATTCCACAACTACTGCTAGTTGAATGGACGAGACTATGGGCCCTGCTTGTTTTAACTAGGGATCCTCAAAAGCTTGTAGATCCTACATTATGGAAAGCTTAGGGTCCAAAACTGACGTCTGTTTGGCAACCTATATTCTAGCTTATGGCATCTTTCTCTCACTTACATATGGGCACAGTGGCATGGCAGGTAAATATGTGTGCCACAATCAGATAAAAGCTGGGTTTGAGCAGATTATTGGACTCTGGAATCTGCAAAAGCTAGATTGTGGAATCTAGGGTCAAAAGTTGGCTGTTTGTTTCAGCTAGGGATTATAAAAGCTCCACAACCTCAAGCTGAAACAAATAGGACCTAGATCAGTAGCACAAACGTCTTTCTTATCTGATGGTTGGATCACAAGTATTTGATATATTAGCTATTTTATCTTGACTAGAATGTAAGGATAAATAATTGTCAAATATAGATGGTCACAACTTCCAATTGACTAAATCATTTGGATCATAGATACACATTGACATTGATATAATGCAACACAGTCAGACAATTTTAGGTTGTTGTATACTCGTATTTCTATTTAAACAATGCACAAAATACAACCAACACAGATTTGAAATCATTATGGATCTTCTCTTCATGGTATCTGTTTTGCAGGGGAGAGGGTAGATAGTGTTTTATCTAGAATGGTTCTGATTGTATGGGTGTTCGTTCTGCTTGTACTTACATCAAGTTATACTGCCAGCTTGTCATCAATGCTCACTGTGCAACAACTTCAGCCAACAATAACTGACGTTCATGACCTTGTTAAGACAGGAGAATATGTAGGCGTTTATAATGGCTCATTTGTAAGAGATCTACTGGTAGAGATTAATTTTGATAGAAGAAAAATCAGAGCATATAATTCCATAGATGGTTTTGCTGATGCACTTTCCAAAGGAAGCAAGGGTGGTGGTATTGCTGCTGTAATAGATGAAGTTCCAAACATCAAGCTGTTCCTTGCAAAGCACTGCAGAGGTTACACTATGGTTGGACCCATCTACAAGACACAAGGTTTTGGCTTTGTAAGTATGATGTTTGGCTTTGTAAACCTAACTTGAGTTCAGTATTTTTCCCTAGCTCCGAGGTCAAAAAGTGATTAATCAGTCCCTTACAATGGAGTGATACCTTTTTCTTGTAGGCATTTCCTAAGAGATCCCCTCTAGTCTATGACATCTCCAGGGCAATCCTCAGTATAACAGAAGGGGATGATATTATCCGTATAGAAAAGAAATGGACTGGGGATAAAAATGCCTGTCAAAATGATGGTACAGAGATCAGCTCAAGCAGTCTTAACTTCAGCAGCTTCTCAGGATTGTTTCTAGTCTTTGGAGTTGCTTCAACTTCTGCCCTTTTAATTGCCCTTCTGATGCATCTCTACAAAAATCAACAGAGAATAAGGAATTGCATGAGCAACAACCAGATTCAAAGATATGCAGAAGAACATATAGACAGAGGAGACCAAGACACCACAGAAGAACCCAATCTGAATATGCAGTCAAGGATCGCCAATGATTCAGATGACAGCTCCTATCCACAGGAAGGTGAAATTTCAATGGAGGTTTCAAACCCTGGTTCAGAAAACCAAACAAGTCTTGACATTGAGTCCACATCACCAATCACTTCTTATTAGCCCCCTGCACTGGCAGGAAAGTCCAATAGGTGAGGTAAGGAATCAGTTGAATATGTTGGAATAATCGAAGGATCTAAACACAGAAATTACATTTAGTGTCGAAGCTTATAAAGAAATACAGGAGTTTAATTTACCATTTCTTATTTTCAAAGTGATGAAGTATCTGGCTAAAAAAAGGACAGTCTGCGTTCAACCCAACAATATTTTCTTGTTATTTTTATCTATTTTACACAAAGATACTCATTATTGTTCACGTACTTCCCAAGATAGGGTACAGTTAACACCAAGCAGATTCTTATAAAAAAAACATGGAAGTACTGCAGGTATTACCAGGCTGTTCAACATCAAGTGTGAATTCGAGGCATTTTTAGTTCTTAATACCAGGCGTAGAAGCAAAGCTTATGTGACAGGAGTAAGAAGTAAAATTCAACAGGAGTAGGAAGTTAAATTCATCAGGGGAAAAAACCAGTGTGGTGGACGCAATTTTATCCAGCAGGCATAATACACTGGTATCCAGCAGGCAACAGCAGCATTACGGCGGCACCCAATCAAAATCTACGGCGACCAAAACAGGAGCACTTGAGATGGAGGGTTGGGGAGGGCACAAGCTTGGATGAAAGGAAATTAGCGCAACAGTTAATATCGAGAGAGAGGGAAGCGACGAGACATTACGGCGTCGAGGTCGCAGCCGCATTTGCTCGGGGAACAATCGGAGAAGGAGGCCACGCCAGGGAGTTCTTCCCTTCGCGGCGTGCTGCGGCCTGCGGGAGCGCCCCGCCATGGCCGGATGGTCATGGGAACCCCCCTCGGGGGCAGCGGGGTCTCGTCGTCCTCGGCAGCGCCACGCCCACCGCACCCCTCCGCTTCCCTCCGCCTTCCCAGTGGCGCGCCGTCGTTATCGCCCCCGGAGCGACCTGCCGTTTTCCCTGCATCAGTGGCGGAGTTCGAGGAGGGACGAGACGGAAGCAGCCAAGCAGGCGGCGCCCGCTGGTCCACCGGCCGCCCTCTCTCTCTCTCTCTCTCTCTCCAGTCTTCACAGAGAAGCATCGTGGGCTGGCGAGGCGAGAACGGCCCACGATCGGCCAGGTGTCAGGCTTGTCCATCCATACCGCCTGTCGGCCTGTTTGGGCGTGTCGTAGGCTTCTGGGCTGGCGATAAGGCCTACCCTGAAACTTTTGGCCCACACAGTACGCCATCTTATTTTTGAAGCTTGAATGCTCCCTGCTTTTACTTTTAAAATGAAATGAACGCAGATAATTTTTTATTTGGCACCACTAAAATGATTAAATGACTTTTTTTGCCCTCAAATTTTTTTCCTATTTGGCCATGACTTCAACTTTCATTTTTAAATTGACACTATGTTCGATTTTTCATCCGAGCACCGTTAAATGTCATGTGATGATGTGAAAAGACCATTTTGCCCCTTCAAAGACATGGCCCTACTGGTGCTACTTTCTCTTTCCTCTCTCTTGGCCACCGCAGCTCTAGAGGCACGTCACTGCTGAGCGGAGCGCGGCCCCCGCCGCGTGCAGGCTAGACTTGATCATTTGTCGGGTCGGGTCGGGTCATTCCAGTTTTCAGGTCAAAATTTTTGGCTCGTGCCCGGCCCAAGCCAACCGTTGGGTCGGATTTTTGGCCTGTGCCCGACCCATGGCATGGCCGGGTCGGGTTCGGGTTGGGCCGGATCAACCTGGTGTTTTTATATGTAATTTTCAGGTTAGGGCAGATTTTTTGGGTTTCGAGTCAAAAATTTTGGCCCGTGCCCAACCCGAGCCGACAATCGGGTTGAATTTTTCGGCCCATGCCCGACACGTCGCATGGCCGAGAGGGGGTCAGATCGGGTATTTTCTGGATGGGTTGAGTCGAATTTGTCGGGTCAGATGACCCATGATCGAGTGTAGCAGCGGGTGCAGCGGCGCATGACTCGCTGGCCGGTCTCCTCTGCCGCGCACACACCCGCCCTACTGCCACCGCCCGATTGGATGGAGGATGCGCAATTTTTTCCTAAATGGAAGATGCTCGAGTGTTGTGCTGCCCAAATGGATGGAGGATTCTTTTTTTTGGCGACCGTGCCTTAGCACGTATTTCATTAAGAAGAAAGCAGTTTACAGACAGATCTTGATGCGGCCAAACAGCCTTGGCCAACACAAGAGAACAAAGGACTAACAAAAGAGAAACACTGAAGAAAAGAACAACGAACACACAACACTACAACACATCGACAGCAGCAGAAGCACAGAGGGGGGAACGACCCCCCAAACCCACCACCCTAACAAGGCGACCTAAGGAACTGAACCTGCAAAAAAGGGTGCATCGTCGTCAAGGATGCCAAGAGATAGCAAGCCCGAAACATGAAATGGTGGCGAAGCATCCACTGAACAGCACGACCACGGCGGCAAAGCATCCGCCAAAGAGGACCGGTGGCAAAGCATCCACCCATCGACCAAAGTTTGGGCGGCAAAGCATCCGCCCAGAACAAGCACCAGCAACACAATAGTGGCGGCAAAGCATCCGCCAGAGGACAGCACTCCAAGCGACCAAGGCGACGATGTACAAACAAAGCGAGGGCAGGTGCAGAAGGTAAATTATCTCGAGAAGAGCTGACGACGGCCACATTCCAACGTGAACATCGAGGACAGGGGCAGAAAAGATGACGCCTCCAAGAAGGTAAGCGGCGCCCGAGGGCGTCGCCGTCATCCGCTAGCCTGCAGGCAAGTAGAGGCTTTCGCCTTGCCCCAAGAACCACCCAGGAAGCACCGCTGCAGGCTGGGAGAGGGACAGAAGGATGACGCCTCCAAGGAGGAAAGCGGCGCCCGAGGGCGTCGCCGTCATCTGCTCGCAGGCAAGCAGAGGCTTTCGCCTTGCCCCCAAGTCCTAGATCACGCCATCATGTTGGCCACCGCGCGGCGGCCCCAAAAAGAGGAGTGTACGATGAAGCTGGGGAGCCACCGAGCCCCCCCTCCCCGCGCGGAAGGACGCGACGACCGGCGGCCCAGCAGAGGCACCCACCGGGCCCTGGCAAAGGCGCCGGGGAGCGCCGCCACGGCCGCAGC